>CM075977.1:236287218-236483417 GCA_038087875.1 Malacoraja senta
CTTCAATCTATAATAACTGAACATTTCATTCAGGTCTTTTAATTTTAAAGAAAGTTATGGGCTTTTGACTATCCTCGATCACTGCTTTTGTGTTAAGTCAATGGAAAAGCAATAGGGAACAAGATGCTAATTTCCGAGTATGAAAATGGCCATAACTTGTTTAATACTGAAGATATGAAAGTAAATTAGGTGTCAAATTAAACTTCTTTTTATGCTTTATCTGATGGGATAAATTGCAGACTTGATTTTTAAAATCTCCAAATTTTGTAACATTGCTAGAAAATGTACCTACATCTTGGAGGCCGAAGGTTAGGTTGTTAGCCAAGAAAGATAGACTTCATTATCCCTCAGTACCGCAACATCAAGAACGATGTTGCTGTACTGAGGGATAGCCAAGTCTATCCCTCATTGCTAGCAGCTGATGGGAAGCGGCTGTAAAGTGGGAAGCGGCTGTAAAAGGACAGCGCTGCTGGGGGGGGGGGAGAAGAGTTCCTATCATAGCATGTGGGTAATCTGGCCAGGGGTAAAGTTGCGGGGATGGCAGGAGCATTGAGAAGGAGGGGGTGGGGGATCATGCCAGCATCCAGCTCAAGAGCGGGTCAGCGGGCGATGGATAACATTGGAAAATCCGGGGGGGGGGGGGGGGGGCAGAGGGGACACGTCCCCTCCATGTTTTGAGAGGTGTGGGACATCCCCCCCAAGTTTTTGTAATCCGGATTGAAAACCCGGTGAAATCTCCGCTTTCCACGAGACAGTGGGGGTGGGACTGATGATCGAGGGCACTGACGTCGGTCAGCAGGCAATGGGGGAGGGACATGATTCAGCGCGATGATTGAAGGAGGGAGACGTGGCACAGACCTGCGCTTCATCTGCAGCCAGGATCGATCCCGGCCGGCTCTCCGGCGCTGTCCTGTCCCCTCCCGAGTGCCCCCCCCCCTGCGGGTGGTCAGAGAGGTCGGCAGCAAAGATCCTCCGCTATAGGATCTTTTGGTCGGCAGTCAGACGGGCCAGCACAGAGAAACAGAGCTAAACCCAGCTAACTCTGCCTGTCCCGCCAGGTGAGCCTACAGCCTGCCTGGGCTTACGGGAAATATGGCCTGCGCGGAGAAGCAGCGCTGGTGTCCCGTCAGTCCAGTCAGGGCTTGTAGGTTAACCCGGTGAGACAGGCGGAGTTCAGCTGCATTTAGCGCTGGATTGAGCCTCCGAAGCCTCGCGCGTGTGTGTGAGTGTGCGCATGCGCACGCGGTCGCCAAAAATTGTGTCCCCCATCCACTCATGTTTTGATAGCGAGTTCCGCTCTTGGATAACAGGACAGCGGGCGGTGGAGCTTACTCCATATGTCAGGGCGAGTAACCTCAATTGATCCCTTGTTCGCGATGACACAGGAGTAAGCTCCACGCCCGCTGTGATGTTATCCATCATCCTCTGACCCACTCCGCTCTGTGATCTTTGCTCTTGAGCTGGTCCCTCATTGTTCAGACAGAGAGCACTGCCAGAGGTGAGCGGCCAGCAGAAGGCGCTGAGATGGCAGTCGGTTCCGCTGTCCAATGATGGAGGCCGCTCGTAGCCACGCGAGCTGCTTCCCTCCCCGGCCACAATGCGGTGGCTCCGCGCCCGGAGTGCCGCGGCAGCGGTGAGTGAGTGGGTTACTGGCATGAATCCCGACCCCCTCCTTCTCAAAACTCCTGCCCTCCCCGCAACTTTATCCCCACACGCTGTGAAAGGAACTCTCCCCCCAATTGGTCCCTTGAACTAGTATTGTCATTCAATAAGATGGCAACTGATTCAACTTGTCCCGGTGTGCTCCCGTTTTTCCCACAATCTTTCCACCTGCTGTCACCCTCCACCCCCACCCAATCAGTAATTCAGAAAGAAGGAGGATTTGGAAGCCTTGGGCAAATTGAATTGTTACTTTAATTTATTTTTATTTTTATTTTTACGGAGAGGAGAACAATCTGCGCATGCGGGTTTAAGATTTTTTGAAAGCCGACTGACTGTCATATTACTCACGACACGTGCCTGAATATGACTCATTTATAATTATCTATTTATATTTCTATGAAAATTGGTCCCAATTGGGCCCCGCACCTCCTGAGACCGGCCCTGCTTGTCTCTGCCTGGCCAAGCCTTTAGCCTTGTGCAAGCAGACACTACCAAAAGGTGACGCAGTCCCAAGCGCCCTTCCAGAAGATCGACTACGATCCAAGTGGGGGTTACCTTTTATCGGTCAACGAACCATGAGGGGCCGAACTACATCGGGGTGGGTCCCCTTACAAGCCAATCACACATATCGATTACATTAAAGTATTATTGACAGTTCCCCAACCCAATTACAAAGAGTCCCAAACAATGTTTCTATAGAAGCTTCTGGAAGGAAGTCAATTAATCAAATAACGCAACATTCTCCTGGGTAATGTAAATAATTCAAACAAGGCTTCACACTTCAGCCAATCCTCAAACAGCAGGATAACTGTCTTGCAACATTATTAACACTATTTACAATCCCTTTGCAGCAATCTAATCAAAGCAATGCATTTATAACACCTTGAAGTTTCTTTGCAGGGTCCTCATACATATTATCAATTGGGAGGACATCTGGATCTTTCCCCATGCTGTATATCAATCTAGTGGCTCAGACTGGCTAGCGCCATCCACAGCCTGCAATTTTCCACAGACAAACGTTAAGCAAATCTTACAAATGCAGAGATCCTCCATTTTACAGTGTCTTCAATTTGGTCAATATTAATATTCTTCCATTTTATCATTTATGATAATCCTCATCATTAATGATAACCAAAATACAATAATGACTGCTTTATTCTAACAGATATCCTAACAAATAGATGCTGATGTATTTTCCCAGAATTTCATCAAGCTTCACAAGTTTTCGTGGGCGTAGCTTCATGATTTCCGTCTGATGAGTCTTCACCTCCCGAGTTTTCGTGGGCGCGAATCCCATCCATCAATCCCATTCAGTGGCTGGGCCACCTGGAATGGCCGCATTCCTTAGCGGAGGCCGCGGCTTCCGAAGCCGACAAGGCCATGCCGGTTTGGAGCTCCAGGCTCCCGATGTTAAAGACGGCGCCGGCCCGATCCTCTCCGCAGCCCCGCAGCCCGGAGGTGTTGAGCTTGGCGGTCACAGCTCACCGGAGCTCCAGCGCATCGATCCAGCGCGGCGACCCAGGCAAGGCATCGCCCGCTCCGCTCCGCGATAGCGCTCCAGCGCTGTGCCGCCACCGAAGCCGAGTGCTGGGCGGTCCCCGTCAGGAAACGGCGCTCCATGCCCGGCTGGTAGGCCACGAGGACGGGTCGACGGGGCAGCCCAGAGAAAAAGCTGCCTCACCGACCAGGTAGGGACCTAAAATATAGTTACCCCCATTCACCCTACATTTAAAAGTAGATTACTCCAACGGACGAGACACTGGACACACTGAAACTATTAAAAAAAAAGTGAATTAAACGGACGGCTGCTGCTTAGCAGCCATTCCCCAACATGGCTCCTCCTCCACAATGGAGTGGAGCAGATGATCAAAATACATTTGTTTATGAACAGAAAGTCCAGTCTTGGTGCTGAGCCTCTCCAGGCGCCAACCTAAAACTTGGTGTGTACCAGGGAGCAGTATGGGAAAATGAGACAACCCGTGTTTTCAGAGGGCTAGAGAATCAAGCGCAGAAGATAAAGTGTTGTTGTAGTAGTCCATTTAGATCCGGGAGTGAGGGGGTTGGAATAGGAACGAGGTAATTAAACTGCTGAGATTTTTCTGTGTTAACATGTCTGATGTTGTGGTATGACATGATGCAATGCACCGTTGATTTACTGAGCGGTAGGTTGGTGTTGAATAATACAGCTTTTTGGTCTGAGATGGGTAGATCAGCAGAGGTGATAGAAACATAGAAACATAGAAAATAGGTGCAGGAGTAGGCCATTCGGCCCTTCGAGCCTGCACCGCCATTCAAATAATGATCATGGCTGATCATTATCCTGATCATCTACTTCCTGAGAAGATTACGGAGAATCAGTTTGTCAAGGAGGACTCTCTCTAAATTCTACAGGTGCACAGTAGAGAGCATGCTGACCGGTTGCATCGTGGCTTGGTTCAGCAACTTGAGCGCCCTGGAGAGGAAAAGACTACAAAAGTAGTAAACACTGCCCAGTCCATCATTGGCTCTGACTCCCTTCGAGGGGATCTAGCACAGTCGCTGCCTCAAAAAGGCTGGCAGTATCATCAAGGACCCACACCATCCTGGCCACACACTCATCTCCCTACTGCCTTCAGGTAGAAGGTACAGGAGCCTGAAGACTGCAACGACCAGGTTCAGGAATAGCTACTTCCCCACAGCCATCAGGCTATTAAACCTGGCTCGGACATAACACTGAACTTTATTAGCCAATACTGTTATTTGCACTTTATCAGTATATTGATTCATGTGTGTATATATTTATAGAATGTCTTGTTGTCAATGCCTACTATGTTCTGTGTGCTGAAGCAAAGCAAGAATTTCATTGTCCTATCAGGGACACGTGACAATAAATTCACTTGAACATTATGATCATGGGTGATGTTATATGGTGTAATGCAGCAACAACAAACTAGGTCAAGGATATGGTGTGGGTTGTAAAATTGACATATTGTGTTAGGTCGAAGCAATCTAACATATCTTTAAAATCTTTAGTAAAAATATTGTCAATGTTATCGAAATGGACATTAAAATCCCCCATTAGGACGATATTAGGAGACATTGCACTAAGGGTGGTTAAAATTGTCGATAGTTCAGAGAAAAGAATATTTGATGGCTTGGGTGGTCTGTACAGCACAACAATAATGGTGGGTGTAGGTCCACAGAGCTTAACAGCCAGCTGTTCATAGGAAGACTGATCAGGTAGAGAGAGTGATGTTAGTTTTATGCTCTCGCGATAGATCAGCGCGAGGCCGCCTCCCCTGCCCGAAGAACGGGGTTTGCATATGTAAGCAAACCCCGGTGAAGCTGCTGAGTTTAGCTGTAGAAAGTCAATCTGTGGCTGCCAGGTTTCTGTGAGACATTAAAAATCCAGTTTGTTATCTGTGATGAAGTCATTGACCAGAGGGGCTTTATTGGTGATAGATCGAATGTTGTAGAGGGCAAACTTATGACAAGTCATGTGCATATATGCAGCTGATTTAGGTAGTGGAGTTAAGTTTTGGTGGTTAACGGCCCTTGTCTTTCTTAAAAAGTGTCTTGATCTGATTACAGTGTGAATTCTTTGAGCGGAGTGCTTAATGTCTGATATCGCCAGTCCACATGGGGGAGCCAGTGAGTCAGAAAGTTTGTTAGATACATAGATACATAGAAAATAGGTGCAGGAGTAGGCCATTCGGCCCTTCGAGCCTGCACCGCCATTCAATATGATCATGGCTGATCATCCAACTCAGTATCCCGTACCTGCCTTCTCTCCATACCCCCTGATCCCTTTAGCCACAAGGGCCACATCTAACTCCCTCTTAAATATAGCCAATGAACTGGCCTCAACTACCCTCTGTGGCAGAGAGTTCCAGTTGAGTGAGGATTGTGACAGACAGAAGAAGCAGCTGTAATTTGTGACCGGTGTTGCGGTCAGACATGTGGGTGGTGCGTAGTCACATGCTAGTGGTGTTCAAAACAGAGTAAAACATATTATCTGTTAAAATGCGGGCGCCCAGGCCGTTGGGGTGAAGACCATCCTTCCTAAAGAATGATCGGCGGTTCCAGAAGAGATTAAAATTGTCAATAAAAGCTACGTTGTGGATTGTAGAAGTGGACTGCAGCCAGGTGTGGAGGCTCAGAGTGCGGCTAAAACGGCCCATGTCATGGAGTGGAAGTATGGGCCCGGAGATAAACATCTGTTTACGGTTGACCACGAGGGAGTCAAGGAGACTGCTGAAGTCCCGTTTTAGTATTTCAGAGCTCCGGCTGGGAATGTCGATGCAGCCGACATGGATGACGTCACGGGTGAGGGGGTGCTGGGCTTGGATGCTAGGATGCTGGGAATTTTGTCCAGGAGATCAGTCACCTTAGCGCCAGGAAAGCAAAAAGTCGCCGCTGATTTCCTCTTAACTTTCCTTACAATTGAATCTCCAATGATGAGTGTGGTTGGAGGGGGAGTGGACGGCGGAGGAGTTTTCACCCGTGGTGACGGGGTGAATGGAGAAGGGCGGACAGTGAGGTGGGCAGGAGCCCGCCGCGGGGCTGGTGTAAATATCAGTGTGGAGTGGCGAGACCTGAGGCGAGAGTAGTGTTGAGGTATTGGTGATGGAATAATCGGAGGCGACAGTGAGCCGTGGGACCCATGGGACGACAAGGGAAGTGGAGAAGGAGGCCGGGACTCCGCAGCCAGAGGAGGGAAGTCATGCTGGTCGAGGATGTCATATTTGTTCTCCAACTGTATGTTATTGTGAGGGGGTGCATGAGAGAAGTGCGGAGGTGCATGAGAGAGAGACACCATTGCCTAAGGACATAGTCTTCAGGTTTCACTTTAGTTGGTGCTGCTAACAAAGGCATCTCACTATAGGCTGCTCCTATTCGACAATGGGATTCTTTCAAAGCTAGAATGTAGTCAGTCATCTCTGCAGTCACATGATGAACATTTATAACTTTCATTGCATTCTGGTTCCAAGGTGTTTTCTAGGGTCTACCATAAACTATTTCAGCTGGGCTCAGTCTAGATTACCTACAGGCGTGACTCTCATCTGAAATAAAGCTATTGGGAGTAATTTAATCCAACCAAGTCCATTCTCCACCTTAGCTAATTTAGCTAATTTAGTTTTAAGGGTCTGATTTGCTCTTTCTACAAGTCCAGCAGCATGTGGTTGATAGGCACAGTGCAATTGCCGCTGGATCCCCAGCTGTTCACAAAATTCTTTATTGATTTGTCCAATAAAGTGTGGACCGTTATCTGAACTAAATCGAATAGGGACACCGAATCTAGGGACAATTTCTCTCATTAACACCTTGACAACAGTAGCCGCTTTGTTATCAGGGGTTGGATAAGCTGCGATCCACTGGCTGAATATATTGACTATGACAAGAACGTATTTTTAACTTGGCACCTTTCTGTAATGTCTCAAACGGACCTATAGGCAATGGTGTCTTTCACTCTTTATATCCTATTCCTTTCCCTGGATTGTATTTCTGGCAGGCCAAGCAATTACTGCTTAACTTCTGAGCTAAAGTTTTTAGTTTTTGGATGCCACCAAGTAGCCAAGAGAGTGTCCCCTACTGCCCTTACACCACAATGTGTTGCATATTGCATGCATTCTATAACCCATACTGCCAATGAATCTGTCATGCAAGTCTGCCCTGCTGGAGTGGTCCATAGTCCAGTCATACAATCCAGTATACTCCCAAGTTGTCTCCATCGTTCTTTATCCCTTTCGGTAGCCCCCTCCTGTAATTGAACAATTTCTTGGACGGTTGGCATCAGTCTTTCCGAGGGGGACTTGTTAGTTGAACTTTAATTTGCCTCATCATCTTGGGTACCACCATCTTACATTCCCATGATACTTTTTTTGCTACTAAATAGGCATTACGATTCCAGATATTTACTGGAGTTTGTCCTTTAGTGTGGGCGCTACATTTCATAACAGAAATTTGTCTGGGCAGCATTAAGACATTTAATAAATCTGTCACCACTTGTTTATTTGAAATTTGGGTTCCTGCAGAAGTTAGAAATCCCCTATTTTTCCATAATTGTCCAAAAGCATGCACCACTTCAAATGCATACCAAAAATCAGTGTAAATATTTACTTTTAAATCTCCCCAGTAATACAAGCTTGAATTAAAGCAATTAATTCTGCTTGCTGTGCTGAATACGGTGACTCAAAGGCAGCTGCTTCTACAATTTCCACTTCCTGATTAACAATTGCATACCCAGACAATCTCTCACCCCACGGTCCAATAGATGCACTCTCATCCACATATAATGTTATGTCAGAGTCCTCTATAGGTGCCTTCCTTAAGTCCTCTCTTACAGATGTCCTCTCATCCACAGCCTGTAATTTTCCACAGACAAATTTAAGCAAATCTTACAAATGCAGGGATCCTCCATTTTATAATGTCTTCAATTTGGTCAATATTAACAACTGGACCGATGGCTTCCCAGTAAGTCATGGTGAGGAACTGCATGATGGTAAGTTAATTTGATGTCAAGAGCTTGAGTGGCTCCTGTTAGAGATGACCATTGCCGAGCACTTGTTGGAGATGACCATTGCCTAGCATTTGTGTGGCATGAATATTCCTTGCCATCTATCAACCCATGCCTAAATGTTGGCTAGATCTTGCTGAATGCAGATGTGAACCATGTCGTTTTCCGAGGAGTTGTATAAATTCTATAGCTTTTTGTTTTGAGGGAGACCATCAGATACAATTTGTACTGTCAGTCTATGGACTTTGAATTCTACTCAACTGGACATTAGAACTCTTATTAATGAAATTATTTGATTTTGTTGATATTGCACTATTTATAAGATTATAACAATTTTTCTTTTAGAAATTTTGAAGCAGATCATAAGACTTGCATTTTAATTTAAAATCTGTGCAGTCGTTAAATTTAAGTAAAGCTGGTGAAGCAGAACTGTAGGCTCTGCTAATATATTAGTTACCTGTTCTTATTTGGACTGCATCCTTATCACCATGGTTACTGATGCTGTAGACTACCTTTCAATGAACAAACCCTACACTAGCTCTATTTGCAATTCTTCACTACACACAGTTTTTCTGAGTATAATGTGGCTAAGGACTGTGCTAAAATGTGTGAACATATTTGATGTCCTGTGTATCATCTTGACAAATACGTGACATTATATTGCACCGTTATGCTCATCTTTCTCTCTTTTCTGTGTGTATGTGTAAATTTACAAAAGACATGCCATTGTTGTTTGATGCTTTTATTTTCTGACAGTCTGCTCTGTATTTTTATCATGCAGTTTATTATGCATTATGCAGTTTTAAAATTAATTCTGCCCAATGCAGCATTTCATATTTTTCTGCAAAATAATTGTTTCGTTTCATAGTTATGACTAAAGTGGGATGCTGAAATTACGATAACAATTTGTGGAAAGATAACCTTGTCATTTTTAGGCTTTTATTGGTATTCTTTTTGATTTTACTATACTTCAGCTTACATTGGGTCTGTCTACGATATCATGTCATTCTATCATACAGCATAGAAACTGTCCCTCCAGTCCATCATACCCATACTGACCATCAAGAACTCATATATACTAATCCTATTTATTAGCAGTTTGTCTTGGTCTTCTATCCTTTTAATGCAACACTGCTGATAAAGTAGAAGTATAACTTTTAGAAGGGGGGGGGGGGTAGTTGATGCCAGTGTGGATAGAAATTGGAGAAAAAGGATTAATGTATGAATAGTGTAAATAAATGCAGTGGGCAAAGTGCCAGTTTCCATACTGTCTCTATAGCTATGACTCTATGAAAACGTATGCCCAGAACAACCCACAGTACTTCTGATTGGTTTAACCAGGGTCTCGTATAGCTATTGCATAACTTTTGTACGATCTATTTTGTATTTAGCACCAGAGATACAATTGCTAGCATTTATGAATCTTTAAAAAAATGTAGTACTTACAGTACCCCTTAATATAAACTGTGCTCATGGAGTCCTAATCTCTTTTGAATCTCTGTTTTTTAATTTTAATCCTTTGGGAAGTTCTCCTTTGTTTAGGTTCAAAGTACACATTAGCAAACATAGAAACCCATTTGTCAGTTTTCCCCATTCACTTTAATATTTTTTGTTTATTAGTTCCAAATGCAATATTTATAGCATTACCAATCTTTGCATTTATGATAAACAAGCATAGGTGATTTTCCATCTTATCATCTAAGTCATTAAAAATTGCCATGAATGGCTATAGACCAAGCCCAGATTTTTGCAGACTATTATTTGCTAAATCCTGACAATTGACATACTTTCCCATAATTCCTAGTTATTTCTTTAGTTAAAAAATGTGCCTTCATTTATATAAGCATCAATGTTGGTGACCAACCTCTCATTAGAGACTTACAAATTATCTTTTGGCAGTCCACATAATTAACATCCATAGAAATAGCCCTCATTAAGTGAATCATGGTTGATTATTCCCTTACTAACTTTTCAGGCTGAAACTGTCCCTGTGTGTTCAGCCATTCTATTCCACGTAAACTCTAATTTCCCATAAAGGATGTAAGATTTCCCTTTCATTTTATTCAATGATAGGGTGACATGCAATCTGCCTATCTAAGGGAACATTTCCTAAATCAAGAGAGTTTTGGAAGAATAGTTTTGTAATGTTCTCATCTACTTGGTTTCTACCCAAGGGCTTTACGCCATCAACCTCTGGGGAACTCTTAATTATTTTCATTTTGCTTTCATTTCTGTTATGCCTATGTTGACTCTGGTTCATCATTACTCCTAGTTCATTATTACTTTGTATGGGACGACCAATTTATTGTACTTTTCCTTTGCTCTAAATAAGTTCAAATAAATTTTCATTTCTATTTGCAGTATTATCAATAGTTTTCACATTGGTTCTTCCCACTATCTTTTGATTCTAACAAAATTATAAAATTAATTCAATGAATGTTAGGGATTACATAAAAGTTCCTTCTCATAATCCCTTTTTATTGTTCTTTTTATCTGTTTGATAATGTTTTATATTTTTCTTTGTATATTTCCCACTTTCTAGGATTTGAATTACATTTTGCACTTTTGTTTGGACTTCCTTTTATTTTACACCCTAACCTTAATAATCTATGGCTTTTTGGGGGGCATGTAGAGCTCTGGCTTCTTCAGAAAGAATTTGGTTCTGCATTTCTTTTAAGTTTTTGAATTTATGCCACCAATCTTATGTTTTATCAATCTGTCCAAGTTATTGTGAATATTCACATTAATGCCAGCATTAATTAAATCTAGAAAACCTAAAAGCACTTTTATGTTTCTCTCTTGTGGTTGCTGTTGCTAATACATTGTAATCACTATTAAATAAATATTAGTGGCTCAGGTGGCTGGTTCCCCTGTTTGGCTGGGACAAATTGTTGCAATTTGTGGAACTAACCCGAGCAGAAAATAGCTTGCTAAGATATTCAATTGTACAATGAGTTTTTTAATCAGCGTTCTGATGAAAATCATTTATTTTGTGTGAAGGGTAACAGTAGCTAATAATGTTACTTCAGAAGCTTGACTAGGTGCTTATAAAGGTAGACACAAAATGCTGGAGTAACTCAGCAGGACAGGCAGCATCTCTGGAGAGAAGGAATTGGTGACGTTTCGAGTCGAGACCCTTCTTCAGACTAAAGATGCTTATAAACTTAGTTTGTTGAAGATACTTACAGTAGGTGCTTATAAACATGAGCCACTCCTGTGCTCCATATGTCCAGTGTCAGCCAAACAAGATGCATTATTATTCCCAAGTAATAATGGAGCAATATGGGGAGCATCATTGGTTACTCCCAGAAACCAGGATTTTGTTCACATTGCTGTGTTGGTACTTTTGCAAGGGAAGTCCCATATTTACCCTGGATCTGTCACACTTCACGGCATCCTCTTCCCAACTATCCACCTCTCTGACCTTAGTCATTGAAGGAACCATGCCCCGGATCTTCAGATCCTTTCAGATCTCAGCTCTTCCTCCCATCTCTAACTATGTCTCCAATCAGACGTACAGGTAAAGGAATTGCAAATTATTAGAAAATAATTCTTAGAAAGAACAGAAATATGTTCTGTTCTTTCCAAGAACAGGATTGTGGGATGGTACTCCGAAAGAATTGAACAGTTTTGGTGGGCCAAATAGCAGCTTCCTATGATGATTCCTTTTCATTCCAAATGATTTTTTGACATATTAAATGGAAAATTTGGAGACTGTATTGCTTTTGAAAGTCTGATGGCATTCTAATAGATTGACAGAATGCAAAATCTCATAGAACGTGATCATTTGAAGATACTTTCTTCCAATGTAGTTTCATAAGTCCATTGAAGTAGTTATAGTCTGTTAAGCACCAGGTAGTAAAAGCATTAGTGAATACCGATGAAAGTGAAACGTTGTTTGTTGCTAAGAAACTGTTTAAAATATTTGAATTGTGGAATTTGCTTAGAATTTGGAATTTAGGATATTCTGAGCTGGTAGATGCCTACGAAAATAGAATTGTTATGCTTCTGAACCTGTTTGACTCCACCTATTATAATAAGTTGTGTCTTAAGTATTTGTTGTACAAGCATTTCTTTGATAATATTCCTGAGACCAAACCAGACCTGGCTACCGGCAAGTTACGTTTACTCAGTGTTATGATTTAGGCAGATTGCTTGTGAACATCAAATTTAGGTTATACTTTTAAGTTATTATTTCAAACCCTATTGTTAAGAAAGCCAGTTTAATTGCACTGAAAGTAATGAAAAAGATTTTGAAAGACTGCAAAATGTTAGCTGTTTCTTCTTGCAATCATTCATTGCCACTTGCACTAATGTGAATAGGCTGGATTTACATTCCTTTGATAGGGTTTATACTATGAAACATCAATCATGGAAGTTTTAACAACAGTACCGAGCACATTTTCTTTTTGTGCGTCTGGAATTGAGCATTAGGATTGATTAAACCCCCTGAGACTGATGGGATTTATCCAAGGTTATTGAGAAAGGCAAAAGAGTTGATGGCTGGGACCTTCATGAAGAACTTTGTATCCTCTCTAGCTGGACTGGAGAGTAGCTACTATTGTTCCTTTGATTCAAGCAACAATAATCCAGAAATTATAGACTGGTGAACCTTGCAACAGTAGTGGTGAAGCTAAAAGGAAGGTGACGGCACAGTGGCATAGAGCCTTACACCGACAGAGACCCGGGTTCGATCCTGACCACGGATGCTTGTCTGTACGGAGTTTGTACATTCTTCTCGTGACCTGAGTGGGTTTTCTCCGAGATCATCGGCTTCTTCCCACACAGCAAAGACTTCCAGGTTTGTAGGTTAGTTGGCTTGGAGTAAATGTAAATTTGTCCCTAGAGTGTGTAGTGTTGTGTTAATGTGTGGGGATTGCCGGTCAGTGCAGACTCAGTGGGCCAAAGGGCCTGTATCTCTAAAATAAAATCTATCTAAAAAAACTGTGAGATTATAAAATGGCTATCTCCTTCCAAAATACACAGCTCTTCTTTCACCACTGCAAAATGCCTTTTTCTCTACAAGGCTCTACAAGAGGACTACTGCAGTTGGAAAATGAGAGCTAGCACCACTTGTAAAAATTTGCCTTATGTTGCATACACCAAAATGTGCGATGTTGTTATCAATGAATGTTAAACTCTGCCTTTGAAACTCTACATGTCCATCGCTTAAGAGAGGACATATTTCTACTCTGCATTTATAAGCACATTTTAAGTGAGATTTGAATGTGACCTTGTCAGGATTATTCTCATTTCAAAATTGTATTTTTTTTTTAAAACACAGGTTGGTAGCAATAATTAGTTTTTGTGCTTGTGTCTACTTGTTACATAATTTGGAATTGTATTAACTCTTTAATGATGGTAGTATTCAAAATAATTACATTTGAGAGAGATATCCAGGGACACTTCTGCTTACAGTGCGGCCAAGTCGAACCTGAACAGAGGCATAAAAAAGGCCAAAGACATCCACAGGCAAAGGGTAGAAGACCACTTCAACACCGCGGACACCAGAAGCATGTGGCAGGGTGTCCGGGACATCACCGACTACAAGAGCAGCCCCGCCTGCCCCCACGGTGATATCACACTGGCCAACGAACTAAACACCTTCTTTGCCCGGTTCGAAACTGGCAACACCACCAGGAGTGGAATAACCCCGGCCATGGCGGAGGGACAGGCCTTAACACTGAGCACCCAGGAGGTACAGTGCGCTCTGCGTAGGATCAATCCACGCAAGGCTGCAGGCCCGGATGGAGTCCAGGGAAGGGTACTAAAGGACTGTGCTGTGCAGCTGGCGGAGGTTGTCCTAACTCCAATCCCAATGAAGTGCTTCGAAAGGCTGGTCCTCTCCCATATCAAATCCAGCATCCCTGCCTCACTGGACTCCCATCAATTTGCATACAGGGCAAATAGATCAACAGAGGATGCCATCTCTCTGGCTCTTCACACTGTCCTGACTCACCTGGACAGACAGGGCATGTATGTGAGGATGCTCTTCATTGACTATAGCTCTGCATTCAATACGGTCATCCCCACCAAGCTCACCATCAAACTCCACCAGCTAGGCCTCAGCTCGCCGATTATGCGATTGGATCCTGAACTTTCTGACGGAGCGACCGCAGGCAGTGAGACTGGGCCCGCACCTGTCCTCCACTATCACCCTGAGCACCGGCACACCACAGGGCTGTGTACTAAGCCCCATGCTGTACTCCCTCTTCACTCACGACTGTGTCCCTGCATTCGACACCAACACCATCGTGAAGTTTGCAGACGACACAACAGTGATTGGGCTGATCACCAACGGTGATGAAACAAAATACAGAGCGGAGGTGCAGAACCTGGCGGACTGGTGCGCTCATAACAACTTGTCACTAAACACCTCCAAGACCAAGGAGCTGATTATTGACTTCAGGAGGTCCCATAATGGAGAATACGCCCCAATCTCCATTTACGGGGAAAGTGTGGAGAGAGTGTCCAGCTTTAAGTTTCTGGGCACTCACATTTCAGAGGACCTCACATGGTCCACCAACACCGCTGCGCTGGTCAAGAAGGCACAGCAACGACTGTTCTTCCTGAGGACATTAAAAAAAACTGGTCTGCCCCAACAGCTGCTGACAACGTTCTACCGCTGCACCACAGAGAGCATATTAACGTATGGCATCTCTGTGTGGTATCTCAGCTGCACGGAGGCGGAGAGGAGAGCTCTTCAGCGCATCGTCCACAGGGCGCAGAGGATCATTGGGACAGAGCTACCAGCCTTGGAGGGCATCTACCACACACGGTGCTTCAGGAAGGCCGTCAGCATCCATAAGGACTCATCACACCCTTGTAACGGACTGTTTGAACTACTTCCCTCCGGCAGACGTTACAAGGCCTTCTACGCCCGAACCTCCAGACTCAGAAACAGCTTTATTCCAAGAGCTATAGCGGCTCTGAACTGGCCCTGCTGAGTGCCCCCCCACCCACCCCCCCTGGACAGTCTCCCTCGGATGGTCACGTCACTCAGCTTGCTTATTTATTTATTTTACTTTTCTTGTACATCGGTGGAGCTGCATACTAAATCTCAATAAAAGATATTATTATTATTATTATTATTATTATTATTATTATTATTATTATTTGTTTAATTACATTGTGCTCTACCACTACTGGATTAGACCCATGAGGAATAGCCGGCTGCACGCATTAATCTCTAGTCTGCCTTGGTTAGCAATAAGGCGTGATGCAATTAGCCTTAATATTCTCAGGCAATGAGTAATAAAAACATTTATCCATTCTGCTCCTGTGTTATTAGATGGACATTTTGTGGGTTATAATGTGAGAATCAGCATTGGTCTCTCCCACCAATAGTTTGATGGCCATCTGGCATTCAGCTCTGGTTGACATGTAAGTAAGAAAGCTGATATCATGTTTAAAATGTACCCCAGAATTAGCTAGCGTGAGAAGTGATGAAATTCCAGAATGAAATAGGTAAATGTATTGCAAATGACATTTACCTGGAAATATTTGAAAATCCTGAATTTTTGCTCTTTTTTTCTATATATTTTTCAATGCACAGTGGTTGGGGATCTTTCACGATGACAACAGTTTCTGTAACTCAGACTGCCATACTGTCAATTAAATAAATAATTTTCAAGAAAGGGCGATGTCTTTAGTTTTTCTAGAGTGAGAATATTTTCATTGGGAAATTAGTTTGATTTATTCAATTATTTTGTATGTAATCATTGATACGGATCTTGCTTTGTTGACTGTTACATTAAGTCTATCTTCTTCCATTTCAATAGTGATGAAATGAAATGAAATTCAACTCGGCTGAACTGTTCTCGTTCGCACAAAATACTTCCTTCTATTTTGAAAAGGAAGGTGTTTTGAAAACTAGGAAATCAACGACTAAATGGAGAAGACATCAAGGTTAAGTTCAAATTATTTTGTCATCTTTAAGTTGATAAAAGTGGACTTGAAATTATTACCCATAATTTCAGCAGAAAACGTGAATTTTCCGTGTGACCTCTGTTTCATGTGACCTCTGTTTTTGATTAGAATGATGTAGGGGTGTAGAATTCATGACAATGTCTTCTTGATTGCTCAGTCAATTTAAAAATATTATCACAAGCTCTATCATGTAACAAATAAACTATCTTTACAATTTTATTTTAATATTTGCTAACATATCACATTTGTAGATATATGGGATATGGGGAGAAAGCAAGAACGGGCTACTGATTGAGGATGATCAGCCATGATCATATTGCATGGCGGTGCTGACTCGAAGAACCGAATGGCCTACTCCTGCACCTATTTTCTATGTTTCTAAATGTTTACATTGGTTCATAATTGTTGGCACATTAATATCACATTGATGGGAAATTGTACAACATTTTTTCATAATCGAAATCAATATTTAACTTTCTAAATTACTGACTAATAGAATGGAGTTCTTGCTTTGGTGCTTGCATCAGTCTTGTTGTCTATTCATAATGTAACTGGTAGACAATAATATAGTATCAGTGAAGATGTATGAAATGTTCCTTTAACCACAAATAATTGATCATACTGTTAAACCTGCAATATCAACAAATAAGTAAAGCAGTTTAAGCTTTAATTTTGAAAAGCAAAGATTGCTGGATACTGGAAGTCTGAAATGAAAACTGAAAATATTCTGCAGGTTAAGCAGCTTCCATGGAGAGAAAAACACATTTTCTCAATGATTTAATCTTTCCACTGGAATTGGCCACCCCTTTTGTATACATGAGCAAGATGTGGGAAATATTCAGTTGAGATGCAGTGGAATAGACCTGTGACTTTGTAATCAATTCTGGGGAAAGATTTTCGAAACAAATCTTGTTTTTGTAGTATAATGTGCAGTTCTGGTTGCCCCTTTGCAGGGAGGATATGGAGGTTTTGGAGAGGATGTAGAGAAGGTTTACCATAATTATGCCTATAGGAGGTGGTACAAGCTACAGGGAGAGGTTGGATAGACTTATTTTTCTTGGAACATCAGAGGTTAAAGGGAGACGCAATGGAAGTATATAAAATTATGAGAGGCATTGATAGGGTAGACAGTCAGAACCTTTTTCCCAGAAATATCAAATACTATTTTGAATAAGGTGAAAGAAGCAACATTTAAAGGAGATGCGTAGGACAAGTTTTTTGTTTTTGTTTTTTTGGGGCACAGTCAGTGGTGAGGGTCTGGAATGCTCTGCCAGGGGTGGTGGTGGCAGCACATACAATAACAGTATTTAAGAGACTTTTGGATAGGCACATGGAGATGCAAGGGAATGGAGGAATATGGATTATGTGCAGGCAGATAAGAGTTGGTCTTGGCATTATGTTTGGCACAATCATTGTGGCAAACATGATGCCATTGTGACTGCGAACTGGGATCGGGCAGTCAAGGGTGACAATGCGCAAACGGGGCTACATCGAGGGTACAACAACCTGTGTCTGTGGCACACAGACCCAGACAATGCAACATCTACTGCAATGCCCATTGCTGGATAATCCATGTACTACTGCAAACCTTGCACATAACACTCCAACAATATGTACAGCAGTGGCGAGCCACTATATAACATAAGGACACGAACGAAGAAGAAGATTGTGGGCTGAAGGGCCTGTTGCAGTGATGTACTGTTTTATGTATTATGTTTATCATTTTTATTGGAGAAGTATGAAATATGTGGATTCAGAGATAAAAGTTGCTAATTTAAAGTGAAATGGTAAAATATAAATCAGACTGTGTCAAGAATGTCCTCCATCAAAAGCAGCAGATGCAATATAAATAAATCTCATTCAAAGGAGAACTGGATAAAATATGTTTAGAGAAATGGAATAGGAATTCAATGTGTACTTCGAAGAATAACATTTAGTGTCATCCAAGTATCATTGGAAACATCAGAGTTTAGTGATACATTGTGAAGAATGCGAATAACAACATTTTCTGGGGTTTTTTTGGTGCGTTAGGAAACATTTTTGGAACTTTTTCCTTTGGCAGATTAAATAGATTTATTTTGAATGCATAAAAGGGTGGAATCTGTGTGATTTTCTAAGGGAATAGGATTGATTGTTTGCTGAAATATTCACTTGTTACTCAAGAAGCAGAAACAGCATGAATGCTGGAAATCTGTATTAAAAACAAGAAAAAGTACTCAGCAGTCAATCATTATGTCGATAAATAAATAAAATTAACTCAGGAAAGTATGCAAACAAATTTGTTTTATGTTGCAGAGAGGGGAAGGTCTAGGGAGAATGTTTGAGATAAAGCGGTGAGAAAAAATTTCCGGGTGACACAATAGTTTTCAGTGCTATATAAGAAAAGGAGAATGCTAGTTAATCATAAGAGATCGATTTCAAGATGTATAAAGAGGAGCATGAATGAAAGGAATTACTGGAAAAAAGCATGCTGGAAATGTGGCATGCAGTATGTAGTGTGTAAGAAGGAACTGCAGATGCTAGTTTAAACTGAAGATAGACACAAAAAGCTGGAGTAACTCAGCGGGGCAGGCAGCATCTCTGGAGACCAGTCTCGACCCGAAATGTCACCCATTCCTTCTCTCCAGAGATGCTGCCTGTCCCACTGAGTTAACCAGTTGTTTTGTGTCTATGTAGTACGTAGTGCTTGCCAGAGATCTGTACAGATGAGGTAGCATCCATGGAGAGAGGAAAAAGATTGAGCTAATATAGCAGGTGAATGTGCTTGCATTGGAACTGGTTGGTCATTGAAAGGCTTGTTATCTAAAATTTTTGAATGCTATATAGCAGATAGGCCACCTTAGTCTTTTTAGCTTTCCGCAATTGGTGGTGTGTGTAAATGAATAGTTGACTCAACATTTAACAAGATGACTAATCAAGTAAGTTTGGAACTCCACTGAGATCATGTTGATGAATTCCTGGATTCCACTGAAATATTCATGTAACAAATGCAAGTTCTTGGTTGGAACCAAACTATGTTTTTTTTAAAATTATAGAAAGAAGCAGCGTAATTTGCAGATAAATCACATTCAATGTTTTCCCAGATGATTGATATGCAAATTAGCTTAATTGTAGCGTCATCTTCTAATGATTTTATTTTTTGCAGTGCATCATGAGTTGTTTTTTTTTTTTGTCAGTTTCATTAATGTTGTAGGATTAATTTTAAAATGTAACTTTTCTTTGAAGCCCTATTATTTTGTCTTTAATAATTTGCCTTTCTTATTTAGAACCATTATGGTCCTACTTGCCTGACAGTTTAGTCCATTTGTTCATAGGTTTTTGGATGATACTAATCTATTTGCAGGTCACGTAAATTGGATTTTATAAACAAAGCAGCAAGAAGCAGGTCATTTGTGCAAATTAATCTTTGGTGGCATTCTTGCTCCACTCGAGCATCCTCTGACTCGGTCTCATCAAAATCTATTATTTTAATTCTCTATTTATTTATTTCAAAGACACATCCAGATTTGCTTTAAACAAATCTATGCTCTGTGTGAATTATACATCACCACTACTCTCTGGGCAAAAAACATTCTAAAGCATTCTCACTTTGATTTTTGTGTAAGAAGGAACTGCAGATGCTGGTTTAAACTGAAGATAGGCAAAAAAAAAGCTGGAGTAACTCAGCGGGGCAGGCAGCATCTCTGGCGAGAAGGAATGGGTGACATTTCGGGTCGAGACCCTTCTTCAGACTTTGATTTCCACTTTGATTTTATTTGTCTATAATTGCTTAAGTGGAAACTCCCACTGTGTTTAACTTGCTAAATCCATTCATAGTTCTATTTGGTCATCCTCATACTTCTTCCTTTCAAGTGTAAAAAATACAGTGTATTCATCCTTTCCTGATGGGCACAGTCGTACTGAAGGCAAACAGGCACTTTGGACCAACTCATCCGTGCCCACTAGGTTTTATCACTGAGTTTGTGCTATTTAGCTGCATTAGGTCTATAACTTTCTAAACCTTTTCTATCCATTACCTAAATGTCTTTAAAATGTCACAATTCTATATTTTTCAGCATATCTTGTAGCGTGTTCCATGTCAACACTGCCCTCCTGTCTGAAGAAATTACCCTTCATGTCTCTTTCAAATCTTTCCTCTCACCTTAAATCTGCCTTCTAGTTCTGTACTCCATAACCTTAGGAAAAAAGACTATGACTGGAAAAATACATTTTCTCTGCCTCTCATGATTTTATACACCTCTATAAAGTCACATTTGAACCTCATGTCGAGAACTTGACAGTATATGCATAGAAATCCAGGATGTTGCTGTTTGACCCACTAAATATTATTTACATTATGACCCAATGAGATCTGGTCCAACAGGAAATCATTTTCAGGTTGTTCAGCAATGCACGTATATTTTAAGCTTAATAATGAGAGGGAAGAGCAATAGAGAGTAGATGTGACAGTGCAAGTAGAGAAATAATGTGAAAGGGAAGGAAGCTGATTAGAAAATGATGTATTTGATTTATTATCCCATTAATGCACTTTAGATTGTAGGTGAATTTGAATTTGCACTGTAAATACAGTTACCAATGCTGTAGTTTGAAAAATGCACATAAACCCGCATACTTTAGTATTTAAAAAATGACTTTGTTCCAAATTTTAAGATATTAACATATACTTTCCCTACAAAGTTATTCAAAATTTAACTAGCACAAATGCCACCTGACATTTGAGCCTTATTTATATAGCATTGCAGGATTCAACCAATAATTCATTGAAATCATATTTAAAAAAACTTCATTTCTGCTGTTATTCAAAGAAGCAGCAACATGAATAAATATTGCATTTATGTTAGCTCATGCTTGAATGGATTGAATGGTATTAAATTAGATACATAAGATTCTATATCAAACTAAAATAATTAACTGTTTGATTTTCAAGTTGGAGGATCGAAAAGGGGCCAAATTGCATCCATTAATTAATATTAATTTAACTATTGATTTGTGTTGTGGGCAAAAACAATGTGTTGGAGGAACTCAGCGGATCAGACTGCATCTGTGGAGGGAATGGACAGAAAACATTTTGGGTTGGGACCCTTCTTCAGACTGAGCAGTTTGAAGAAGGGTCCTGACCTGGAATGCCTTCCGTCTATACCCATCATTGACGTAGCCTGATCTGCTGGGTTCCTTCAGCAATTTGATTTTTGTTCAAGATTCCACAGTCTGGAATATTTTATATCTCTTTCTGTTGTGATTATGGTGGATATAATGTACAACAGTAAATACCTGGATGAAATTAAAATTTGTGCTGTTTGTAAAATTATTTGCCCAATAATATCCATGCTAATAGAGTTGTAACTTCAAATGAATCATGTCTTGATTTAGGCGATTTCAGTACTTGTTAAAATACCAAAAAAAAAGAATGCATTGGCTTTTTTAATGTTCTTTTGCACATACTAAGACAAATAACTTTTATATTGTTGAATAAAGATTGTAGTGGCAGATTATTATATCGTTCAAGGAATTTCTTCCTCTAGCTTTATGTTGAAGACAAAGGGGTAAGGAGATAGCCTCGTTTACGCATGGGAGCTCTCCAAGAGACATTCAAAGCCGTCGAAAGATAAATCTTTAAAACACAGTCTCTTGATTAATAGTTTCTTTATTGTCGTAGTAAAAACAGTGAGATATTCATCCAAACTTCTTCTTGTTTAAGTACATTTTAGTCTTACTCATAGTCAAACTTGTGCATGGTCAAACTCCGGCATGGTCATACTCCAGCATGGTCCAAAGCTTCGACATGGTCCAATGCTCCGACATGGTCAACAGCTATGCCATCCCCCCCATGTTTCTTTGACTAAACTAAAAACTAACTAATTTCTGCGCAAGAATCCCAGCCGCAAACACGCGCCCGATTACGTAATAAATCCCACTCACATAATTACAGGCAGACAAAATTTAAAGGCAAATGGCCATAATTTATAACATACTAAGCCAAATGGCCACTACATACCGGCCCCAAATTGTTCTGAGTATATAATGAGACAATTACTAATAGACATCAAAAAAGTAGCTATGAAGGCTTAACATATATGAAAACAAAAAATAGCATGCATTATATATCCGCATTCAGACTTCTTCAGCGATTCTTCCATCTTCACCTTCGCCTTCAAGAAGCAAGCATAACTTGGTTATTGGCCTTATTAAAACATTGTTCTTAGTTTTAACATCAGGCATGATACCTAGTATATAGTCCAAAATACAAAAGCCCAAAGTTTTGATAGCATGAAACGTCTTCCTGCATGTCCGATCAATTCAAGGATATGTTGTAACAGTAATGTTGAAGTGTGAAAATCCTTCGAGAGAATAGGATTTTTATCAATAATGTTCACTGTGATCTTTTGTTTAATTTCCGGATCATTAGCAGAGATTTCAAATCCCAGCTCAAATTTTGGCCATTCTCTGTCTGGCTTACAGAGAAACTCTGGTCCATTGATCCATCTCTTATTGCTTAAGAAGCGGTTGGCTGTCAGTCCTCTAGAAGCTTCATCTGCAGGATTTTCTTTTGTATTAACATATTTCCATTGTGAAACATTAGTAGCTCACAATACAAAAGAGATTCTGTTTGCTACAAATGTCAAAAAATGTTTGTTCTCATTGTTGAAGTATTTAAGCACCATAGTACTATTGGTCCAGAAGATAGATTCTTCCAGTTGAAGCTGTAGTTCTTTTGCAGCAATATGTCAGCTTTAACAGCTAAGACTGTGGCAGTTAGTTCCATTCTGGAAATTGTCATTTGTTTCAATGGTGCACTCTGGCCTTTCCCATTAAGAATGCAATATGTACTTCTTTGTATCATTTTCCAGTCGTAGATGTGAAACAGTACCGTAGCCACTTTCACTGGCATCGGAGAAAATATGCAGTTATGCACCTCTTACCAAAGCTCGTAGGCTGCATGCACCAGTCCACTTGAATTCTGAGATCTTGTTGAGATCTGCTAACCATTCAACAAAGTCAACTTGGCTGGCAGTGTAAATGATGCAAGAAATCCTAAAGGTCGTAGATGGAACCAATCACGGATAGGATACCCTTCTAGTACATGGTCGCTCTTGAATCGAGATTCTGAACTTGAACACATCTGTTTCAATGCAACACCAGTGCAGTCCAATGCTCTTCCATTGGCAAATTGTCTTTGTCCAAATCCAACTTCTGGTCTCTTTGGCTCTGTCATCTGGTGTAATGCTTTCCAATACAACACGACTGTTGCTGATCCACTTGGAAAATGTGAATCCTCCCTTATTGCAGAGGGAAGTCAGATGTTTTACCATTTGAATTGCATCTACTCAATAGACATTCTTTAATGCAAAGTCGCACAACTGGTGATGACACTGCTCCAAAGAGAAGTACTTTCATCCGGTATTCAACAAGATCTTGTTGTGCATCCCTTCAGGCTACCATAAGAACCGCAAGTAATCAATGTGTTTTTATGATACTTTGACGATGAACATCGCTTTAATATCAGCCATCAAAGCAATTGGTTCTTGTCTGAATTTAATGAGAACTCCAATGAGTGAGTTGGTAAGGTCTGGACCTTGTAGTAGTTGACAGTTAAGTGATGTTCTTTGAAGACTGCAGCCCAGTCAAAGATCACCCTCAAGGTTCCTGTTTTCGAGTGGTACACCCCATGGTGCGGAATGTATCAAAGCTCTCCATCACTTCGATTCAGTGGTTTGTTAGTACCATTTCGGCATAATCATTGTCAATCACAATAAATTTTGTATTCTTGCCAAACTTGCGTTCAAATTCTGGGTGGGTTGCTCTGCCATACGACAATTATTCGGCAGACTACACTTTCTTGTTTGAAAGTTAAGTCCAGGCAATAGTGTCCGTTTATCATCTTGGCTGAGTAGTTTATAATATCAAGAAAAACTCTTCCTTGGACATTTCTTCAGTTTCCTTACTGACATTTTCATTGAAGTCATGATTTTATTGCTTGATCAATAGCTTTTCTAATTTTACCAGTAGATATTTGATTAACAGCAGCGGCAGGGTAGTTCTTCTGGTTCCCGCTTTCGTTGTTCCTTCTCAAAGAGCCATAGATAACCCATCCTAGTAGGGTTTTCACAGCAAACTGTCCATCACCTTGGCTCCTCACAATCTGTATAGGTTCCAATGCCTTCAAAGCATTCGTTCCGATAAGGTTAATACTAGAATTTATTTTAGATATTTTGACATCCTTCAAGTAAGGCCATTGAGACTCAAGTCCTCATGTCTGGGTATATTTTGATGACCAACAGGCATGGTCTCATGTGTAAACACTTCAGATATTGGTATAAAATTATCTTCATCCAGACTAGATATTTCCATACTTGTAATGTAATGATTAATGCACTCCTTCCCTTCATTCATGGTACGCAATAGAATCTTAACCTCTTCTCCTGTAATGTCCAGCGTTCTCATCGAGCTTTCTGTACAAAAGGTAGCTGAACTTCCATGATCCTAAAATGCATATGTTTGCAACACTGTATTCGTCTTGCTATTCCTTACCTGTACTGGTAAGATAGAAAAGTTACAGGCTTCTACCCCGGCCCCAATATGAGCAGTTATCTGAGGTGAGGTGACAGCATCACTAGTAGCTGGCTTCTCCTTCTCTTCTATTTGCTCCGGCTCCTTCTCTACTGTGTGAAGTGCTTCAGGATGATTTTGCTTGCACTTATCACAAGTTATAGGACTCTCACAATCTTTAACCATGTGTCCTTCTTTCAAACATCCAAAACCGATTCCCTTCTCCTTTAAGAAATCTACCTTTTCTTTATATTCCTTCTTCTTGAATCTTCGATACCACCTTATGATGTGACCAACTTCATCACATAACAAACAAAATCCTTTTTTGCTTGATACAAGGTACATCTCCTTTCATTCCACGTGTCGTTTCCTCAGTTATTATAGCGGTAGAGTTCAAGAGAGTTTTATTGTCATGTGTCCCTGATAGGACAATGAAATTCTTGCTTTGCTTTAGCACACCAGAACATAGTAGGCACGAATACAGAACAGATCAGTGTGTCCATATACCATTGTATAAATATATACACACATGAATAAATAAACTGATAAAGTGCAAATAAACAGATTATTGGCTATTACTGTTCAGAGTTTTGTCCGAGCCAAGTTTAATAGCCTGATGGTTGTGGGAAGAAGCTGTTTCTGAACATGGTCGTTGCAGTCTTCAGGCTCCTGTACCTTCTACCTGAAGGTAGTAGGGAGATGAGTGTGTGGCCAGGATGGTGTGGGTCCTTGATGATGCTGCCAGCCTTTTTGAGGCAGCGACTGCGGTAGATCCCCTCGATGGAAGGGAGGTCAGAGCCGATGATGGACTGGGCAGTGTTTACTACTTTTTGTAGTCTTTTCCGCTCCAGGGCGCTCAAGTTTCCAAACCAAGCCACAATGCAACCAGTCAGCATGCTCTCTACTGTGCACCAGTAGAAGTTAGAGAGAGTCCTCCTTGACATACCAACTCTCCGTAATCTTCTCAGGAAGTAGAGGCGATGATGTGCATTCTTTATGATTGCATCAGTGTTCTCGGACCAGGAAAGATCTTCAGAGATATGCATGCCCAGGAATTTGAAGCTCTTGACCCTTTCTACCATCGACCCGTTGATATAAACGGGACTGTGGGTCCCCATCCTCCCCCTTCCAAAGTCCACAATCAGTTCCTTGGTTTTGCTGGTGTTGAGGGCCAGGTTATTGTGCTGGCACCATTTGGTCAGTCGGTCGATCTCACTTCTGTACTCTGACTCGTCCCCATCAGAGATACATCCCACAACAGTGGTATCATCAGCGAACTTGATGATGGAGTTCGCACTATGACCGGCCACGCAGTCATGAGTATAGAGTGAGTACAGCAGGGGGCTAAGCACGCAGCCTTGAGGTGCTCCCGTGCTGATTGTTATCGAGGAAGACACATTTCCACCAATACAAACTAACTGTGGTCTGTGAATGAGGAAGTCGAGGATCCAATTGCAGAGGCATGCGCAGAGACCCAGTTGTGCGAGTTTGGTAATCAGCTTGGAGGGGATGATTGTATTAAATGCCGAGCTGTAATCAATGAATAACAGCCTGACATATGAGTTTTTGTTGTCCAAGTGGTCCAGAGTGGAGTGGAGAGCCAGTGAGATCGCATCCACTGTTGATCTGTTGTGGCGGTAAGCGAACTGCAGAGGGTCCAGGTTTTTGTCGAGGTAGGGGTTGATTTGCGCCATGATCAACCTCTCAAAGCACTTCATCACCACAGACGTTAGTGCCACTGGTCGATAGTCATTGAGGCACGTCACCTTGCTCTTCTTGGGCACCGGTATAATTGATGCCCTTTTAAAGCAGGTGGGAACCTCAGACCTCAGAAGTGAGAGGTTGAAAATGTCCGTAAAAACTCCAGCCAGTTGATCCGCACAGGTTTTTAGAACACGACCGGGTATACCATCAGGTCCAGGCGCTTTTCGAGGGTTCACCCCTCTGAAGGATTTTCTGACGTCGGCCTCTGTGACTGTGACTGAAATACCATCACAGCGAATGGGGGCTCGAGAAGGCACATCAGTGTTCCCCCTATCAAAGCGGGCATAAAACTGACTCCCTTAGGTCCTGATCTTCCTTTAGTTTTAGTAAAGGTAGAACCTTTGACAATTGCAATTGGTTTATGATCTTGAATACTCCCGTGGTGTGGATCTAACCTTTCCAAGAAATCCACCAGGTCTGGTAACATGGCTACTCGGTTCTTCTTTTCCATAACTAGGCCTGCTTTATCTCTCCACTTTTCTCTAAGTCGTCTGGGCAGTTTTAGAATGATGGGTCTAATATTACTAACAAAATTCATCTCCTCCATGTGGTTGAGATTTTTCATCGAGCTACAACAACCTCTAAGAAATATTGCAAACTCACTTAATGCCTCCACATCTTCTGACTTGATATCTTTCCAAGCATAGGGCTTCTTCATGAATGCGTTAGCAATCCTCTGCCTCGTTACCATAACGCTCTTTAAGTAACCTCCTTGCCTCTCGATAGCCTTGGCTCTCAGGCTTATTTTGACAACTTTCTACAAGTACCTTAGCACTTCCGCTTGTGTAATACGCCAGAAATCGTAAGCGCTCTTTTTCATCAGTAATTTTTATATCCACTACTTCGTGAAATGCCATTATGAAAGCTTCATACTGCAAAGGATCACCATCATATGTAGGAATTTCTATTGGTGGTGGGGTGTAAGAGAGATTTTGTTGAGCTATGAGCCCATAACCGGAAGTGGCGGCGCTGTGAACAGCTGCGGTTCGCCTGCAGTCCGTCTGTTTTTACTTTTTGTTGTTGTTTTCTTTTGTCCTTTTTTAAAAATTTTTGTTTTATTGGGTTGTGTATGTGTGTGGGGGGGGGGGGGGGTGAAACATGGTTTTGTTTCTTCCTTCGGGAGAATGCGACTTTTTCTTGTCGTATCCCCCTACTCTGCCTCCGTCTGCGCTGAGGCCTAATGGTGGAGCTGACGGCCTCCAACTCCAACTGCGACCGACCGACCTCGAGGCTCCGGAGGCAGAGCCAGGACTTACCCGCGCGAGGCTGGCCAACTTCGGGGTTGTGGTGGCGTTCCGGCGGTGGCGACCGAGGACGCTGATGGCGACCTGAATCCGGGGTTCGGCCGCGGGCCCGGTGGACGACATCGTCGGGAGCTCGCAGGTCACAGGTGGGTGACCTGTTTTTCTGGAGGTCCCGCAACTACAGCTGCGTCCGCTGGACTGGAGGGCGGCAGCTTCGGCCACCCCGGGCCGCGGAGTTTGAACCGGCCCGTCGCGGACGGAGCACGGATTCGGCCGCGGGAATGACTTACCATCACCCGGCGGGGCCACAACATCAGAAGCCTGGATCGCCTCAGCGCAGAGGGAGAACAAAGAGGGAAGAGACAGAGACTTTAAGACTTTTGCCTCCATCACAGTGAGGAGGTGCCTGGTGAACTCACTGTGGTGGATGTTAATTTGTGTTTATTGTGTGTTTTGTTATTTATTATTATATGTATGACTGCAGGCAACGAAATTTCGTTCAGACCGAAAGGTCTGAATGACAAATAAAGGTATCTAATCTAATCTAATCTAATCTAATCTAATCTAATCTGTTGAATTGAGCTTGATTCTTTGCCAATTCAAGGAATCCATCTTGAGATCCTTGGCTTGGCGCAAACGAATGATAGACAGGCCTCTGATAATCATACTGGCTTGCTCGAGCCTGTGTATCAGGCCTCGGAAAAGAGTACTGAGTTGTTGGTTTGTCCTGAGTCTCGACAGATGCCCCATAAGTAATTTGCTTCGGACTTCAGTTGCTGAGATGGAGTTTTGTCCATCTTTTGGCTACGTGCTAATTCTGAGTCATGAGGCCGGATATCCCCTGGCTGCAGATTTGATTTAGCTGTTGTTTCTTTTTGAGCATTTCCTTTTTTTCCAAATAAGAGTTCATCCCATCAGATGCTTTAGAGCCGCATCTTGAACCCTCACTTTCCATTATCGCCTCCTTCGATTTGACAACTGCCAACTTTGTGGCTAGTTCTTGCTGTTCTTTTTGTCGCCTCATCTCTTCTTCTTGTCGCCTCATCTCTTCTTTCAGTTGTTCTTCTTGTCTCCTTATCTTTCCTATCAGCTGTTCTTCTTGTCGCTCAATCTCATGTTTCTTCTCCAAGGCATCCACTTCTAATGAGAGTGCGGCCAGATCAGCTTCAACTTCCATTCGAGCAGAGGCCCTGATGCTGAACTGGCTATAGAGCCAGATCTAAAACCTGATCTTTGTGTAGATACATTCGAGATGCTATCTTGGGTGTAATCTCCTCTTCCATTTCATCACCTTGTTGCGTAGCGCTTTCAACTGCACCAGAAGTAAGTTGTCCAATTTCGACACCTTGCTGAGTAGCATCTCCTTCTATAACACACGCGGTCCTTAATTCAATTTCAGCTAACCCTCTCTTGGCATCTTCCATAGAATCATCAAATAACTTCACCTTTTCTTCGAACAACTGGATATATCTTTCGTGTTATTCTTGAGGCGGCTGTGAGCCCAGTAGTGCTTTATGCTTATCTCCAACCTCTTTACCGAGGCTGAATAGTTGTTGAATTTAACTTGTCTCTTCTCATATCTTGACTTCTCTCCGCCACCTTGTGGCTCTCTGACTCACCTGCTCCATCTTGCTCCATGGATTTAAACAGCAGATTTGCCAATTCTGGATTTTGTGGTGAAGTTTTCCTCCCTTAGATAAGTCGCGTGGCTGTCCATAAATCTCGAAGTCAATCCCTGGGTGAGATCTATTTTCTTCAGTGTCTATTCCTAGGAACCGGTCTTCAGTTCCTCTTCTGGAACTAATTCTTCTGGCAGTAATCTAGTAATCTCTCTCCAGAGTTCCAGCCCAATCTTCTGACCCTCTTCTTTGGGCCCAATTCTTCTACCTCCTGTCTATAAGGTTGCTTTCGACTAGATGTAGTGGCAGATTATTATATCGTTCAAGGAATTTTTTCCTCTAGCCATTAAGATTGAAGACAATGGGTATGGAGATCGCCTTGTTACGCATGGGAGCTCTCCACAAGACATTCAAAGCCGTCCAAAGATAAATCTTCAAAACACAGTCTCTTGATTAATAGTATCTTTATGGTCGTAGTAATAACATTGAGATATTCATCCAAACTTCTTCTTGTTTAAGTACATTTTAATCTTACTCGTAGTCAAACTCGTGCATGGTCAAACTCCGGCATGGTCCAAAGCTTCGACATGGACCAAAGCTCCGACATGGTCGACAGATATGCCATCCCCCCCATGCTTCTTAGACTAAACTAAAAACGAACTAGCTTCTGCGCAAGAATCCCAGCCGCAAACACGCCCCCAACTACGTAATAAATCCCACCCACATAATTACAGGCAGACAAAATTTAAAGGCAAATGGCCATAATTTATAACATACTGAGTTAAGCCAAATGGCCACTACAAAAATTTTCAAATGAATAAATTCCTTGTATGTAATTTACCAATTAAACTTTTTGTATAATGGTTCATACTTAAATTTGGTCTTTTTTAAAAATAAAATAACTTAATTTTAGTCTTTATCTAAATTATTGTTCGAAAACTTCCTTACAATTTTAAACCAATCTAAAAATATTGACTTGGAAATTTATTTGCAAATCATTATTTCAGAATAAAAGTTGAAAATTGATTTAAACTAAGGTAGAGAGAGATTTGTGCATTTCTGGATGTCCTAGTGCCCATCAGGAAATTTACCTGCAAACTTTTTGGTGGGAATTTGTTTACCCTAACACATTTCTTTCACCATAATACACCTCCAAATGATAGTGTTAGTGTAGTACAGATTTATTTTTATTGTGATTTTCTTCTTCACTGGCCTGTTAAGTGAAAGTTGCTGTTTACTCCAGAATATTCAGGTTTTACTACCTATGTTTTCCCTGAAATTATAATCCTTTCTCCTTGGCAATCATTGGGGCTAAGAATATCCTGCTTCTCCTCCCGTTTTGTGGATTCTGAAGCAGCTGATGAGGCTAATGTGGGAATAATAGACTTTTCCACAGACTGGTCAAGAGGGACTGAGTAGATGGGCAGGAGGTATACACCTTCTGCTGCTCATCCAGGGTTTTTCTCTGATGTTAAATGCTCCTTTTCTACTTTGAGCACTGATGGGTCAGATATTCCCAAGAATCAGTGGGAATGTTGCATTCCTTAGAGTCATGGAGTACATGTTACAACATGATACAACTGGAAACAGATCTGTCAGCCTATCAAGTTTGCAATATCAACTGGCCACTTTAATCTAATTCTACATTAATCCCATTTTTAATTGTCTCCACATTCTCAACAACTAACCCCAGATTCAATCACTCTACTACACACTGGGGACAATTTAGAAAGGCCATTTAAGTGACTGACCATCGATCACCCAATCACACTAGTTCTATGTTATCCCGCTTTTGCCTCCCATCCTTACACACTAGGAGCAATTTATAGAGGCCAATTAACCGACAAACCCGCAAGTCCTTGGGTTGTGGGAGCAAACTGGAGCACCAATTGGAAACCCACGTGGTCACAAGAAGAAAGTGCAAACTCCGCACATCACCTGAGGTCAAGTTTGAACCTGGGGTCAGGCACTGTGAGATAGCAACTGCGCCACTGTGCCACCCTCATTGAAGAGCTGATATTGAAACTGCATTCTCACTCTCTGAGATCTGTCACTTCCTTCAAATACAAATATAGCATTGCATCTAGTCTTGCAGTGTGGAAGCAGGCCCTTTGGCCCAAAGTGTCCACACTGGCCAACATGTCCCATCTACACTTGTCCCCCCGGTCTGTATTTAACTCTAAACCAGTCCTAGCTATGTACCTGTCTAAACTTTCTTAAACATTGCAAAAGTACCTGCTTCAACTACCTCCTATTGCAGCTCGTTGCATACACCTGCTACCCTTTGCTGGAAAAAGTTACCCCTTGGGTTCCTTTTGAATCTTCCCCCCCTCACCTTAAACCTATGTCCTCTAATTCTTGATTTCCCTGCTCTGGACAAGAGACTCTGTACATCTACCTGATCTATTCTGCATATGTTGTACCTGGCCTGCTGTGCCCAAGCAAATCAAGAAAATGGTTATTCTCAGAGTTATTAACAAGAAGACCTGACGCAAAGCACCCCCTTTCTTATATTGTTTGCCAATATGTGTCTTGTCATCAATCTAATGACAGCTGAAGCTCAAATCAAGTCGAATTTATTATCGTGTGCTTAAGTCCGGTAAGGTACAGGTACATTGAAATATCTTGCAGCAGTATTTCTGGCACATTGACTTGGACAAACGTGCAACATATTAAACATAAATAATTCATACATTACACAGAACATTTCTAAAAGAAAGAAGGCTGAGGAAGAAACAAGGTATTAGTGCAAAAAACATAATTGGAATAAAAACTCCATGGTATTGCACGAGGTGGACTGTAGTGTTTTGTTGTTGAGGTGGACTGTAGTGTTTTGTTGTTGAAGTTGGATTCTAGTTGTGCAGGTTGGTTCAAGAACCTGATAGCTTCAGGATGTGGGACTTCAGTCATCTGGACCTCCTGCTTCACGGTAGCACTGAGAAGAGCACATGACCTGGATTGTGGGGATCTTTGATGATGGCTTTCTTGAGGCAGCATCTCATGAGGATGCTTTAGATGGAGAGGAGGGCTGCGCCTGTGATGGACTGGCCTGATTCTATCACACTCTGCAGCCTCATACATTCCTGTGTGTTGAAGTTGCCATACTAGGCCATGAGGCAAATAAGGAGGATACTTTCTACAGTGCATCTGTAGAAGTTTGTTAGAGTATTTGGAGACATACTGAATGTCTTCAAACTTCTAAGAAAGTAGAATCACTGGTTTGCCTTCTTCCTGATTACATCTATGTGCTGGATCCAGCGTAGGCCATTCAAACTGTTAACATCCATGACTTTGAAGCTGCTAACTCTCTCCACCATTGATCCACCAATGCAAACTAGTGCGTGGTCTCTCGACTTCCCCTTTCTGAAGTCAACAATAGTTCCTTGGTCTTGTTGACATTGAGTGAGAGGTTTCTGTTACAGCACCGCTCAACCAGGTGTTCTCCCTCCAGTGTGCTGACTCATCATCACTGGTCATTCGGCTTATCAGTGAATTTATTGATGGCATTAGAGCAGTGCTTAGTCACAGTCATGGATGTAAGAAGAGTGGAACAGGTGAAAAGGTTAAATGCTTTTAAATATATAAAAGATATATAATGGAATCCTGGACTAGGTTACAGCTTATATTTCATCTCGAGCAGGCCTTTTATCAGTAGATTGATAAGAGAGAGAGAGAGAGAGAGACAAGTCCGGGCTTGCCTCAGGTTGCTGTGTAATGAGATAATGCCTTTGAAATGGGTGTACAAATTGATGAGAGAAAGAAGCTCAGACTTGTCTCAGTGATGTATATTGAGACAATGACTGATGCCTTTGAGATGTCTTGTCTTGAAAGTACCAACTGATAAGATGCCTTTGAAATGTGTCTACTAATTGACAAGAGACAAGCTCAGACGCATCCTGTGGTAATGTGTATTGACTGTATCTCTGACCATGACTGACATCTTTGGAATGTGACTGTGACAACCACACAGTATAAAATATCATGCAATTCTTTCGTCATTGAAGTGGTGATACATGTGAGGAAAGTCAAGTGTCTGTGTTGCTTACTTGACTGGAGTATCCTCGTCACTTCCTGGCCGATGATCAGTAAAGCTTGAGTTAGTCTAACTAACCTTTTTGTGAGTTGTCTGTTTATTAAGAAGTGAACCGTAACACAGGGGGCTTAGTGCACTGCCTTGAGGTACAACTGCGTTGATGGTCATTGAGGAAGAGATGTTACTGATCTACACTGTTTGCCAATGAAGAACTCAAGGATTCAGTTGAAAAGGAAGGTGCAGGAACTACTATAAAATACTATGTACTTTAGATTTTGCACTATCACAAAAAATACTTGATAATTTTGTTTGCATATTTATTGTTGTAATTGCATCTAATGTGCCTGAAAAGCTGCACAGAGTACGAATTTTCATTGTTTTAAGCTGATAGAAGTATATAATATTATTAGAGGAATTATAGGGTAGATAGTCAATCTCTTTCTCGGGGTAGAAATATAGAATATCAGAAGGCATAGCTTTAAGGTGAAAGGTGATAAGTTCAAAAGGTGATTTACAAGACATGTTTTTTACAGAGAGTGGTCTGTGCCTACAATGTGCTGCTGGGGAAAGTGGTGGAAACATATAATCAGTAATAGCAAGGTTTAAGAGGTATTTGGACAGATACATGAACACATGGGGAATGGGGGGGACATAAACCATGTGCAGGTAGATGTGCAATTTAAATTGGCATCATAGTTGGGACCAATATCATGGACAGAAGGGCCTGTGCTGTACTGTTTTCTGTTATATGAATCTGAAATTGATTGACAGTTTAGATGCCTAAAAACTGTTCCTTCTGGCTGGAGAGTTTAGAGGCTTGTGCAAATTTGATCTTTGCTCACATTCAAGAGTGAGATTAATATAATTTAAACTCCTAGAGAATCAAAAACATAGGGTTCAGTAGGAATGTGAAAATAATGTCAACTGTGATTTTATTGAATTATGGAGTTTGCTTTAGGGGCATTGTGGCCTATTCCTGTCCCTATAACTTATTATGATGTAACTATGCAGGGAACAACAAAAGAACAGTTTAATCATTAGATCTAACAATGTAGCAATAAATCCTAAAACGGTCAAATAACCATAAAGATGCAATTAACACAGAGCCTTGGGGCAGTGGATTAAGAAATTATGTGAAACATTTGTACCAAGCTGTTCATGAGCAGACATGCTGAAATTAATGGATTTCTCATTAGAAATGGATCTCTAGGGGATGAGGATGTTGTGTTGCCAATGACCTTTCATCCATAAGCAAGATGGAAATTTGAAATAAAAAAGGAAAATCCCAGAGATACTCAGCAGGACAGGCAACATCTGTGGAGAGAGACACGGTTAAAATTTCCTTTAATCAAAACTGAAAATGCGAGAAATGTGTTTTAATTTGCAGGAAAGGGGAACAGTTGGAGAGATCAAAGAAAAAGTCTGCGATAAACTGGGGACCATCTTGTCCAGGTGATGCATGTGGCTGATGAGGTGGTGAATGTTTGATCACAATCATCTTGTCTAGAGGAATGGAAGTGGTACATGATGAAAGTGAGCCCCAGAGTGCAAAATGAAGCAAACCAAAATACCACAACCATGAGATGCAGAACACTGTAGTTGCTAAAATGTAGAAACAAGGAACTGCAGATGCTGGTTTGCTAAGAACAGAAAAAAATACTGGAGTAACTCAGCGGGTCAGGCAGCATCTCTGGAGAACATGGATGACTGACATTTTGAGTCAGGACCCTTCTTGTGATTGTTAATGTTACAGCTGGAGTTGGGTGTCAAGGCTGTTCAGCAGAAAGTACAACCCGAGCTTCCTATTATTTAAATTAACAGGCTTCTGTCTTTGCCCTCTTGTGCTGTACTAATAAAGCACAAAGTGAGCTTGGGCAACCACGTCTTCCATCCAGCACATTGCATCCTCAGAGCACAATATTGAATTCAACAAGTTCTGATAACCAGCCTTTCCTGTTTGTGTCAGAACCGGCTGGTTCTGATGTTAGGTTATCCACCTGTAGCAACAACTCCTTTTTTTCACTCTCCACAGATGCTGCTTGAGTCTGGCTCATTTTATGATTTTGGGTGGAGGTGAAAGTCAAGTTGGTGATTGTTCAAAGAAAACCCTAACAGAACGAAACAAAAAGCTGGACAGATGTGCTGATGGCTAGCTGGTGGTTCCGTGTAGAAGTGCCGGCCAGTTGCAGTGCATGTTTCAATGCTTACGTACTGCTGAGTAGATGGAGGCAAATCTGATCTCTTGCTCTCTTTACTTATCACTGGGTGTAGCAGGAGTTCTATAATGTAATGAACGAGTGCTGGAAACTCTGGGTCTCACTCTTGGGTTTATGCTAGTTGTAGCTCATCTAGTGTTTAGTTTATTGTCATGTGTACCGAGGTACAGAGAAAAGCTTTTTGTTGTGTGCTAACCAGTCAGCGGAAAGACTATACATGATTACAATCCACAGTGTACAGATACATAAGAAGGGGAATAACGTTTAGCGCAAGATAAAGTCCAGTAAAGTCTGATGTGCTATCCCATTCAGTTCAATGGCATGTCAACTTGCCTAACAAGGGAAATGGTTTAATTGAAAATGCATTTTTATTAAACATGGATTTAAATAATCTCTTCAATTTTAATCTAATAAATGGCCTTAAAATTCACTTGGAATTTACAGGTTGTGTAAATGTACACAAAAATCAGCTTCATTGTATTGCTGGTTAATAATTCTCCACTACTTTACGATGTACCTCAGCATTTCATTTTGTTCATCCAACGATAGTTGTAAACCCACCATTGTTTGGGACTATATTCCAGAGCAGATTAATGCCGGCTAAATACCAGTTACCTGTTTTGCATAACATTCAGTGGGACATCCCTTAAAAATGCTGAGAGTTGAAAGTTCAATGTAGAAATAAAGGAATATATTTAAATTAAAGGGTACATTTATGTTTCTGGCAGTATACTAGGCAGTGATATGCAATTCAATTTGCAATGGAGCAGCATGCCATGAATTAGGACTCATTAATTCAATTTTTTTAAATAAATTTGTGGGCCAAAAGTATTCTTTAGGTGGCATAATAATGCTTCTGTTATAAAATAGCATTTTCATCAGACAAACTGCAAATGAGACCATGAAGAAGGGAGTAATACTGTAGACATCTCGTATATTATCTGCAAATTCTGTCTCTGTAATGCACTTCTGCCACACATGGTTGATAGTACTCTTTCTGCAATTAAACAATGTATCTTTCACAAGTCAAGCCACCGGATTTCAACTTGCATATTTGCAAATGATGAAATAATTTCTCTAAAAAGAAAAAGTATTATGGCTGTATAACATCAAAGTATACTGTTATTAATTTTGAGCAAATCTATCAGGAGAAGGTTATAATTCAGGATAGAAGCAGCCTTAACAAATGAAATGCAGCCTTTTTGCAATCATATTATATTCTTCACTTTATAGGGGTTGATTATGTTAAAGAAATGCACGGTGCAGTCGCAAATCAACATGTGTGCTAGATATCTGAATTTAAAGAAAACAGGAAATGTTGGGGTCAGGCCATATCGCTGGACAGTTATTTCAATTTCATTCAGCAAAACAAAGTATTCACTAATTATCTCTTCACAGACACTGCTTGACCAACTGTATTAAGCAATCCTCTAGTTATTTACCACAATCGATTAGCACTTGAACTTTCTGGCACCACGTTTGTGCAAATATTATGGTGAACCAGTGTGTTGCCACATAACTCAGTGGATTTTTAGGAATTCCTTATATGATTCCTTTGCTTAGTGAATAGTATTAAAGTCTATCATGAAAATATATATTTATGATTTTGTCTTTAAAATTGTCCCTTTAAAATTGTCCCAGCTAATGTAACTCTGCTTTTTAAGAAAGAAGGGAGAGAGAAAACGGTGAAATATAGACCAGTTAGCCTTACAACGGTAGTGGGGAAGATGTTCGAGTCGATTATTAAAGATGTAATAGCAGCGCATTTGGAAAGCTGTGGCAGGATTAGTTAAAGTCAGCATTGATTTATGAAGGGGAAATCATGCTTGATTAATCTTCTGGAATTTTTTGAGGATGTAACAAGTAGAATGGATAAGGGAGAGCCAGTGGATGTTGTGTATCTGGACTTTCAAAAAGCCTTTGACAAGGACCCACACAAGAGATTAGTGTGCAAAATTAGAGCACATGGTATTGGGGGTAGGGTATTGACATGGATAGGGAACTGGTTGGCAGAGAGGAAGCAAAGAGTAGGAATTAACGGGTCCTTTTCAGAATGGCAGGCAGTGACTAGTGGGGTGTTGAAAGTCTCAGTGCTGAGACCCCAGTTATTTACAATATGTATTAACGATTTAGATGAAGGAATTAAATATGACATCTCCAAGTTTGTGGATGACACAAAGCTGGGTGGCAGTATGAGCTGCGATAAGGATGCTATGAGGCTGCAGGGTGACTTGGATAGGTTGGGTGAGTGGGCAGATGCATGGCAGATTCAGTATAATGTGGATAAATGTGAAGTTATCCACTTTGGTGGCAAGAACTGGAAGGCAGATTATTATCTGAATGGTGTCAGATTAGGAAAAAGGGAGGTGCAACGAGACCTGGGTGTGCTTGTACATCAGTCACTGAAAGTAAGCATGCAGGTACAGCAGGCAGTGAAGAAAGCTAATGGCATGTTGGCCTTCATTACGAGAGGCTTTGAGTTTAGGAACAAGGAGGTCCCACTACAGTTGTACAGGGTCCTGTTGAGACCGGAGTATTGTGTGCAATTTTGGTCTACTAATTTGAGGAAGGACATTATTGCTATTGAGGGAGTGCAGCGTAGGTTCACCAGGTTAATTCCCGGGATGTCGGCACTGACATATGATGAAAGATTGGGTCGACTGAGCTTGTATTCACTGGAATTTAGAAGGATGAGAGGCAATCTCATAGAAACATATAAAATTATTAAAGCATTGGACAGGCTAGATACAGGAAAAATGTCCCTGATGTTGGGGGAATCCAGAACCAGGGGTCACAGTTTAAGAATAAGGGGTTGGCCATTTAGGACTGAGATGAGGAAAAACCTTTTCAGCCAGAGAGTTGTGAATCTGTGGAGGTCTCTGCCACAGAAGACAGTGGAAGCTAATTCACTGGATATTTTCAAGAGAGAGTTAGATTTAGCTCTAAGGGCTAAAGGAATCAAGGGATATGGGGAAAACGCAGGAACGGGGTACTGATTTTAGATGATCAGCCATGATCATATTGGCTCGAAGGGCCGAATGGCTTACTCCTGGACCTATTTTTCTATGTTTCTATGATTGGCTTTTGGAAGTCTCAGCATTGATTTTTAAGGGAATGCCTTATTCTAAATTCTTTGTATTTATGTAAGGTACTCCCTGTCCTATGATCAGACATAAAAATTGCAGGTTAATTTACAATTACAATTATTTTTACAATTGTTACAGTTGTTTTTTTAGTTTTCGAGATACAGAGTGGAAACGGGCACTTTGGCCCACCAAGTGCAAGCTGACCATCTATATACCTGGTGGAAGCAGGCCATTCGACCCACCGAGCCCACGCTAACCACCTGTACACCAGTTCAACGTTATTCCACTTTTGCATCCTTCACACTAGGAGCAATTTACAGGAGCCTATTGGAATCTGTGGACTTCTCCGTCACAAAAGGCAGTGGCGGCCAATTCATTGGATGTATTCAAGTGAGAGTTAGATTTAGCTCTTAGGGTTAACAGAATCAAGGGATATGGGAGAAAAAGCAGGAACGGGGTACTGATTTTGGATGATCAGCCATGATCATATTGAATGGCGGTGCTGGCTCGAAGGGCCAAATGACCTACTCCTGCATCTATTTTCGATGTTTCTATTAACGTACAAATCTGCGGGAGGAAATCAGAGCACCCCAAAAAAAAAATCCCACGCGGTCACAAGTAGAATGTTCAAACTCTGTACAGACAGCACCCGAGGACAGGATCGAACCCGTACTGCGTGACAGCAGCTCTACCGTCGCACCACTGTACCATCCCATTTTAATGATTATCCTTGTTTAAATCTTTGAGAATTGTAGGCACCTCATGAATTATGTTGTTTCTGTTGACTACTGTATGTAATGAAAGAATAGCATTTGATGAGATTTCTTTGTCTTGTCCGAGATGTTACTTTGTGGTATTGCAGAATTTGCTCAGCTGGTGAGTTGGGGCAATATGTTCAGAGCTGTGGGAGAAATCTCACTGATTTATTCTGTTGCCTAAAATGTTTGCTGAAATCCATCTGGTGCAGTAACTCTGTCCCTATTTTAAACAATATATTGTATTCTGATAGTCTAGCTTTTAAGATGTTTACTGAGAAACAATTGCCCAATAACATGACAATATCAATGAGATCTGAAACCTCCCCTCAGTGATAGTGAACTTTTGCATTCTTGAGGAATGAAGCTGAACATCTACATTTATTTGCTTTAAAGAATAATTCCTGTGATGCTGTCTGTTGAGCCGTCCATTTTTTATCAAATATACAGTGGACCCATAATTGCTGCAGGGATGATTGTGAATGTTAATTGGACATTTTAAACTTCATTGGAAATAGAAAAAACACAGTTGCTGGAAATCTGAAATAAAAACTGAAAATATTGGAAATACACATAGGGCGGCAGTACTTGTGGAATGAGAAGCAATTAATGTTTCAAGACTGTTTCTGTCCATGGAAGCATTTTCCATTTTTATTTTTAAATTTGATTGTTCTAATCACTTAATTTTGTGTTCACCGGAGAAGCAGAACACTCGTGATGTATCATGCTCACAAGTATTTTGTTAACTTTTGTGCTGCAGCATGGTATTTAGAGATCTCTTTCAAACAGTGTCTTCTATAGGGACATACAAGAGGTTGTGGTTGCTGGAATCTTGAGCATAAAATAAAATGCTGGAGGAACAGCAGGTCAGACAACGTCTATGGAAGGAATGGACAGATGACATTTTGGTTCAGGACCCTTCTTCAGAATCTACAGGGGAACTGTGCACTACACATTATATGCTAAAGAATAGGGCCAATTAGCGGCAAATATTTGTGGTAGAAATCATATCCGAGTAAAATTGCCCCATGGGGAAATGGGGCAGGGCACTTCCGTATGCTTTTCCGCTGTCAGGTGCTCACCTAATGATCTCTCGATTTGAACAAAATACCTGTTTCCATATTGGCCATTATTAATTAGAATTCGAAGATAGAACCTTGAAGCAGCTTCAGCACAACCGCGAGCAGATTATATTACTTTGCTGCTCACAATTCACCAGATGCTCTCCGGGTGCCATTCAAAGACTACAAAGTGTGCCAAAGGTTACAGTGAATATTTTCTCCAGCTTTATGCCGTTGACATATTCATTACACAAACAAATCAAACAAAAAAATCAATACATATGGTTCTTTTAATTTTTAATTTTAATCCGATAGCATCTTTCCTGTAATAAAACTTTATTATGTAGGTTTGGGTCCAGATCTCTATCACTGTGAACCTTGTGTGGTTGCAGTCTGTCTGGCTGCTCTCCTTCCATTTGATTCCATGCAGATGTCATTGGTGATGATTGAGAGGCTCCAGAATGCTGTCCAGGACAAATTAAAGGAGCGGTCATAGATACATAGAAAATAGGTGCAGGAGTAGGCCATTCGGCCCTTCGAGCCATTCAATATGATCATGGCTGATCATCCAACTCAGTATCCCGTACCTGCCTTCTCTTCATACCCCCTGATCCCTTTAGCCACAAGGGCCACATCTAACTCCCTCTTAAATATAGCCAATGAACTGGCCTCAACTACCCTCTGTGGCAGAGAGTTCCAGAGATTCACCACTCTCTGTGTGAAAACGTTTTTTCTCATCTCAGTCTTAAAGGATTTCCCCCTTATCCTTAAGCTGTGACCCCTTGTCCTGAACTTCCCCAACATCGGGAACAATCTTCGTGCATCTAGCCTGTCCAACCCCATAAGAATTTTGTAAGTTTCTATAAGATCCCCTCTCAATCTCATAAATTCTAGCGAGTATAAGCCGAGTCTATCCAGTCTTTCTTCATAAGACAGTCCTGACATCCCAGGAATCAGTCTGGTGAACCTTCTCTGCACTCCCTCTATGGCTATAATGTCCTTCCTCAGATTTGGAGACCAAAACTGTACGCAATACTCCAGGTGTGGTCTCACCAAGACCCTGTACAACTGCAGTAGAACCTCCCTGCTCCTATACTCAAATCCTTTTGCTATGAAAGCTAACATACCATTCGCTTTCTTCACTGCCTGCTGCACCTGCATGCCTACTTTCAATGACTGGTGTACCATGACACCCAGGTCTCGCTGCATCTCCCCTTTTCCTAATCGGCCACCATTTAGATAATAGTCTGCTTTCCTGTTTTTGCCACCAAAGTGGATAACCTCACATTTATCCACATTATACTGCATCTGCCAAACATTTGCCCACTCACCCAGCCTATCCAAGTCACCTTGCAGTCTCCTAGCATCCTCCTCACAGCTAACACTGCCCCCCAGCTTAGTGTCATCCGCAAACTTGGAGATGTTGCCTTCAATTCCCTCATCCAGTTCATTAATATAAATTGTAAATAGCTGGGGTCCCAGCACTGAGCCTTGCGGTACCCCACTAGTCACTGCCTGCGATTGTGAAAAGGACCCGTTTACTCCTACTCTTTGCTTCCTGTTTGCCAGCTAGTTCTCTATCCACATCAATACTGAACCCCCAATACCGTGTGCTTTAAGTATGTCTATTAATCTCTTATGTGGGACCTTGTCGAAAGCCTTCTGAAAGTCCAGATACAACACATCCACTGGTTCTCCCCTATCCACTCTACTAGTTACATCCTCGAAAAATTCTATAAGATTCGTCAGACATGATTTACCTTTCGTAAATCCATGCTGACTTTGTCCAATGATTTCACCACTTTCCAAATGTGCTGCTATCCCATCTTTAATAACTGACTCTAGCAGTTTCCCCACTACCGATGTTAGACTAACTGGTCTGTAATTCCCCATTTTCTCTCTCACTCCCTTCTTAAAAAGTGGGGTTACGTTTGCTACCCTCCAATCCTCAGGAACTACTCCAGAATCTAAAGAGCTTTGAAAAATTATCACTAATGCATCCACTATTTCTGGAGATACTTCCTTAAGTACTCTTGGATGCAGCCTATCTGGCCCTGGTGATTTATCGGCCTTTAATCCATTCAATTTACCCAACACCACTTCCCGACTAACCTGGATTTCACTCAGTTCCTCCATCTCCTTTGACCCGCGGTCCCCTGCTATTTCCGGCAGATTATTTATGTCTTCCTTAGTGAAGACGGAACCAAAGTAGTTATTCAATTGGTCCGCCATATCCTTGTTCCCCATGATCAATTCACCTGTTTCTGACTGCAAGGGACCTACATTTGTTTTAACTAATCTCTTTCTCTTCACATATCTATAAAAACGTTTGCAGTCAGTTTTCATGTTCCCTGCCAGTTTTCTTTCATATTCTATTTTCCCTTTCCTAATTAAGCCCTTTGTCCTCCTCTGCTGGTCTCTGAATTTCTCCCAGTCCTCTGGTATGCTGCTTTTTCTGGCTAATTTGTACGCATCATCTTTTGCTTTGATACTATCCCTGATTTCCCTTGTTATCCACGGATGCACTACCTTCCCTGATTTATTCTTTTGCCAAACTGGGATGAACAATTTTTGTAGTTCATCCATGCAGTCTTTATATGCCTTCCATTGCATATCCACCGTTAACCCTTTTAGAACTAATTGCCAGTCAATCTTGGCCAATTCACGTCTCATACCCGCAAAGTTACCTTTCTTTAAGTTCAGAACCATTGTTTCTGAATTAACAATGTCACTCTCCATCCTAATGAAGAACTCAACCATATTATGGTCACTCTTGCCCAAGGGGGCACGCACAACAAGACTGCTAACTAACCCTTCCTCATTACTCAATACCCAGTCTAGAATAGCCTGCTCTCTCGTTGGTTCCTCTACATGTTGGTTTAGATAACTATCCCGCATACATTCCAAGAAATCCTCTTCCTCAGCACCCCTGCCAATTTGATTCACCCAATCTATATGTAGATTGAAGTCACCCATTATAACTGTTTTGCCTTTGTTGCACGCATTTCTAATTTCCTGTTTGATGCTATCCCCAACTTCACTACTACTGTTAGGTGGCCTGTACACAACCCACCAGCGTTTTCTGCCCCTTTAGTGTTTCGCAGCTCTACCCATACCGATTCTACAACCTCCAAGCTAATGTCCTTCCTTTCCACTGCGTTAATCTCCTCTCTAACCAGCAACGCTACCCCACCTCCTTTTCCTTTCTCTCTATCCCTCCTGAATATTGAATATCCCTGGATGTTCAGCTCCCAGCCTTGGTCACCCTGGAGCCATGTCTCCGTGATCCCAACTATATCATAATCATTAATAGCTATCTGCACGTTCAACTCATCCACCTTATTACGAATGCTCCTTGCATTGAGACACAAAGCCTTCAGGCTTGTTTTTACAACGCTCTTACCCCTTTTACAATTATGTTGAAAAGTGGCCCTTTTTGATTTTTGTCCTGGATTTGTCTGCCTGCCACTTTTACTTTTCACCTTGCTACCTATTGCTTCCGCCCGCATTTTACACCCCTCTGTTTCTCTGCTCACTCATTTAAGAACCCCACCACCTCTTATTCTCTGTTTATTATTGTTTTCTTCTTTCCCCCCTACATGTTGGGTCTGAGTGCTTTCCTTCTCTGCCTCCTGCCTCACACACTGTCTAATAGCTTTCTCTATTTGAGTCCCTCCCCCCAACCGTTCTAGTTTAAAGTCTCCCCAGTAGCCTTTGCAAATCTCCCCGCCAGGATATTGGTACCCCTCGGGTTTAAGTGCAACCCATCCTTTTTGTACAGGTCGCACCTTCCACAAAAGAGGTCCCAATGATCCAGAAATTTGAATCCCTGCCCTCTGCACCAGTCCTTCAGCCACGCATTTATCCTCCACCTCGCTCCATTCCTACTCTCACTGTCGCGTGGCACAGGCAGTAATCCCGAGATTGTTACCTTTGCTGTCCTTCTCCTTAACTCCCCTCCTAACTCCCTAAATTCTCCTTTCAGGACCTCTTCTCTTTTTCTACCTATGTCATTGGTACCTATATGTACCACGACCTCGGGCTCCTCTCCCTCCCCTTTCAGGATATCTTGGACACGTTGAGACACATCACAGACCCTGGCACCAGGGAGGCAAACTACCATCCGGGTCTCCCGACTGCGTCCACAGAATCGCCTGTCTGACCCCCTAACTATAGAGTCCCCTATTACTAATGCCCTCCTCTTCTTTTCCTTAACCTTCTGAGCAACAGGACCGCTCTCTGTACCGGAGGCCCGGCCGCTGTCGCTACCCCCAGGTAGGCTGTCCCCCCCAACAGTACTCAAACAGGAGTACTTATTGTCAAGGTGTACAGCCACCTGGGTACTCTCTAGTCCCTGCCTGTGCCCCTTGCCTCTCCCAACCGTCACCCACTTGCCTGCCTCCTGTGGTCTTGGAGTGACCACCTCCCTGTAACTCCTCTCAATGACTTCCTCGCTTTCCCTGACCAGATGGAGGTCATCGAGCTGCTGCTCCAGGTAGCTAATACGGTCCCTTAGGAGCCCCATCTCGATGCACCTGGCGCAGATGTGGACGTCTGTAAGGCTGTCAGATTCCTTGATCTCCCACATCTGACATCCAGAACAACAAACTGCCCTGGCCCTCATACTCCCCTTACCTAGGATACAATACAAAACAAACTGCTACAATACAGTACAATCAGCAGGGATCTGACTCCCAATCAGCTGCTCCCTCTTTTCTGCTTCCACCAATCAGTGGCTTCCTTAAGCCCACTTGTTTTTGAAGTGTGAGTGGAACTAGGAACGTTGAGAATTTTGACTCCTCCTCCCTCTGCGACCGCTCCAACGGCTCTCAGGACTCTGTAAGGTACAAGCCCCGCGCTCCACTTTATGTCCTACCGCTCGGGTGTAGCTCCTCCCTCTGCGACCGCTCCAACGGCTCTCGGCTCTCGGTCGATGTTTAACAATTAAAAGACGGTAACCCATTGGTGCCAGGTGTCTCTTCCTGTGACAAGAGTATTGTATCTAATATGCACATTTATCACTCTGCTCATTTCTGTGGTGGTGCTGTGTTAGACATAATTACATTCATTTTGTTTTCAACATTGGCATCACCATTATCATGATATCATTATCAGGAGTCATGGCTAAGGTATATGAATCAGCATTAGACAGAGGTAAGTTGCCAGGTGGCGAAGGTTATGCCTCTATTTAAGGCCTACAAAGAAAAAACTGGCAAATATAGACCAGTTAAAGGGCTGTCTCACTGTGCGAGTTGACCCACGAGTGACCCCGAGTTTAAAACAAATTTAACTCGTGGTAATCACGTACAATTAACGTAGCGGAAACGTCTGAACTCGTGGACGCAACTTGGCAACTCTTGGTGCTAACGGGAGGTACACGTGAAACTTGTTAACTCTTGCAAAAGTTCAAACATGTTTGTACTTTTCCACGAGTAAAATGTACTCTTGTGGTTAAAATTTGAAACATTTTAAACTCGTTGTAAGAACGTAGTGGCCGTGCGTTTAACTTTGTGACTCGTGATTCTACCGTGGGAACTCTTTTTAGAAACAATAATCAGGGACAGAAATATCAGTTACTTAGACTTTTTAAAGACAAATTCTGCTTAACAAAGTTAAGCAAGTTATTGATAAGGTGACAGAGTGGGTTGAAAAGAAAAAATTGCTTGAAGTTTATATATAAATTTGTGTTGTGTTGTGTTGTGTTGAAAAGCTTTTTGCTGATCCGTTTGATTCTCACTGTTTGTTTACTTCATTGCACAATAAAAGGGAGTTCTTTGCTATCAAGATCAAATTGATGTCTGGAAGTCTTCATTTTAATATCACTACAAAGTCTCATGAATTGAATGTAATATTCCTTTCATCATAAAACACAAAATAGAGGAAGGCAAAATATATTCACATCTTGATTCTCACAATCATTTGTGAGATTTAAGGACAGCTGCCTCATATGCTGTGCTTTTTAAATGTTTAAAATTGTCACCTCTCAGTAGATCAGAAAATAAGACAAAGTCTTATGTGAAACAAATGTCTTGAATGTGAAACAAAGTCTTTATTCTTGTTCAATATAAAAAACGCGTTTTTGCGCATATTGAGAAAAGTAGCACTACAGCAAACACCACTGTCTGAAAAGGGCTTCTCATACATGAAAATCAACAAATGAAGCACAAATAAAAGTATTTCCACTATATACTAATTCAGCTGAGAAATGCACTAGTCTAAATTCAGGCAATAAAAGATACAATGCAATGCGCTAAATTACAAGTTTTGAGATCTACAATCAGATAAGCAGATGCATGATAACCACGTTTTAAAGGAAAGACAGATGCAATGAAATTACTTTTACACCACAATAAAAAATAAAATCCACACTTAAAGTTAACCAATGAAAAGTCAGCAGGATTTAAACTAAACATGAAATTAACTGGATTTTTCTGCATGTGGGCTCTCCTCATGCAGTGATGTACCTGTGGTCGGCAGCCGCTCAAAATAAGCTGTCCTGCCACGGCACACTGCCCAATTCTGAATTATAGTAGGAGCAGAGATGGTCTCTCTGCTCTTTTGCACTGTTGGTCCCCGTGTCACCTCGAAAACACTGCAGTGGCACCAAAGTCTCGTCGTTTGTACCACTCCTCCACGCACCTAGTGTTATTCTCCCTGTTTGACTGTCCACTAAGTCACCGTCCTGCATGGCTGTTGCTGATCCTGAAGCTGCACCTCTCATACGGATCAGGTTGTGCAGAACACATGCAGCAAACACAATAGTCTCTACGTTCTTTGGCTGGCATGACATCATTTTTTTTAACATGTGATGATTTTTCAACACGTCGGTATACATTGTTGCCTCAAGATTAACGGGAGAGGAACTTGGTAGACTCGGGAGACGAACTTGGAACATCGCAGAAATGAGAAGTAAATGGCAAACTTAGACATAACCGTGGGAACTCGGTTAAACTCTGGATCATAAACTTGTAGTCTCGTACGCAACCACGAGTCTTTCACTCGGGGTCACTCGTGGGTCAACTCGCACAGTGAGACAGACCTTTAAGCCTAACATCTATGGAAGAAAACTTATTGGAGAGGATTCGGAGGTAAGATATACATGCGTTTGGAAAGACCGAAGTTAATTTGGGATAGTCAGCATAATTTGTGATTGTGCATTGGAAATTGTGTTTCCCAAATTTGATTGATTTTTTTGACAAAGCAACCAAGAAAGTTAATGAGGACATGGCTGTAGACTCAATCTCTGTGTGCTTCAGTAAAACCTTTGATAAAGCTCTGCATGGTAGTCTGCTCTGGAAAGCTAGATCACAGGAGATCAATGGAAAGTTGGCTAACTGGATACAGCATTGGTTTCTTGGTTGGAAGTAGTGTCGTGGTGGTGGAAGGTTGTTTTTTGGAATGGAGACCTGTGATTAGTGGTGTACCTCAGAGATTGGTGGTGGACCCATTGCTGTTTATCATCTATATCAACGTTAAGATGAGAATTCAGAGGGCATGATTAATAGGTTTACAAATGACTGAAATGGGTGTTATCATATATATGGTTATCAACGATTACAGCGGGATCTTGATCAGCTGGGTAAGTGGGTTGAGAAATGGTTAATGGAGTTTAATTCAGATAAGTGTGTGGTGCTTGGGAAGTCAATCTAGGGGGAGGACCTTCACAGTGAATGGCAGGGCCCTGGAGAGTGCTGTACAGCAGAGAGATCAACAAAGTTCCCTGAATGTGGCGTCATAGATACGGTATTAAAGAATACTTTTGGGCACACTGCCCTTTGTCAGTAAGGGAAATTAATTTAGAAGTTGCTATGTATGTTACAGTTGTACAAGACATTGGTGAGGCCACACTTTGAGTACTGTATTCAGTTTTGTTCACCCTGCTATTGGATAGATGTCGTTGAGCTGGAAAGAGTGCAGATAAGTTTTATGAGCATGATACCAGCAACTGCCTGAGTTATAGGGAGTGATCTGGTAGGCTGGGCTGTATTTATTTGAGTGAAGGAGGCTGAGGATGATATTGTAGAGGTGTATTAAATCATCAAGGACAGATAAGGTTAATGGAAAGGGGAATCAAGAAGTAGAGGGCATAGGCTTAAGGTGCGTTGATTTTATAGGACCCTGAGAGTCAACATATTCATACAGAGGGTAGTGGGTATATGGAACGAGCTGCCAGAGGAAATAGTTGGGTCAGGTAACGCCAGTTAAAAATACATGTGGACGGATACGTAGATAGGAAAGGTTTAGAGAGATATGGGCCAAGCGTGACAAATGGGACTAGCTTGGATGGGATATCTTGTTCAGCCTGGACAAGTTGGGCTGAGAGGTCTGTTTCCATGCTGTATGACGCAAAGCTTCCCAAAAAACCCTCACCAATTTCTACAAATACGACATAGAAAACATCTTATTGGGATGCATCACAGCTTGGTTTGGGAACAGCTCCATCCAAGACTGCAAGAAATTGTACAGTTGTGGTCATAGACCAGACTAACACACAAATTCCATCTACACTTCATGCTGCCTCGGCAAAGTTGTCAGTATAATCAAGGACCAGTCTCACCCAGGTCACTTTCTCTTCTCCCCTCTGCCATCATACAAGAGGTATAGAAATTTGAAAACGCACATCTGCAGATTTAGGAACCATTTCTTTCCATCTGTTATCAGGCACAGGACAGTCCCCTCATTGGCTAGATTGCAGTCCTCCCCTCCCATCGACTTCTTCTTCTTGCGTATGGCGTGCATAGCCTAAAGTTGTAGGACAACTTGTTCTATTTGATCTTATTTGATTGTGCACACCAGGTTGATTGCATTCGTCGAAACAGGGCGGACCACGTGAAGGTTGCAATCTCCTTACCCACCTCCCATCGACCATTGAAGGCCTTTAAACTTTGTTCAATCGGACTTTATTCTACTTCATTGATCTTTGTGCTAAATTCTTGTAACGTTTATCCTTTTTCAGTGCACTGTGGATGGCTTGATTATATTCATGTATAGTCTTTTCTTGATCGGATAGCACACAAACAAAATATTTTCACTGTACCTTGGTACATATGACAATAATAAACTAAATTATGGCTCTATAATCTGAACCATCTTTATTATCCCCTTCCTCCAGTGTTTCCTCTTACTACTCTTATTTCTGTTTTTTATCTAACTTGGTATCCTCTCCTGGGGAGGGGAGACATAGGTGGTCTATCTTGTTACCTACCCGAAGCTGAAGATAATTGCATGTGTAAGCTGCTGTCAAAACACTTTTGTAGGAACATAGTTAAACAGTCTACTTAATAATAAGGCATTGAAGGAAATTTAATAATCCTAAAGAAACTTTGGTCATGGATAAACCCGACTAATTGCAAATATACCTGCTCTTGAGATAATTTGATGCACATTGACCCTTTTCCCAAAGGAAGATTTCCTCATTTGGAGAGGGAAATGATACTCAAAAAGGGACCCATTCTGTATGGGAGGACTCCTGCATTGCAGTGATGTGCGGTGAGGTCAATGGCTGGGGAGGCACTGGCTAGTATCAGTGGCCCGGCCCTCCCTGTATTGATCACCGCATCTCCCCGAGGGGAGAGAGGGGTGGAGCCGTGGCGAGAAGGTAGAGGGAGAGAGAGGGAAGGGAAGGGAGAGAGAGAGAGAAGGGAAGGGAGAGAGAAGGGCGAGAGAGAGAGAAGGGAGAGAGAGAGAGGGGAGAGAGAGAGAAGGGAGAGAGAAGGGGGAGAGAGAAGGGGGGGGAAAGAGAGAGAAGGGAGAAAGAGAGAGAAGGGGGGGAGAGAGAGAGAACGGGGGGAGAGAGAGAGAAGGGGGGAGAGAGAGAGAAGGGGGGAAGAGAGAGAGAAGAGGGAGAGTGAAGGGGGAGAGAGAAGCGAGAGAGAGAGAGAGAAGGGAGAGAGGAACAATGGCACGTTATAACCCGCAGCCGTCCCATTCTGACCACCGCCAAACCCCCCACCACACCATTGCACCCTTCTTCACGGCGGCCCAGTGATGTCTCGGCTTTGACAATTCGAGGGATCTAACCGGTAACAACACTAAGAGCAGTCCCGGTCCGCCGCGCTCCCCGACTGCTTAAGCTAGTTAACGTGGAGGGAGAGTGAGGCAGCGTCAATTACGTGGGCTGAGCCTATGCAATTGACGCTCACTCTTCCTCCACTGGGCTCAAGACATGCCCCCTTGTGAGGCAGACGTGATCGCTGCCTCCCCTGTTGCAGTTTTATGTGAGACCAGCGAGCACAAATTTAATATCTTAATACGTGAAATAAGTTACCTGGACTATGGAAGGTAAGGACATGTAATGACGGAATCTACAAATATTACATTGGTGACATACAGAGAGATAGTAACAGGCACACGCTTATTGCCCGCGCTCCATGCAATTTCTGAGGGGTTGCACAATCAGAGGGGAGGCTCAGCTCGCCGCTGCCTCACCTCTCATCTCTCCCTGTATTTGCAGCGGAGCTGCGAAAATTTGGCGATTTTGACTATAAAAAAAGATTAGATTCATGGAGAAATTACATTTATAACAGATCAGTGGAAAAATCATTATATTTATTTTATTTTATTATTTTTCTTTACTTTCCTTAACAGCTATTTTCATTGGGAGTATGACAGGTGAGGCTCTGCCTCCCCTGACCGCACGTCCCTGTCGCATTGTTGTCTTTGCTTGAAGATGAATGTCAATGAGCAATGAGTAGCATTTTGTACATGTTCCTTTGGGACCTTGACTTCCTGTGTACAAGGGTAGAATATCAATGCTGAACTTTGGAGGTATTCCTTTGGGTGTGGATGGAGTAACAGTTGTATGTGTGTATGTCAGCCAGCAATGAAGTGCTGTCTTTATTTTAGGCTGCTGCTCACTTAGAGATATGTCGTAATGTCATGAAGTTTCTTCAGGCATTAGCAGATACATGAGATTCTCACCTGGCAGATATTATCTTTGTCATGCTATTCTAATAGTGGCTTTCTGGACCACTTGCTCATATCCCTGTCAATCCTCAGGACATATCCCTGTCAATCCTAAATGTCATTGGGTGGCGCCGCAAGCTGCAGCCTCGCCAGCAGTGGGTCTGTCATTTCAACTTTTTTTGCTTTTTTAGTATGTCTAAATGTATGTGTTAATGTCTCTCAGTATGTTTTTATGTGGGGGGGGGGGGGGGGTGGGGAATAGGAGGAAACCGTTTTCAGTAACTTACCTCAGTGGAGATGCGACTTTTCTCCTAGTCGCATTTTAGCCCTCCTTCGCGTCATAACAACTTGGATTGGTGCGGCCTTTCCCGGAGACGGCCCAGAGTTTCAGCAGCAGGCACGGCGCAGACTTACATCGCGGAGCCAGAAGAAAGGCTCCGACCACCGGCCTGCTGACTTTAACCGTGAAGCCTAGGGCTGCGGAGCTTCTAGCAGCAGGTGTGGAGCGGACTTTACCATCCCGGAGTCAGCATTCCCTTGCCGGGGATCGCTGGAGAAGAGCTCCGACCGCTGGCCTGTCTGCGGCCTTTAACATCGAGAAGCCGCGGTCTCCGGTAAGAAAGTGGCCGTTTCGGGCACTCCAAGCCGTGGAGTGTGTTCCATCTGTCCCGACGTCGGAGTTTCGATCATCCCGATGAGAGGGTCTGTACATCGGGCCGTCCGTACCGGCGACTGCGGAGGGTCAAGGCCCCAAACATGGGTGAACAAAAGGAGGAAGACTGACTGAACTTTATTGCCTTCCATCACAGTGATCACTGTGGTGGATGTTTATGTTAAGTTCTATCGTTCTTTTAATTGTGTTGTGTTCTTTTAATTGTATGGCCGCATGGTAACTAAAATATCACTGTACCTAATGGTACATGTGACAATAAATGTGAATCTGAATCTGACATCCTACCTGATCTCCATCAAATGCACCAGCACTCTAGCACCATGAATCATTGGAACTCTGTCTCTTTTGTGACGTCCCTCACCTCAATAATACTTACTGTGTGAGTTGTAGGTGTCTGCTGCGATGGGCAGTATATGTTTAAAATTTGCTGTTCTTCAGTGACCTTGACATGCTTATAATATGAAGGAAAAAGTTTGCATTTGCACTAACAAATCAGTCATTTTGGGAATTGGGCAGATCCAACTTGTTTCTGGAGGCAATCGTCTTTTTAAAATCAACATTTTAGTCATTTTTTCAAGGGCCCTAATTCAGCAGTGACTTAAGCCACCAAGACAAAGTTTAATTTCCAAGCTTGCATCTCTTTAACAAGTCACTGAGGAATCTTAGCTGAAGCATGTCGAATCAAGTCTAAAAGTACTAAATTGGGTACTTAATTCTACATAAATAATATTCTACTCATGATTTTAAGGAGAAGGGAAAAAATTTAGAATGATATAAAGAATCAAAACAAAAACCTCTTAATTTTAAAATATTCCTAACGATTAGATTTTGATGGAATGAGATGAAAAATCTTGCTAAATTATATTTTCATTGCAGGAAGGTTGTTTGGCGATAATTATGAACTCCCACACTGCTAAGAATTCACTTACACTTGAGTAAACTAACTCTAATCTTTTATAGCACATTTAAGGATATCTATTGGTTAATTATCTCAATATTATTCCCGTGACAATTTTTATGCCCGATTTCAGTGGTGCTGCAAAGTTTATGATGGAGTAAAATCAGACAGCAACCTCCAGTGTTCAGAATTTCTTGTCCATATTGCTCGATAATAAGAATGCTAATCGCCCCAGCATTATTTCTATTATAAAAATGAGCACTCTATTTGCTAGAAATTGCTAGAATGTTGACAAAATAATAGCACAGTATTGGGTGAAGTGCCATAACTAGTGAACTACGCACCAGTGATTTATCTCCTCCTCCAACCATAAGGCTTATGAACACTGAATGTGCATGCCATAAATGAAAGTGTAGCCTTGAGAATGAGTGGCTTAAAACTTCCAAAGTTACCTTCAATTAATTTTAAAATCTTACAAATATTGAAAATCACATTTAAACTTCTTAAAAACACAAACTATTACAAAGTTATACGTTTTTCGAATACACTTCTCTGGAAAAATGTCAAAGAAAGACAAGGTATGCTGATTTTCCAGAACTGATTAAGTGATGAAATTTAGTGTACTAAATACATAATTTGGTAAAAGTATGCTCCAAAAATGCTTGGACATGGAATGCAGGAACTACAGCAAACATTTAGTTTGTATGTGGTGTCCACTTAAGGGGTTCCTGTATAACATGATATAATGCTTTCCAGCACCATGAAATTAAAACAAATCAGAATTCACAAAGGCATGGGCATTAGCATTCTAGATCTTCTAGAAAGGCATGGGCATTCTGGATCTTCAGATTTGCTTCATGGGAGAATGTGCTACAGGGCAACAACTTAAGCAACTTAAAATCAAGTTTAATCAAAGTCGGGCCCAAATGCAGACCAGTTCATCGTGCAAACTAGTGTTTCTCTCTTCTTCCCCCCCCCCCCCCCCCATTCCATCCATACTTCAGGCTGCCTTGGCAAAGCAGCCAATATAATCAAGGACCACTTGGACTTCTCGCTCCTGTAGGGCAGAGCTTTAAAGCACATACCACCAGATTCAAGAATGCCTTTTACCCTGCTGTTCTTCAGATTCTTCCCATATTATAAAGATGAATTCCTGACCTTCCAATCTACCACCCTTGTCATTTTTTATACGTGCACTTTCTCTGTAGTTGGAACACTGTATTCTGCACTCTGTTTATTGTCTCTTTTGCACTGCCTGATGAATGGTCTGATTTGCCTGAATAGCACACAAAACAACGTTTTTCATTGTTTTGTTGTACATATGACAATAATAAACAAAGCTAAAACATATCTGCGATTCCAATGAAACATCATCATTTTAGATCACCTCTCATGTTCCTTTATTCAGAGGACACCCTGACATTTTGGTCTTTCTGTGCAACAATAGCCTTTCCATTCAAGTTTTTATGATTTTTTTCTTAACCAGTCTCTCAAATGCCTCCATGTAGTTTTGGAGCGTAGAAATATACAATGTTCCAAATGTGATCTATTTGCGACTTTCTTCCAAGTTACAATTCATTTTCTCAAGAAAATAAGCAAATTGCTTTGCTTGCTTATTTCTGGTTTTGTTAATTTTGTTAGTTCTAAAACCTCATGTGGATTTTTAATTTCCAAAAAGGATATGATCTATCCTCCTACTGGTGTGCAACTTCACACAGTTGACTGCACTGAAATTCAATTTCCATTTACAAGCCTATTTAGCAATTTTATTAAATTCTTGTTATTTATTGCGGTTCTCTTCAGTATGAACAATATCGTTGCATTCTCTATTAACTACAAGCACCATTTGAAATTGTACTGCAATTCTCTTGAGTACTAAGATTGTTTTTTGGGCAGTCTATAGAAATGAAAATGGCAACATTTTAGATCGGAATAGTTAGTCGTGCTCTCATAATTGTTTGGTTTATTCAATCAATCCATTGAAATAATGACATATTACATTTCTCAATCTGGTCAGTGAGTGATAATTTAGTTTTGCTAACTGGGTGACTCTAATATCTTGACCTTACAAGTTAACAGAATTATTCTGAACATTTTCATCCATTTTTTAATTCAGTGTATGAAATTTCTAATGATCACCCTATTCCATCAAAACATGCTTGAATTTGTTTAGTGAATTATTATTTTAAAATTGCCTTTGGTGTTTTTACTTTAAAGCATCTGATCTCTTGTGAAAATGTGGAAATGAATTTGGAATTTTATTAGCTGAATTCTGTTGAACACTTGTTTTAGACCTGAGCAATTTCTGTCACTGCTTGCTATTTTTGGAAGTAGAGGCAAAGGTCATATCTTTAAAAAGATGGGCTCATGAAATAGCCTATATGCTATTTAGAGTATGAAAGTGTAATTGGGGGTGGGAGGAGATCTATAGATTTCACATCTTTGGGTATCCTATAAATTGTAATCACATTAAATTGACAGACTGGCACAGTGTCTTTCCTCAAAATAATTTGTTAGTATATCAAAATGAATCTTTCAAATGTTGGTCTCTTAATTATCATCTGTTTATCCAATGTGTTGTGTTGACTGTTGGAGTAATCTCTAATTATTGTTTGTTTATCTCTTCTCTTTTGATAATTAGAAAATATAAACATACTAATTTCTAGCAGCTGTTAGACTTTAATTGGATTTCTCAAATTAAAACCAAATGAGTTTTATTATAGTGGCATTTGTTATTACCTGTATTTTAGTGATGGCAAATAGAATGTATAAAGAAAATGTCATTGGGAGGGAATGCAATCAAGCATGCAAATACAATATCCAGCACTTGCATGGTTGCCTTGACTACAGATAGACATGGGATCTTTTTGTTCCAAGGCTTTTAAATCCATATTCTAAATATCCCTCTTGTTACTGTGACACTTGGGATTAATTCTTAAACCACTGTTTACATGCAATCCCCACTTTGCCCACTACCCAACGCTTTATTTTTCCCCATCCTTAAGTTTTATATCCCTTCTGCTGGGTGACACTGACAAACCTGGGATGCTCATCCGTGTACTCTAAAATTCTAGGAAGCCTCGGCTAGATGTTCTAAACCCCCGCATCATTGTGGGCAGCCAGGAGAACACCTGCATAATTTCTACTCTTAAATAGACATTTAGTGCCATTTACTTGTTTTCTGTCTTCTCAATTGAGAAATAAATAAATAAGGAAAAGTGCATAAATTACATTCGCACAGTTTTCACAGAATAATGAACAATTGTGGAATTATAATCCTGGACTAAATGAAAATAGCAATATATCAATACCAATATAAATTGAATTTTATTTAGTAATTATAAATCAATGACCTTGATTTTATTTTCACCTTTGCACCATTGGAATATCTTATATTTCTTAACAAAATAGGATACTATCAAATAAGTCAGCTTTCAAAGCAATTATTTGTCCTGATAATCTATTTGTCACGCATGCCCATAATCCTCCAACTGATTCTTCTACAATCCCATAATTAATTAATTTAACAACTTGCATGTGTTTGGGATGTGGGAAGAAACAGGAGTCACATGGGGAAAACCCACAGTCGCAGGGAGGATGGGAAAAATCCCCCACACAGAGGTCAGCATTAAACTTGAGTTGCTGAAAATATGAGACAGTTGCAACACTTGCAGTGCATATCACTGCCCACAGTGCAGCCATGTCCCTTTGTTTTAAGAGAAACCAGTCACTTGTAACAGAAACTTTCGTAACATGCTACTTCACAAACTACCTGGCTATCGACCTTGCAATCTACTATGCGCCTCATCTGCAGAAAAGTCTGTATTTCCCACATTGGCCTGAGTAGCCACGTTAAAGCCCACACAAATGCACTCTGCCTCAAGCCTGAGGAACTGCATTAGAAAAAAACATGTTTTAAAAGACTGAATTTTTTGACAGGGAGCATCACTGGTGATATAATATCCAAATTGTTAATTGAGATACTGCACTATTGATTGTTGTAATTACATCATGTAAACACTACAATTAAATAGTGGGTATTGATAGGTTTGTGTGGTGCTAATAGGTGGTTTTTCTCCAGTTGTATTTTGTAACTTCCCTCTCATGATTTCCTGTGTTGTTTATCATGTTGTAATATCTAATTCTTTACCCAAAATTGATTAAAACCCTTTCTGAAAAATCATTAAAATTAATAAAACATTCTTTATTTATTAATTATTTTTTTTAATTTATATGACATAATACATTTATTGTACAGCTTCAATTTTAATTTTAGCAAAGATGAAATAGAAAAAGGGAGAAAGAGCAAAAAGGAAGAAAATGAAAGAGAAAATGATTGTGTAAGAATAGAACCCCTAAACTACCAAATGAGTGTAGTCGAAGAGTAAGTAAAAGAAATAGGAAAAACGTAAAGAAATAAAAAAAAAAAAACTTAAAGAAAAAAAAAAAGTGTTGATATACCTGCTTCATTTCTCTCCCCACCCATCACCCAGTCCGTAAATCGGTTTAATTCCGAACTTGTGTTGCACCATACTATCCTTGTAATGAATCAATGAATGGAATCCATGTCTTCGAAAATTGCTCTGATTTTCCTCTAAGACAAGTCTCATATTTTCAAGATGTAGCCTCAGACATGTTTGTAATCCACATTTTAAGAGTAGGGGCAGATGTATTTTTCCAAAATTTAAGTATGTTTTTTTGCCATTATCAGGCCATAATTAAGGAAACGTCTTTGAAATATTGATAGCTCAGGGCAGGCTTCTGCTGTTCCGAAAATAATTAGTTCCGTATAGGGGTCCAGTTTTGTTTTTAATGTTTTGGGGAAAATTTCAAAGATTCCTTTCCAAAAGTTATGTAGTTTTATGCAAGAGGCAAAGGAATGTGTTGCTTCTTGAAGGAGACATTTGTCACAAATAGGAGATATATTTGAAAAAATTATTCAGTTTAGTCTTTGAGTAGTAGAGTCTGTGCAGTATTTTGAATTGGATTAAAATGTGTCTAACATTAATCGAACAATTATGTATATATAAAAGATATTTTTCCCATCTGTCTTTGGAAAGTTTTAGGCCTAATTCCTCTTCCCATTCTCTTCTAATTGCGTCTGACGATGGAATTTCTATATTTAGAAGGGTATTATACAAGTATGATGTTAGATTGTTTGACTGAATTTCTATTCATACCTTCGTCTAATATATCTGGCAGCAAAGTTTGATAATCATGGGTATATGTTTTCAAATAATCTCGAATTTGAAGATATCTAAAATATTGATTACCTTTCAGACTGAATTTCGACTGTAATTTCTGAAATGATAGGAGATTTCCCATCTCGTACAGATCTCCAAGCTTTTTAATTCCTAGTCTTTCCCAATAAGTAAACATTATATCTATAATAGATGGCTTAAACGATGGGTTATTAGCTATTGGTGAAAGAAGAGATAAATTTCTTAGTTTAAAAGTTGATTTTACTTCTCTCCAGGTTTGTAAAGTGTTGTGAATAATCGGATTTTTCTCATATAATGTGTTCTTCAACTTTGTTGGGGAGAGAAGAATCGCGCCTATATTAAAAGGCGAGCAATCCTCTCTCTCCATTATTAACCAGTCTACCTGTTGGCATGTGTTATCCAGCCATTAAATTACATTTTTAATATTTGTTGCCCAATAATAGTATAAGAAATTGGGGAGAGCCAATCCACCCATTTCTTTGGGTTTACATAGATGTTGTTTATGAATTTTATGTGTTTTATAATCCCAGATAAAGTTTGTAATCCGGGAATCAAGATTTAAAAAAAAAATTTAGGTAGGTATATCGGTAATGATTGAAATAAATAGAGAATTTGTGGGAGGAAAATCATTTTTATGGCATTTATTCTGCCTATTAGAGACATCGGAAGTGTTTTCCAGAATTGAATAAGAGCGTTTAATTTGGTAACTAAAGGCGGAAAGTTTGCATTGAATAAAGAAGTATATTTTCTGGTTACCTGAACACCCAGATATTTAAATGTTTCTGTAGCAATTCTGAAAGGGAATTTTAAAAGGTGTATCGGCTCTTGAGGTTTTATTGCCATAATTTCACTTTTGTTCCAGTTTATTCTAAATCCTGAGAAGGAGCCGAATTCCTCTATAAGATTTAATGTATTTGGAATACTAACTTGGGAATTGGTGATATATAATAATACACCATCTGCATATAATGATATTTTATTATTGGAGTGTTTAGTATTATAGCCATGAATGTTCAGATGTACTCTTACACTTTCCGCTAAGGGTTCAATCACAAGGGAAAATAACAGGGGTGATAATGCACATCCCTGTCTATTGCCCCCGGATAGCTGAAATATCAGAGAAAATATATGGTTGGTCAGTATTCTGGCAATCGGCCTATCATGTAATAATTTTATCCATGAAATAAAATTCTCTCCCAGCTAAAATTTTTGCAGTACTGTGAAAAGGTATTTCCATTCTACTTTGTCAAATGCTTTTTCTGCATCTAATGAAATAATTGATCAGTCTTCTTCTTTAGTTCTGTGTGAGTACATTATGTTAAAAAAGGCGTCTCAAATTATTAAATGAATGTCTCTTGGGTATGAACCCCGTTTGATCCGAATGTATTAATTTATTAACGTATTTACTTAATCTTCTTGCCAAAGTTTTTGCTAATATTTTCTGATCTGTATTTAGCAGAGCAATTGCTCTGTATGAACTGGGGTCTTCTAGATCTTTATCTTTTTGGGGTATAAGTGTGATAGTTGATTCAGCTAGTGTTTGTGGTAATGTCTGTTCTTTAAATACATATGTAAACATTCTTTAATATAACACGTTATATTAACATTCTTTTAAAAATATTCTTTATGCCGGGAATCCATTGGTTGATGGGGCAGATATACTATAAGTTTCTGGGTTGAACTGAAGGGCTGTATGATTATTTTTTGTTCTGGACTGTTAAAATCCTTATGGTAAAAGTACTCACAACATTATTGGAAATTTCCAGAATCTTGGCCTAGTGATTTAAAATGAAAAGTGGCAATACATATTTAATGAGAATGGTGTATGATAAAGGAGACCATTTCAATGTTATGGTTTTCCTATTGTACTTTAACTCTTTGTGTTCTTGAAGATAGCTTAGTTTAGTTTAATTTTGAGATACAGTACGGGAACAGGCCCTTCGGCCCACCGAGTCCATGTCAACTATCAAACAGCCACTACACACTAGGGGCAGTTAACGGAGGCCAATTAACCCTAGAAACCCGCACGTCTAGGATGTGGGAGGAAACTGGAGCATCCAGAGAAAACACATGGTCATGGAGAAAGTGGAAACTCTACACCAATGGCACTGTGCTGCCCTAATGATATTTATTTATCTGTTAAAGATCAGTCTGAAGAAGGGTCTCGATCCTTCTCTCCAGAGATGCTGCCTATCCAGAGATGAGTTACTCCAGCATTTTGTGTCTACCTTTTATTTACTGATATAGTATTTACTGTTTCTGGAGTGTGGAGGTTTATTACTGTCATGAAATAAATTGCTCTCTCCTATATTTTGCTGGAGTTGCTCTCATTCAGACTCCCGAACTAAATTGAAGCACCTGAAAATCATCCTTGCAGGTGGTGGAGCCATAATTTTAACCTTTTGGTTATCTGGTATTATGGGGAATACTTCTTTCAGCCTTATCATTCATATATACTAATTTGACATTTCATTGGGTGGATACTGAAACATGATTGAAGTACCTTGCTTTATGTAAGGAGTATTTGCTATTCAGTTGTTCAATTATACAAGTTTTGATAGAGGAAACTTTGAATTCTGTTCATTGAAAGTGTTGAGCCAGTATTATCCCTGAAGCTTATTTTGGTACTATTCTGAAATAAAAACAGAAGATGCTGGAAGCACACATTAAGTCAGGCAGTATCTTTTTATTTTTTATTTTTTATTTATCATTATACTTGTGGGCGCCTTTCAAAGACTCTCAAGGACGCCTTGCAGATAAGCAGATTACAAAACATATAAGCAGAATAAAACATTAAAAAATAGTAGGGACATCAACAACATCACAATACACAAATTAAGGACAGAATTCATTCTAAAGGCACAAAAAAGAAAATCAGAAACACAATTTGAAAGTATCAGCAGAAAGAGAAACTGATTTAACATTTCAGGCAAAATCCAAAGTGCTGGAGGAATTCGGAGATTTAGGCAGCATCTATGGAGAGAAATGGATGCATGATCTTTCGAGTTTGACCCTTCCTCAGACTAATTTAGTTGGGGGGGTGAAGGCCGGAAAGAGAGGTCGAGGTGAGGCAAAACCTGGCAATTGATAGGTGGTTACAAGTGAGGAGCTGTTGGGGGATGATTGGCAGATGGGATCACAGAGAGGGAGCAGTAAGATACAGTCTCACAGAATTCGCATCAGAGTGAGAAGCAGAACTTTCTTTTTCAAACTGGGCTTGTTTTGAGAAGATTTTGCAGTGGAGACACAAGAGACTACAAATGCTGGAATCATGAGCAAAAAACAAAATGCTGGAGGAACTCGGTGGTCAGGCAGCATCTCTGGAGGGAATGGACAAATGATGTTTCATGACGGGACCGTTGCTCAGACGCGCATGGGATCCAAGGAGAGATATCTGAATGGATAGCAAATTGGCTCCATGGAAGGAAGCAGAGGGTGATGGTGGGAGGTTGCTTCTCGGACTGGAGGCCTGTGACTAGTGGTGTGCCTCCGGGTACGGTGCTGGGCCCGTTACCGTTACTGTTTGTCATCTACATCAATGATTTGGGTGAGAACATACAGGCCAAGATTAGCAAGTTTGCTGATGATACAAAAGTGAGTGGTTTTGCAGACAGTGAAGATGATTGTGAAAGATTGCAGCAAGATCTGGATCGATTGGCCAGGTGAGCAGAGGAATGGTTGATGGAATTTAATACAGAGAAGTGTGCGGTGTTACATTTAGGGATGTCGAACAAGGGCAGGACCTAGTACACAGTAAATGGTAGTAGGCCTCTGGGTAGTGTTGTAGAGCAGAGGGATCTAGGAGTACAGGTGCATGGTTCCTTAAAGGTCGAGTTGCCGGTGAATAAGGTGGTCATAAAGGCTTTTGGCACTTTGGCCATCATCAGTCAGAGTATTGAGTATAGAAGTTGGGAGGTCATGTTGCAGTTGTATAAGACGTTGGTGAGACGGTATTTAGAATATTGTGTTCAGTTCTGGGCACCATGTTATAGGAAAGATTTTGTCAAGCTTGAAAGTGTTCAGAGAAGATTTACAAGGATGTTGCCAGGACTAGAGAGTGTGAGCTATAGGGTGGTTGAGTAGGCTGGGTCTCTATTCCATGGAGCGCAGGAGGATGAGGAGTGATCTTATAGAGGTCACTCTATAAAATCATGAGAGGAATAGATCGGGTAGATGCACAGTCTCTTGCCCAGAGTAGGGGAATCGAGGACCAGAGGGCATAGGTTCAAGGTGAAGGGGAAAAGATTTAATAGGAATCCAAGGTGTAACTTTTTCGCACAACGGGTGGTGGGTGTATGGAACAAGCTGCCAGAGGAGGTTGTTGAGGGACTATCCCGTCATTTAAGAAACAGACAGGTACATGGATAGGACAGATTTGGAGGGATATGGACCAAGCGCGGGCAAGTGGAACTAGTGTAGCTGGGACATTGTTAGCCGGTGTGGGCAAGTTGGGCCGAAGAGCCTGTTTCCACACTGTATCACTCTATGACTATGATGGACTAGGATGGGGAAAGCTGGAAAAGAGAGGTAGGGGTGGAGCAAAGCCTGGCAAGTGATATTTTGGTACTGAGTTATACCTGGAAAACAAATTGCTCTTGCAATGATCTTACTTTGGTTGCTTAGGCTACTTTTAAACTGATACTTCAGATTAGAACGTGAGATTGGTGTCGCAGTTATTTTTCCATACTTTTGTTCGTTAGTATTTACAGCTTTGCAGATCTGCAAGGGTCATCTTCCCCATGAAATCCTTCAGATTGAAAATAAAACTGTTGGGATAGACCTCAGCAATAAGCCAACTGCAGAATATGAGCTTGTTCAAATAATTCCATTGATACTGTTGTCTTGAGGAATTTATCTTGAGCAATTGCTGCAAAATATGTTTTGCAGCTCGGTTTTGGCCTCTTTTGGGCCCTTCAGGGAACAATATTTTGGCTATCCAGATTCAGTGGTCTGGACATCAAATTAGTCCCATAGCTGTTGGCAAAGAGGCCCTATATCTTTTGTACAGGGGATATCTGTATACTGTGTGTCTGGGTGCTCTTTCATCCTGCCTGCCTGCTGCTCCTCTGTATGTAATTCTTCGAACAAAGGTCTATTAGTATGAATCCTGAGTAAGTTAAGAACATGTGTACTAATATAGAAGTGGATTCTGACCCCTCCATCGTAGTATTCCCAGAGCAATGATGGATTTAGAAAGAAGGTGAATAATTATGATAACTTTAGGTTTTAGTAACCTTATAGGAGCTTCATGTGAACAAGGAATGTCATTACAGCCAGGTGTATTTGACAATAAACTAATCTGATTTTACTGGATCTGAATTAGTATTTAAATTCTTACCTCTTAATTTTCTTTCTCTTATCAAAGTATTTTTTTTTTCAAGGTCAGATAACCCATTAAGATGAATTACAGCATAACGCTGAAGGGCCAAATGCAAGTAATGGAGTTAGTGATGAATCCAGGACAGAGTGAGGTTGGATGAACTTGCATTTGATATTGTCTCCAACTTCCAAATTTCAATTATGTAGGCACAAACAGGTTTAAGGTGAAGGGGGAAAGATTTAATAGGAATCTGAGGGGTACCTTTTTCACACAAAGGGTGGTGGGTGTATAGAACAAGTTGCCAGAGGAGGTAGTTGAGGCTGGGACTATCCCAACATTTAAGAAAACGTTAGGCAGGTACATAGATAGGACAAGTTTGGAAGGATATGGACCAAACATCGGCAGGTGGGATTGGTGTAGTTGGGACAGTTGGCAAGTTGGGCCAAAGTGCCTGTTTCCACACTGTATCACTCAATGACTCTATGACAAAAATCTAGAATAAACTGTTTCAGGAGTAGTATAAATATCTGGTGGCCTTGTGAGCGGTCGCATACTGGAACCAGATGAGTAATTGATCGCTAAATAAGAACATGATTTGTTTTTGAGCTTGGCTTCAATCACAGAACAATGGTAGAAATTTGCAACAAGGTTGAAGACTTTAGTGGTTGCTGGTGGCTTTTATTTATTCTGGCACTTGGTCACAATTTTATTTTACAGTTCATTGCGTGCTAACAGTATGCGCGGTTGTTTGCACAGCAATAGAAATGTAATCAACCAAGGTGCCACAATCTCAAGTAGGTTCCTTCCAGAAACAAAGATATCTTAATGCAAGAGAGGGTTAGCAAAATCTGGTTTGTATAAATACATTAATATTGATGAGTTCAGATTATATTGATAATTGATTGCTATTGATATGTTTTACCAGTGACTCTTCTGTCCATTTCAGCATCATGAAAATGGTTCTTATGAAATGGTCTAATATTTTATGATTTTAAGAAAAGAACCTAATTGAAATTATCCATGCAATTATTTTCAAAGTATCTTAGTTCAGTTGATAAGGAGTCCAATTTTTCAGCTCCTGTCTTAAGAAGATCTAAAATGCATGGGACGTATTTAAATAATCAAATTGCATTAGATATAGTTTATTAAATTCAGTACAATTTTTCATCAGTTTAATTTAAAATTCCCCTTAGTATCTTTGTGGTGGTAATTTTTTTTGCTAAGCCCTGAATATTTAAAAAAAAATCATGTTTACTTGGTCGCAATTGAACTTCCTTACAAGTTATCTGTGGAATCCAAGATAGTTATCATCTCTGGATCAGAGTATATCAGTTGTTAAGTTGTTCAAAATTTATGGGGATGGTCGAATTGTGGAAGTTAGGTTTAAAGTATCTCAAATACATTTAAAGTTATGAAAGATAGTCAGAAAACACATGTATTCTCATGTCTCTAACCATATCTGTAAGCATTGATATTAATTAGCCTATGTGAACTGGGTCAGGTGGGAAATGGTGACAGACTCAAACTTCGGAACATATTCTCCCTATCTTAAAGCATGCCTAATTCCATCAACAACATGGCTGGTCATGATCTGCTGTAGCTTTCGGCTGCTGAAACTGCTTTTGTTACTTTCAGACTTGATTATTCTACTGATTTCATCTATCGTCACAAACGTGACCTGACATAACCCGTGCCACCCATATTCTAGGCATCACTCTGCTTATTGACCACCATTAGTTTCTTATTTACCAATTATTTAAAGCTAAGTTTCATCCTCATGTTCAAATCTCTCCTTGCCCATGTCTTCCAATCTTCCCTCCTGTGTGTCCTATAATCTGCTGTGAAGTACGATGGAATGTATAGCTGCATTAATAGAACCAGGATCGGTTATTTGCCTCATCGTTTGCTCTGGCATTTAATAAGATTATGGTTGATCTTCCTTGATTATTCTCACATCATTTGATTCCAATACTATCTAAAAAGCTTGAAAATACTCAAAGACTAAGCAACTAGATTAAGTAGGGTGGAAAATCCCAAAGATTCACAACTTTTCTGGGAGAAAATTTTATATTTATCTCAGCTCCAAATGGCTGATGCCTTATTCTGATACTTTGACTTCTGTACTCCCCAGCCAGAAGAAACAATAACCTAAAAGCTACCATAAATATTAAAACACAAATGCTTCATCATTGTAAGTTCTGGTGAAAAAATGTTTTGCCTGTGCAATCTTATCCTTTGGATAATCCCCTCATTCTGCGAATCAGTCTTGTGAATCTTTGTTTGCATTCCTTATAATGCAAGTATACCCTTCTTTAGGCAAGGAGAATAAACTGCACACAGTGTTCCAAGCATCATTTTCTCAAAGCATTATCTGGTTGCAGCAAGACATCTTTATTCTTAGTTTCCCATTTATTTGAAATAAAGACAAACGTCCCATCTACTTTCCTGATCTTGAGGGCATGGATGTGTACACGATGTATGTACAAGCACACGTAGCATCTTTGAAATGCTAATGCTTCTCAGTCTCTTTCATTAAAAAAAAAACAATCTCTGTTTTTCTTGGAAGATGATAAAGTTTTCATTTCTGCACTGTAATTATATCTCCCACATTCTTGCCCATTTTATTTAATCTGCCTATTTAACTTTGCTACCTCCTTGCATCCTCCTCATAGTTCACCTGGTTCCTTATCAACAGCCAATTGGATAGAGTAAATCTGGCACTCCTTCATCTTATTGATATAACTGAGGCTGAGCATTAATGCTATCTATAGAATTACTGCCCTCATTGAAGGAAATAGTCTGTTTTAAAGAAGTGTAAGGGCTAGCATGTGTTCAGTTCTTATTCTCAGTTACACTTAATAGCTATTCAAGGAATAGTTTAAGAGAAACAATGAAGTAGATAGATGCTAGACTAACAAGCCTCAGCATATTTGATGCGACTCAAAAGATAACGGCAGGGTGCATTTGGGTTCTTTCTAGGCTGGTGGTGTTGTACTAATGTTTCAGCTCACTCTTGAACATAGTTTCTCATCATTTTGCATTATGTGATTTTTTTTCATTACTGTTTTAGTAATTGGTTATATTTGAGTCATAACTAAAGACAGCAAGAAGAAAGTGTTTTAAAACAAAAAGGAATAGTTTATCAAATGTTGCTTCAACAATGAAGTTCAATAATTCATCAGTGCCGTTAAGATTGATCTTCGACATTTCGGTAAACAGGGAACAAGACAATATTATTGCAGCTGAATAATGATGTCTGAGATATTTCTGAGAGGCCCCAGGCAATACAATGCTGTGATGAATCATGTGTACAGTTCTTGAGTAAATGAAGAATTGTGGCCATTGGTGTACATTAGTGGCTGGGGAAGCTAGCAGTGACTATTGGCTTGTGGAAAAGTGAGAGGTAATCTCTTCTAGTTGGTGCCCAGAAGGAATGCTTCTTCTGATCAATGCTGGCAATGGTTCTTGATATGCTTTTTACAATGTGTTCAGCTCATTCAGGATGAAGCGATAAGATGTTTTTTTTTTAATGATCCCACAGAACTCTTTAACTAAATGATACTGCACTTCAGTTTTTTTTCTTTTTTGTACTTTCTTCTCACAGCGTTGTGAGAATCTGACTGGAAATGTGCACATACTTGTCTTCTGTCAATTCCTTTGTTGCACTGCTGAATTTTCAGGCCCCATTACCAGCACAACCCTATTTATTTATCGAGTCACAGAGATGTACAGCATGGAACCAGGTTCTTCCATGTCCACGTTGACCAAGTGATATTAGGCTAGTCCCATTGCCTGCATTTGGTCCACATCTCTCTCAGCTCTTTCTATCCATACATCTATTCAAAAGTCTTTTGAAGACATAATTGTATCTATTTTTACACCTTCCTCCGATAGCTCATTCCAGATACGGCCTACCCGCAGAGTAGAAAAAGTTGCCCTTAAATGTCCCTCTTAAATCTCTCCCCTCTCACCACAAGTCTATGCTTAAACCAATTGGAGTAGGGGGCCCATGGGACTTCAATTTGATGATGAGGTGCTGGTTATGTTTGCATTGCTGTGAGTTTTGATATGTGGAATTCACTTGTAAGATTCACGATGTATAATTATTTACATAATTCACATAATTTTAGATGTAAATTCTTGCAGGGACTAGGGTAGAAAAATGCATCAATAAACATGATTTCCATTTCAATAATATTCTTTAATAAATTTAATAGTGGTAATCAAGCATTATTTTATAAATGTAGCTGAAAATGTATGAAAACTATGCGCTTTAACGTCATTGATTTCTCCATGTAAAATATTTAAAATAACTGAAACCAAATAACAAAAAGTTGTATTCAATGTGTTATTACTTTCATTCATTACTATGGGTGGTTTCCTAAATTAAACACTTTAAAATAAAAATTAAATAATTTTTGCTAAAAACAAAAATAAACTGAATTAAATGGAGAATTTTAAGACCACATTCTTACTGCACTGCTGAAAGTAAAACCAGAAAATGCTGGAAATACTCAGCAGCCGAAGTCACTCTGTTGAAAGAGAAACAGAGGCAACCTTTCAAGTTGAAGACTCTTGTCAAAATAGACAAAATAAACTTGTTAAGATATAGGGAGGGAGGGAAACGGAAAATGTTCAATGGTAATTTATTTGTTACGTATACTGAGGTACAGTGGAATTCATATTTGTATACAGTTCAGTACAAGTATCACTATACATAAGCACCTAGATACATCTTGGATAAGCAAATGCATAGTAGTAGTACTTTGAGACAGTATACAGAGTGGCTGGATTTGGCACCACTTTCCAGTCCCAGTTGTTATAGGTGTCGAGTTCTTAACCTGACCATGAAGGCCCGTTGTCCTGGTGGCATTCCAGGGTCATTAAGTGTAGATGACTGTAATGTGCCCAAATGTAGAGTAAGGTGCATTCAGTAGACTTGCATTCAGGCCTCATTGTATCGGTAAGGTAATGATGAAAAGTTAAGCCAGCAGTGACAACCAGACAGCATGCTGGCTCAGCATGTGGGATTAAGGTGCAATAAAAAAAATTGAAGTCACTACCTGGGGGAAATCCATAATCTGGCGTCATGTCCAGCACAAATGAAAACGGTTATGAATGCTGGATTGTAAGAATCGCAATCGTAGGATATTCCTAAAGGAATTCCTCAAGCTGGTGACCTGAGCCCATCTAATTGCTTCATCAAAGATCTTTCTTCTGTTGTAAGATCATGTGGAAATACCCTGCTTGAGTTTTCTCAGTGTTTGGATCCATTAACAATCTTTCAGGTAATGAATCAGTCAATGAACATGAGCAAGACATGAACAGCCTTCTGGCTTGGGCAGATAACAGATACGCACATCCACACACACAAATGCTGGGTATTGATCGTCTCCAGCAAGAGAAAATCTCACCACCTCTCATTGACAGTTAACAGCATTACCTTTACTGAATCCCTCGCCTCGTGGGTCTCTCTTATCAGAAGCTTGCAAACATCTCCATAAGATATGTTGTTAAACACTTGCATATTCACCTGAAATGTGAAGGAGACGTGAAATTTGGAAAACTATATATTCTGCGTCTCTGGAGAATTATTTCAAAGCTGTGAGGTTGTTTTGCTGATTCAGTGCACAGCCTCCATGGAAGATCAAGTGGTGGTCTTCAGCAGATGTGCTGTTATGGTTTATTATTTCTTAGCTAACCTGGAATCCTATTTTAATCAACAATTTCATGCATTGTAGATGTCTTAACACTATGCATTTGTCATAGACAATTTGAACGGTTCACCTTAGTTGCAGTCAATGGATATAAATTATAAGTAAGCAAAATTATATATCTGATGAAATATCATTGACATATATAAATTAGAGATTGTTAATGGTATAACCACAAATTTCTACAAACATTGAAATATTTACAATCCATTGAACTGTGGTTCTTATTTTCTAAAGTTTAATGGACAATTTGTTTATTTATTGTGCCGTTTATCAGATGGTATAGAACAATCATTCTGTTTTTATTGTTGTCTTCAGCTGTGGCCTTCTTCACAGTGTCCCTTCACAATTTCCCTTAAAATGTGTGATGATATTACTGGCTTATCCTTTTAAGTTGTTGGAGGTATCCCCATGATTTCCGGCTCCTTTGTTGGCTGTTTGGGGAAATTAGTGCTATTCGGTTACAGATCAATGTTCTGTTTTCTACAGTTTTCTGTATCACAATTATTTATTTTATTTTTCCTGCTCACTTTTCTCAGTGAATTACTCAAAATAGGACTATGTTGAATAAACACAGTTTGTATATTTGATACCCAGCTATGCAGCTGATCTTGCAGAAGACACGAATAGTGGTTATGAAGTGGGAAGAAAAGGAATGGTGATCTGGAAATAGTTACAATTGTTAATGAATCCTCACTCTTATTGCCAATTAGTTATTTCTATTGGAAAGTATCTGTCTAGGCACTGGATGACGCTATCTCTATGTTAAATAACCTGCTGAGAAATTACCATCACTTGAGTATAATCTCAAGAAATGTGGCACGAGTGAATGCTGGTGATGTTTACTGACTATCGTAGCCGAGATATTTCATGTCCCGTTGAAAGCCATTTTCTTTTATGCCATGCAAAACAACCTCAGCTACGCCTTATCATTAATATTTCACATCATGGAATCATAAACTAATAGATATGGCTTGTTTTAGGGCACCATTTGCAGATGCTGCCAGAACTGTTGAATTCCTACAGAAGATTTTTTTTTACTCAAGATTCCAGCAACTGCAGTTGCTAGTATCTCCATTCCTCTCCTTGCAACCTGATGGAGTGTAACAACTCGCATCATCCAGAGCCCAGACAATAGCAATAAGAACATAATATTTTGTCAACAGACATAAGAATGTTATAAGCTGTTTAAGAAGGAACTGCAGATGCTGGAAAATCGAAGGTAGACAACTATTTATCTGGAGTTTTTAATCTCATAAAAAATGATATTGTTACTTCTCTTTGTGAACATGTTAGTTGCACCGTGGCTGAATAAAATTATAGCATTCACAATTATGTGTAATTCTGTTATAAAATATGTAGATATGAATGTATAAAATATTTATCTGTGTGTAGTGAAGGTCAAAAGTGTTTGCGAATGTGATAACAGATTCTGACCAAATGGAATGTGTGATCAATGGAGGAAACAATCAGCTAAAGTCTCCCAGATTGCATTTATACAGAACAAGCCCAGACTCTTATGCTGATAAATATGCTGAACTTGCGGAAGGAGCGTAAATTCAAATGGTCAATGAAGTTCATTTATTTCAACCATCCCAGTGGAAACAAACTAACTCCAGACCAACTCTTAGAAATAGAAATAATAACGAAAGAGATGCAACTGTGCATCACTCCTCACTAACTCTGGAATTTTCTCAAAATGCCTTTTGCACAAAGAACCATGCACTCCTTTCCACTTCTTTTCCCCCCTTTCCCCTCACATTTCTGCCCCTCCCCCACCCCTCCTCCCTCTTCTATTCCCACCTGCCCTTCCACTCCACACTTCTTTTTACCCCTAACCCCTCCTTTCCCACCTCCTTCCACCCCTAATCCTTTCTCCCTGGAGTGAATCAATGCCAAATGCTGTTAGATGATGTCCCCAGAGCCATCTAAGATTTTTCCTACATTAACGATGTAATACAGTTTTTTGTCTTTAAATGACTGGACAATTGATGTTATGTATGGTTAGGAATCATTATTTAATTACAAAATTGATTGTGGTAAATAGGAATGAAGTAAAACATCAAACATAGTTGTCTGGATTGGTAATCGTTTACCAAATAAGTAAAATTATTGAATACATACTAAATATAATGCTTGGATAGCTCATGTTGCAAATAAGAACTTGTCATGGGATTTGTGCAGCTGATGGATTGAGGTCTACCATTGTATAGTCTAATTGGAGCAATTTTACTGTGTGTGAAATCCAATATGTCTTATGGGTTTCATGTCCCTGGATGTCAAAAAAAGTAAAAACATAAGCAAAAAAGAATAATGATAGATCACAACTTGTCAATATTCCCATCCCAAAATTGCCTCTTTCACAAGTGATGCGTATGATCCAGAGTTAAAGCTCTGAGCCCCACATCTCAGCTTTGAGTGGCCACACTGTTCACTCTGCCTTGCCCAGACCAAACCTCACAGGCATACTCCACATTGAGCTACCGAGTTATTAGCTTCCTGACACAACAGTGCCTGCGGTAATTGCATCTCTCAATACATGTCATTATAATGACCCCTTTTACCAATAATTCCATTAGTGCCCTTGTTCCTGGGAATGCACGCTGAACCTGAAGCCAGGCATTAGTGCAGAGTTGGATGAAATCTTGTAATACTTAACTGAATGTGATCTTTATTTGTCCCAGATTAGTATTGACATTGTTGCATTTAATATCTATGATAAGCAAACAGCTTGATGAAAAAATACCTGAGATTCTACGAGGCACGTGCCGTGAGTAATTACTCAGCGTAGGCAGTCAGTCGGCTTTAATAAAAAATCTTAAACCGCGCATGCGCAGATTGTTCTCCTCTCCGTAAAAATAAAAAATAAAAATAAAGAAATTAACAATTCAATTTGCCCAAGGCTTCCAAATCTCCTTCATTCTGAATTACTGAATGGGTGGGGCTGGAGGGTGATGGCAGGTGGAGAGATGGTGGGAAAAATGGGAGCACACCGGGACAAGTTGAATCAGTTGTGATCTTATTGAATGACAATACTAGTTCAACGGACCAATTGGGGGGAGAGTTCCTTTCACAGCGTGTGGGGGTAAAGTTGCTGGGAGGGCAGGAACGTTGAGAAGGAGGGGGTCGGGGATCATGCCAGTACCCACTCACTCACCGCTGCCGCGGCGCTCCGGGCGCGGAGCCACCACATTGTGGCCGTGGAGAGAAGTAGCTTGGGTGGCTGCGAGCGGCTGCTGGGACCTCAGCGCCTTCTGCTGGCCCGCTCACCTCTGGCAGTGCTCTCTATCTGACCAGTGAGGGGACCAGCACAAGAGCAAAGATCATAGAGCGGTGCGGGTCAGCGGACGATGGATAACAGCTCAGCGGGCAGTTGACATTCCTGTGTCAGCGCGAACAAGGGACCAATTGAGGTTACTCGCACCGACACATGGAGTAAGCTCCATCGCCCGCTGTCCTGTTATCCATCGCCCGCTGACCCGCTCTTGAGCTGGTTGCTGGCATGATCCCCGACCCCCTCCTTTTCAACGCTCCTGCCCTCCCCACAACTTTACCCCTGGCCAGACTCCCCACACGCTGTGCAAGGAAATCTCCCCCCCCCCCCCCCACAGCGGCGCTGTCCTTTTACAGGCATTTCCCACTTTACAGCCGCTTCCCATCAGCTGCTAGCAATGAGGGATAGACTTGGCTATCCCTCAGTACAGCAACACCGTTCTTGATGTTGCCGTACTGAAAGATAGCCAAGCCTATCTTTCTTGGCTAACAACCTAACCTTTGGCCTCCAAGATGCAGGTACATTTTCGTGCCTTATTTTTGGGTAAAAAATAGCGTCTTCATTGCCGGGAAATACGGTATTTAAAAACATATAGCTCAAAGAAATTTACTTACCACATTATTTGTACACAAACTCCATTCTTCTCTCTTTGTTTCTTAAGATACTCTTAAGATAATGACAATCCATGTTTGAAAAACCCACTAAGAAACTTGCGCTGCGTATGTGCAGTAGGCTGCTGCGCATGCGCAGTACACAGTCCACGCTGCAAAGGCAGAATTTCAGCTGCCTTCAGCTCCCCTTGAAATTGATGGTTTGAAGCAGCGTCGACGGCACGTGAGCTGCACATACTTTCGCGTATTACATGTACTGCGGATGAAAGGCACGTAGAATTATGCCTACCTAAGAGATCGATCTCTTAGGTAATCATAATTCTCCAGTGCCTTTACTATTTATATTTAATAATTATCATTTTATAATTTTAGTCCGGGTAGGCATTACCCTGACTGCACGTGCCTGGATTCTATGTATAGTTCAAGGCACTGACCTGATAAATATAAACGGAATCAAAAAGCTGAAGAGTTTAAGACGGTTGATGATTATTATTAGCACTAAACCAAAAATGAGCATGGATTACAAGATTAGAAGGATTATAAAACAGAAAATTGGAGAATTATTTAGCAGTTTAAGCGGCATTCAAACGGAAGTAAAGTTAACATTTTAGGATTAGCTTTGCTTCTCACTTCACAGATGTTATTAACTTCTGGGAAATTTCCAGTTCTTACTGCTGTATTTCAGATTTTCAGCATCTATGGTGTTTTGCATTTGAATCCGTATAGATGGGTGATTGATTGTTTTAGAAATAGGATGGAATTACATTACTACAGGCATTGGTTGTGAGGAGATTCGACATGCCTTTGGATGATTTATGGTGTTCCAGGGATGCGTTCACCACCATAAATCACCAAAAGGTGATTGTCAATTGAGCGGGGTGGAAGGGAAGGGGGCCTGGGTATGCATAGATCACATGAATGGTACCTCTGGATTAGCGGCTTGGGCCTGTGATTGGACACTGTTCAGGTGAGAGTGTCAGCCATGTGCTCTGGCTCTGATCTACAGTGGTGTGATCATGTGTGAGAAAGGCATCAGCAGTAGAAGGAGAGAAGTGGGAGAGAATGCTGAGGAACAATTTCAGAGGTCATATCAACAAAAAAATTGGCAATCTGGACACTCAGCAACAAATCAGATTTTGTTTTAAACTGAGTGGTGGAGGAACTCTGGGACTCTGTGGAGGGAATAGACAATGATGGTTGCGACCCTTGAGATAATAGAGTAGAGGGGACAAAGCTGGAAAAGAGAGCTGGGTGTGGGGCAAATCCTGACAAGTGGATACGTGACAAAGGCTAGAGGTCAAAAAGATGCATTTCTTTGGCAAAGCTGGTAAACTTACATCAGGATGGATGAAGAATCCAGAAATACATATGTTCATTTACTGACCATTTTACTTTTTATTCACAGATTTAACTGATTGCATGCTGTAAGTGCACACAATTTGTCCTAATGTAAAGACAATATGCCAAGACAGTTTTTTTATATTTCTCATGGCAACTCAACAGTTGTTGCTTATTAATTCATAGTCCTTTTCATAGTTCAATTCACAGTCCTTTCTCATCAATTTATATTATTGATATTGTTACTTTCTCCTACTGGAAATAGAACTCTCACCTCTCATCCATCACTTAAGCTGTTTGAAAGAAGCGCATCTTTCTTCTTCTCAAAGATTTATTTTTGCTTAAGCAATTATTATGTCTCTGAGAAGCCCAATTCCACCAGGAGTTCAATTTTGAAAATTCAAACATTTTTCTGTTACTCTAATCATGTTGATACATGGAACGTATGGAACGGCTTGTGGTTCTTGAAAGTGATCTCTTTGCTATTTCGTTAATGTTCTGTCGGAGGTACTTTTATTCCTTCCAAATTCCAAAGGCTTTTGACTATGCACCATTCCCCTTTATGATATCTATATCAAATTGGAATTAAGAATTTAATTCTTCTAACAATATCTAAAAGCGGACATTTATTTCCATAGATTTAATGTATTAAATAAATCTGAAATGTAATCCAGAAATAGTAATAATGAAGCAGTTGGATTACATACTACTATCCTCACTGATTGGGGTCTGTTAGTCAGGAAGTCGAGGATCCCAGTTGCAGAGATGAGTGCTGACACCAAGTCCCGCAAGTTTGGTGAAAAGCTTGAATGGTATTAAAGGCAGAGCTGTGGTCTATTAATAGGAGTCTGACCTAGGTGTCTCTCTTATCCAGGTGTTCTGGGCATGAGTACAGGGCTAGGGCAATGGCATCGTCCGTGGACCTGTTGTGGCGGTAGGTGAACTGCAGTGGGTCAAGGCTGCTGGGTAGACTGGATTTAATGCGTTCCATAACTAACCTCTCAAAACATTTCATGATGATGGGTGTCAAGGCCACTGGATGGTAGTCGTTTAGGCATGAGGTCTTGTTTTTCTTCAGCACTAAAATGATGGTGGTCTTCTTGAAGCAGATGGGTACCTCAGAATGGATGAGTCAAGGAATCAGTTGATGAATCTCTTCCAATTTTCATTTTCCTACCTGATGGTGAATAATCAGCAAATATAGATGCAACCTCTTTATTGGCATTCCATCACCAAACTAAATACTCATTCTTTCCTTGGCTGTACTGTGTCGCGCCTAGCAGTTGCTCTCCTTGGCTATTTAGACAGCATCTGTCAAATCTGCAGCCTCGACCACTGAGAAAAACCAGAGCAGGTGCATGCAAACACCTGTGGGTTTCTCTACAAGTTGCATTATATTCAAACCGAGAAATAGCTCTCTTTGTCTAAGTCCTGGAACTCCCTATTGAACACTCTTGCCAGAAGGACTACAGAGGTTCAAGAAGATTGTTCAATAAATAACATCTTGGAGGCAATTAGGACGAGATATTTAATGATGCCTTGCCAGTGAAGCTCATTTCCAGAGAAATGGACAAGCCTCCTTTTGTGAGTTACCTTATTAATTTTGAACATTATATCATACTATATCGACTGGTTTCCCCTTAATAGCCCTGTTATATTCCCAAAAACTTATATTAGATTTATCAAACACTCTTTTCCCTTCATAAAACCTTGTTCATCGAATCATGATTTTCTATGCTTTACCGTGACACTGTTAAGGATAGATTCTAACACAATCATAATCATATCAGTAACAATCATATCAGTATGTTAATACAGTGAAACTGAGCCAACAGCTTCTAATTCTTTTGAATATGCATTTACAGCAAATTTTAATCGAAAGGAAAAGGTCACAATTATTTCCTTCATAAAATAATCCTCATGTTAGATTGCAATATCAAATATGTATGTGTATTCCCATTAATCATCTTGAAACATTTTATGGATTAACAGATGGTTACAGATTAAAATACTAGACTTTAATGCAATCTGAAATCTATAGTTTCACTTTAATTTTTCATAGCACGTAGGGCGATAGAGCATGAAAATATCCCTATACCTCAGTGTCTCAAGTCCTGGCAACATCCTCGTTAACCTTTCTGGATTCTTTCCAGCTTTACGGCATCTTTCTTATAACGGTAATCAAAACTGAACACCATACTCCAGGTGGATCCTCCTCACTCACTAACATCTGTTCAACTGTAATATGACTTCCCAATTTGTATATGCAATTCCCTGACTGATGAAGGCTAGTGGGAACTATGGACTTGTACTCCTAAGTCCCTCAGTTCTGCACTTTCAAGGGCTCTACTGTTCACAGTTAAGGTCCTGCCTTGGCTTGACTACCAAAATGCTACAACTTACACTTGTCTGCATTAAACTCCATTTGCCATTTATTGGCCCACTTGCCCAGCTGATCCAGACTGTAATTCTTGATAAGCATCTTAACTACCTACGATAATACCCACTTTAGTGTCATCTGCAAACTTGCTAATTGTGCCTTTTACATTCTCATCCAAATTGTTGAGCTAGATAACAAAAAGCAATGTGATCAGCACTGATCCCTGATGGACACCAATAGTCAGGCTTCCAATCCAAAAACCAACCTTCCTCCACCATCCTCTACCTCTTACCTTGATGCCAATTCTTTATCCAGTTAGCTAGATCTCCCTGGATCTCATGCGATCTAACCTTCCAGAGCAGCCTACCATGCCGAACGTTATTGAACGTTATTTGTCCATATAGACTACCTCTGTAGCCCTGCCGTCATCTACCTTCTTGTTCAGTTCTTCATACAACTCAATTAAGTTTGATAAAAGCTGTCCAGGGTCTGACCTTCCCAGAGGAGCGCGGGTGAAGCTCAACAGACTTCGTACTGGAGTTGGGCATTTCAATGCCAGCATGTGGAGATGGGGGCTCCGCCAGAGCCCAGCCTGTGAATGCGAAGCAGAACAACAGACAGCCAACCATGTCATCTCTGGGTGCCCGCTCTACCACCCACCAAATGGAGCTCAGGGCCTGGCAGACATTGACGCAGAGACAACAACCTGGCTGCTCAACACCCGGCTTGAGATCTAACTATTCCTTTGGTTTATGTTTCATTCGCAAGAAGAAGAAGAATTAAGTTTGTGCACAAAACCATGCTGATCATCACGAATCAATCCTCGCCTTTCCAAATGCATTTATGTCTTACCCTCAAAATCCTCTCCAGTAACCTTTCTATAACAGATGTTAGACTTACTGGTCTTTAGTTCTCAGGATTTTCTTTGCAGCTCTTCTTAAATAGAGGCACAATATTAGCCACTCAAATCAAATCAAGCTAAATCTTGAGAAGGCTTCATTTGATTTATAATACAAAATACATAATATAATATTTTTCCAAAATCGATGCCTGTTTAATAATGGACGAATGATAAGCACCTGTATTTGATTAGTGTAACAAAAGAGGACTACACTAACCTATATCCAAAAGTATAAACAGGATAGGTTTTTCTGAGATTATAATGCCAAATGGTTAACCAACCATACAAATAAGAGTAGAACCAAAGAATTGCAGATGCTGGTTTCTACCAAAGATAGACACAAAGTACTGGAGTAACTCAGCGGGTCTTGCAGCATCTTTGGAGAAAAAGGATGGGTGATGTTTTGGGTGGGGGCCGTCCCGACCCGAAACGTTGAATGGAATGGAATACTTTATTGTCACATGTGACAAGGCACAGTGAAATTCTTTGCTTGTATACGCAAGGTATGCAAATTGCCACATAAACGGCGCTGACAAAGTTATAAAGTACTCCGCCTCCTCCACTGTTCACCCCCCATATGGCGGTTCCCCCACACTCTCATGACCACGGGTCGACCCGCAAGGCTTCACCACTGCGGAGCCCCCAAAGTTACCCATCCATTTTCCTCCATAACAATGTGATTTTGTTTATCTTTGTTGAATTTTTGTTTTATGTATATAAGAATATCAGGGTTTTTTTTGGCAATTATTTTACATAATTCAAAATGTTAATAATTAAATGCTGACAAAATGCAGACTTTCAGGGTAATACATTTTCTAATTCAAGAATTAACGTGATCAGTCTGAATAATAGCTATAACATAAAGTATACCTATGAAACCATTCCGATTAAGATGTGTGGTATTAAAATAACTATTCCAGCAAATTTATTTACAATGGTGAGATACAAAATTAATCTGAAATACAAATCCACTTTCCACAACACTGGTCCCCAATTTCTAGTAATGTAGCCAAAGGGTTTTGAAACACATACTGGTCACTCTATTAAATAAGTATACAAGGCATGCCTGTGGCTTTGAATATTCCCTGGACAACTGGGAAACTACAACTCAAAATGCTAGTAAATGTACATCCAATTGGCAAAATTTACAGATTTCACACCCATTTTCCAGAACAAACTAAATAGCCAGATATAAACTTGCTCTTATACTTTATTAACTTTGATAAGTGTCCCTTTTGAACTCTGACTACATTATTTGCAACAGTAATATTTATATCTCTGAGATTGCTGAACAAGAAATGCACATTTATATTTATGAAATATGACAGACATTGGAAAGTACTTGGATTGAAAGCTTTTTTTGGATTTATCATAATTATGAATGTTAAGGTTTTCATATTTTCAGACTTCGAATTCCTTCCGTCTCATTCCAAAGACTTTTGATTGTACAGAACCGCACTGGCCCTGTAATCAGGGAAACAGAAGATTTCAGACCTGCCAATGATCATTGGGCAAAAGGTGGCATAACAATGACGGATGTAACTTCTTCTGCCATCAATCATCTGAATGAATGATACTTTATTGTCACATGTACCTTGATACAACCTAGGCAGTACACAAGTGTCCTGCCGGGTCCTTCCATTGCTCTTGCCTTTCCACCTCGCTCTCGGTGCCTCCTTGTATATGTAAATATGTATCTAAATGTTTGTGGTAGGAAAGATGCAGTTTTTATTATTGGAAAGAAACTTGGAATGCGTCAGAAGCTGGAAAAATCCACCACTGTTCAAATGTCTCTCAAGCAAATAAATATAATGATGTAATTTTAATAAACAATAAAGTAAGTACTGCACAACATATTCAAAGCCTTTCAATGTATTATCTATGAAAGCACTCGCCTCCACAACCTTGGATAATTGAGTATAGTACATATTAAATTAAATGCCAAGCCAATCTACTCTAACTCCAGGCCAATATCCTATGCAGTGAAAAAAGAAGAGTTCAACAGACTTCGGCAGTCTGGAATGTGACGCAGAATGGTTGAGTGATACTGCTAGTATTGGTAACAAAAGCCAATGTGACTATCCAGTTCTTACTTCATATAGCAGAGAAAGAGGCCATTTAGCCCACTATGTCCATGCCAGCTCCATACAGAAGAATCTTACTCAACACATTCTCCTTCTCTTGTAACTCTGTACTTTACTTTCACATGTTCATCAATTCTCTTTTTCTTCTTTTACCATTCACATATACTAAGGCTAATTTAAAATAGCCTTTTAACCCTCCAGTTTGTCTATGGGATGCGGAAGGAAACCAGATTCTGAAGAAGGGTCTTGACCTGAAAAGCCACCCATTCTTTCTCTCCAAAGATGCTGCCTGTCCTACTGAGTTACTCCAGCATTTTGTGTCTATCACCTTCCAGTGTCTGTCTTTACCTCCTTCCTCTCCTCCCTTCACCTGCATCATAGCTTTTTCTTTCCTTATCAGTTTTTATGCATTGCCCACCAACGTCTGACCCCACACGCTCGCTCCCTCTCCCTCACCTGGATGTATCCGCTTATTACTCCCTCCATTCCTGGTTGCACCTGTCACCTAGCAGCTCCTTGTCTCACCCCTCCCTCACTATATATTGGCTATCTCCCTCTCTGCTTTCAGGATTCCTGAATGCAGGATTACAACCGGAAATGTTGGCTATCTCTTTGCCTCCATAGATGCCTCCAGACCTGCTGAGTTCCCCCCCACCTCCCTATATCTGCAGAGTGGTAGAGCTAGTAGTGTTACTGCTTTACGACTCCCATGGCCCGGGTTTAATCCCGATGCTTAAATAATGCCAACGGAATGTGCACATTCTCACCGTGAGCACCTACATCTCAAAGATATATGGGTTGGTAAGATTAGCCAGCCACCAGAATTGCCCCTCATATGAGGATGAGTGTCAGACTCTCTGGACGTTGATGGGAAAACAAAATGGGTTGAGGTGGGGAATTGTGTAAAGAATGGCTGCTTCAGGGTTGTGTGGACTTGGAAGGCCAAAAGGCCTGTTTCCATGTGGTTCCCTCTGACTCTAAAGATTTACATGCTCAATTGGAAGGATTAAAGGTGTTTGCTGTCCTGTGTTTATGCCCAATTTAATGCTGATAAAAAGTCAATGCTACTTGACAATACGATGCCGATATAGAGTTATATCATAAATCAACCTATTGCATAGAGGTAAAATCTTTAGCCAAAAAACTTTGGCAACTACTCTTAAGGGCCTGTCCCACTAACGCGACTGTTCAGCGACTGTCTTCGACATTCAAACTCGAGGGCACTCGTCTGAAAAACCTTGAGTTGGATCGACTATCAGCGATGAAACCGCGAGCCAGATCGATTGTCTGCGCACACACACGCACACACGCACGCACCCACCCACCCACCCACATCGCAAAGGCGGGGACGAGGGAAATTGGGGGAGCGCTGTCTGAAATTCACACCTGCGATGAACAGGAAGGTAAAAGACGGCTGGCACAGTTACGGTAAGTCCTTTAGAGAGCGCAGGGGGGGGGGGGGGAGAAGGAGTGGAGACACTTTTAAGAGGCCAGACAACTTTTAATAAAGTTTAGTGAGCATTTAACATTACCGGTCGGTTTACTTACCTTTTTTTTCTTCAACGAGCTTTACTGACTACCTTCGATTACCTTTGATTGCCTTCGACTACCTACAATAGCATTACGACCTACTACGACCTATCTCGACTAAATCTACGAGTAAAAAAAATATCAATTTTTTCCATGGCGACCTTTTTTTACTCGCGGGCATTTTTCAGCATGTTGTTAAAAATGCCGCAACCTAGCTGAGGCCTCGAGCACGCGGGGACTACTCTCGAGCATGAAGGAGAGTTACAAAGACCTCCTAGGACCTCGTGTCGACCATGCTGCGAGTATGAGACGAGGGCAAACTCTTCTAAACTCGCAAATTAGGTTGCCGCAGTGGGACGGGCTCTTTAAGGGTTTAGCATTTTTTTTGTCTAATTAGGAATTGGACAAGCAGATTTTTAGTAAGCATCTATAAGATTATTTCAACATAATGTAAACACTTACAAAAAACAAATGGGCTTTTATGCAAAAGGAAGTAATTTATTAAAATCTAAGAACATGAAAACAAGCTACAAACAGTTACTGTAAAAAGGTTGAGCCCATCAGTCAGAAAACTAAAATATTATGAAGTTCTGATCATGTCTTGGGCCAATCTAATGCCAAACCAGATTTCTTCTAGATTTTGCCAAGCTGTTGACACTATACCAGCTATTAATGAAAAAAAGAGTCACGATGTTTGGGGTATAGACTAACAAAAAGCATTTGATTTGTCTAAGAAAATTCTCACAGTTGTGTCTTTTCTGGTGCATTGCTAAAACTCATTTGTGATGCTTCCAGCTGTGAAGTTTGGATAGTGATTTGACATGTCATGCACAGTAGACATAAAAATAATACTCTTCTTTGCAGATCATGTACATTGACCCAAAACTGAAAACATTGTGTTCAAATAAGGAAATCTGCATTGGTAATTCTGTTAGGAGTTGCATTTTTCTGAAAAGCTTTATCATGTCAGTTAACGCGGATAATCACCGTGGGATTGTTGTCTATTCTTACCACTCTGATGGTATCAAGGATGCAGTGGCAGGTCCACCTTTTCTCCCATCTTTATTTGGCATTCAATACAGAGTATTTAAGCAAAATGTTTCAGTGAATGCCTTGTAGACATTATTCCGTGAAGAAACCACAAGAAAAATAGAAAATGTAAAGTATACTGTGCAGGTGATAGAAAATATCCTCATCATAACATTGGAACCAACAGGGTGACATGGACAAATCCCATTTTGAAGCAAAGGCATAAATGCACATGAACTAGATGGACAAATTCAGACATAAATCTGAATGCAAGTGTGAAACACTTTCAATGCAGCTGGTATGAATTGTCCACCAACCAGAGTTGTATAAATTGAGGGCACAGGGTAGTAATGTCAAAGGAATTGAAAAGGAAAATAATAGATAGATAGATAGATAGACAGATAGATAGATATGCCTTTATTGTCATTCAGACCAAAGTCTGGACGAAATTGCAGCAGTCATACATATAATACAATAAAAACAACAATAAACACATATTAACATCCACCACAGTGAGTCCACCCAGCATCTCCTCACTGTGATGGAGGCAAAAGTCTTAGGTCTGCAGTCTCTTCCCTCCTCTTCTCCCTCTGCGCTGAGGCGATACCCCCCGGGCGATGTTATAAATCAATCCCGCGGCTCAAACACCGCGGCCCGGGGTGGTCGAAGCTGCCGCCCACCAGTCCTGCAGACGCAGCCGCTGGCCCGCGGCCGAACCCCGGACTCAGGCCACCACCGCCAGAACACCGTCCCAGCCACCCTCACGTGAGTACCGTGACGTCTTCAGCCTCGGGCTGGGCCGCCCCGACATGGGCGCCGAACCTCCCCCGGGCCGGGCCACCCCGACATGGGCGTCGCTTCTTCCCCGGGTCGGGCCGCCCCGACTTGGGCGTCGCTTCTCCCTCTGGCCGGGCCGCCCCGACATAGGCGCCGAACCTCCCCCCGGCCGGGCCGCCCCGACTTGGGCGTCGCTTCTCCCTCCGGCCGGGCCGCCCCGACATGGGCGCCGAACCTCCCTCGGGCTGCGAGCGCCGCACCTCCCCGAGCTCGGCCGCTCCAATGGGAGCCTCGTTCCACCCTTGGGCTGGCCGCCCTCACGAGAGCGCCACAACCTCTCACGGGAGCACTGTTCCAGCCCTGAGCCGGACCACCCTCACGGGAGCGAGCTCAGGGCGAGTCCTGACGGGCTCTGCCTCCGGAGCCTCGAGGTCATCAGCTCCATTATGCCTCAGCGCAGACGGAGGCAGAGAAGGGGAATACGACAAAAAGGTCGCATTCCCCCGCAGGGAGAGACTGCAAACCCCGTATCAACCCCCCACCCCCCCCAAAACACAAACTAAGAACCAAGAATGAGACTAACCAAAACAAAATAAACAACACAAAAAACACAAACAAACGGGACTGCCGATGAGCCGCTGCAGCCAGGGCCGCGCCGCCACTCCGGATAGATACATTTCAGACAAAACACTTAAGTGCAGTTAATAGATTTATCAATTGAGTTGGTATTTGACAAAGGTAGAGAAGACCTGGTCAGTAGAATCGTCAAGTATGTTTTGCAACATACGAGGAATTTCACTGGCCAGGTCAGTCATACAATTAAAAGCAACAGACTCAAAAACACATTTTAACATGAACATCCACCACAGTGACTCCTACACATTCCTCACTGTGATGGAAGGCGAAATAAAGTCCAAGTCCTTCCCTTTGTTCTTCCTTGGTCGGGGGCCTTGAGCTCTCCGTTGACGGGACGGTCTTGACTCCCGCAGCCGGCGGCGTTCGGGCCCTCCACGTTGAGGCGTTGTCAGCTCCCCCGCGCCGGGCGATCGAACCTCGCGTCGGGGCTGGTCGAACCTTCTGCGGCGTTGGAGCTCCCGACTAGCCTCTCCCGAGACTGCGAGCCCTTGATGGTAAGTACACAGGCCGCAGTGGGAGCGATCCCAGGCAAGGGATCCGCTCCGATATTAAGTCCGTGCCCCACGGTGGGGCTCACGACAGTCCGAGGAGGCCTCCAGCTCCAGCGATGGTAGGCCGCAGAGCCCAGAGAATGTGATCTGAAAATTGATCACATCTCCGGGAAGGTAGGAACTTGAAAAAAAGTTTCATCCGATCCCCTCCCCCCCCTCCCCCCTCCCCCCACACCCCCCTCCCCCCACATTAAACAAACCGAAGTACATTAAAAACAAACATTTAACAAACGTTAAAACATTTTAAACGATGAAAAAACGAACAGACTGTCAGCAGGGCTGCCATCTCCCCGGCGCCCCTGGTGTTAGGATTGCAGAACACAATTTATTAAAGATGTGGAATTGGATTACAAGGCCATTCCGGCAGGGCATATTGATTGCAATGAAAAAGGGCCAAACGCTTCTTTGCATCAATTGACAATCGCTGTAACTAGAAATAATGCATGTGGAATGCTGTATTCTCAAATGATGCACACAAGAAGTACTAAAATAATTTAAAAATGAAATATGAACCTCCTGAAGTTATAATGGTCCACAATTAGGATCATTTCTGTTTGTACAGTTTATGGAGTATTGTCAATTTACTTTGTTCACACTCAGCTTCAACTGGGGAAGTTGAAAGGTTGGTTCACATAGTAAAATAGGCATCCAAGAAGCAGCATATGGAAGATCAAGTTGAGATCCCCATGAAATCTCAACTTCAGTTTTTCTCCTCGGCTGAATGATAATGCCACATTCCACAACCAGTTCTCTCTTGTGACATGTGATTTGAATGAAAAAAATAGAAGAATCTATACATAACTAAAGCTCTGATCTTGTGCTCTTCTGGTTTGCGCGGTTTTTCTATTTGCACAAACATGGTACGCGATAGCGCTACGATTTTTCACCAGCTCACTCACCGTTCTCCTGTGCTGTGAGTGCACCAAGTTTTGCCACGATCGGTGGTATAATGTAAAAGTTAACGACGTGTAAAAACCGCGCTTGTGCAGATCGATTTCCTCTCCTGCCAGTCAGCGCCGCGTGGATTGGTCTCTTCTGTCATTCCACGGGACAGTCCGCCCCTTCATGCGCCATCGCGTCTTTACTGGAGCTGAGGGAAGCCGGCAGAGGTCTCCAACCAGACACAATTTTCAGAAGGAACAGAAGCGGCCTGGCCCCCGTGGCAATGTCACCAAACGGAAAGTGGTGATATTGCAATGCCCCGCAGCTCCAGCCCCTTCCCCTCTGGTCCCCCTCGCGGGCTCCTGCCCCCCTCCCCCGTGAAACCCCTCTCTCCCCCATGGCTCTTTCCCCGTCTTTTCTTCGAGCTCTCCCCCCACCCACACGCCGACGCGGCCATTGCTGCTGGTGCTTCCGGGCCGATCCGAGGCCTGGCTCTAAGGGCGCTGCTGGTTGATGCTCCTCCGGGGCATTCAAGAAGGAAGAGGAGCGGCAAGCTCGAGATCCTGGGGAGGAGAGGGGATAGAGGGAGAGGAGGGGAGAATGGAGGGGAGAGGAGTTATGGATGGAGGGAGGGAGGGAGTGAGGGTAGGAGAAAGGAGAGGTGGTGGAGGGATTGGGGGAGGGTAGGAGGAGAGGGAAAAGAAGAGGGAGGAGGTGAGGAGCGAGAGTGGGGGAGGAGGGGGAATAGAGTGAGAGGAGGGGGGAGTGGTGGATGTAAATGGGTCTATAAATTTTGTTGTTGAGAATTGGAGAGAGATTCTGTACAATCAACCACCATAAAAAGTGGATTATCTAATCTTGGTTACTGAAACCTAGGAGACTGATAGAGGAGACAGTGAGATCTTTTTTTTTCCTGAAATGACCCTAACCATTGTTAAATAGCGTCAACATGATTTTTTTTGTAAACAAGAGATAAGCTAAGATGGCATTACATCCTGATGAATTAATGAGTTCAATACCAGTAACACCAACACTGCTGTGCAGATCACAGAGAGTGCAGATGTTGGTGATTCATGATAAATTTCTAAGCATGTTAAGTTAGTTTGATTTCAAAAGGGATAGCAGTGTATGACATTGAATATTGGTTATGAATGTGACTATTACTTTAAGGTTTTTATTCCTTTAAGAGTCATGTTATGTGACTAACTGCTCTCTGGATTACAACAATGTTTTGTAGAACGTTCCACATATGGTCTGTGAAGAGCTCTTGAATAACATCGCACAGTTTGTATTCCATAAATCTGTTCAGGTTGCCTTGGACTTAATTTGAGGATAAGAACCCTCAGCACATACTTCAGAATGAAACTACCTCAGAAGTGCTGGTCTTCTTTGGGTTATTCTTGTCAAGAGGTTTGTGAGATTTGTAATGCTGAGAATCATTTAGAGGAAAGAGAATTGTTGTGATCGGCGGGAGATATTGAACAGAATTGACTACAATGGTTGCAATTTTGGTGCAAAGGGCCTGTCCCACCAGCATGCGATTGCATGCGTCTAGTACGACCAAACGTGGTGGCTTGAGGCGTACGGCCTCGCCGGGCCGGTCCCACTTCCAACCGTGGAGCCGTCTGGAGTTGTGCGGAGCTGGTTGCGACATCATATTCACCAATCAGCTGGGCAGGAGGCGGGCCAACTGAATTTGGACGTCGCACGGCGTCGGGCGGTTACATCATCACGCAACGGCACGCCGGGCGGTGACATCATCGCACAACACCACGCGCTAGGCGTACGCCATCAAGACGCTGCGTATGGCGTCAAGACGCTGCGTACGGTGTCGAGGCGGTGCCTGCGGCCTCCATGCGGCAGCGGGCCGACAGGCCTTTGCCGCACGGAATTTTTTAACACTGTCCGTTTTTCGGAGCCCCACGCGATGTTGGGACCAGCGGCTCCATGCGGCTCCGGCGATCGAAGTGGGACCGGCCCCGCGAGGCCGCACGGCTAGCGCTAGCCGCATGCAGTCGCATGCTCGTGGAACAGGCCCTTAAGGATGTTATTCTGGCTACGTCTGTTGTTTGTGATATATGTGACAACTTGGACGTAAACGTACATAGGTTTGTTTAGTAAATTTGCAGAATGGTTGGAGTTGTGGGCAGTGAGGAATGCTGTCAAAGTATACAGCAGAATATAGATCAGCTATAGAAATGGAAAGAGAAATGACAGATGGAGTTTAATGTGAGCAAGTGTGAGGAGTTGCACTTTAGGAGGTTGAATGTAATGGGAAACCATACAGTCAATGACAAGACCCTTAACAGCAGAGATAAAGATATCATCTGGTCCAAGTCATAACCACCTGAAAGTGGCACCACTAGTAGTGGAATGATAAATTACGCGAATGGTGTTCTAGCCTTTGGTTGGGCCATTGGGTATAGGAGGCAAAAAGCCATAATGCAGCTTTATTGGAATTTAAGTAGGCAGTATTTGGAGCATGTACAGCTCTGATTACCCAGCTACAGGAAGGATGTGGAGTCTTTAGAGAGGGTGTCGAAGAGATTTTCCCAAACAGTTGGACAAACTTGGATTGTTTTCTCTGGAGCTTGGGAAATTGAGGGGAGACCTGATAGAAATATATAAAATTATGACAAGCATGGATTGGGTAGAATCAGAATCTTTTTCCCAGGGTGGAAATGTCAAAGGGTCACAGCTTTAAGGTGAGAAGGGCAAAATTCAAAGGAGATATGTGTGGCAAGTTATTTTTACAAAGAGAGTGATGGGTACCTGGAACGCACTGCCAGGGGTGGTGATGGAGGCAGAATAGAAACTTGCATTTAAGAGGCATTTTGATAGGCATGTGGATATGCAGGGAATGCAGTGATATGGATTACATGCAGGCAGAGGGGATAATTAGGCATCTTATTTTCACATGGGAAAACACTCCTCACTTGTTACCCCTCCAGCCACCAGACATCTTTATTGAGGCTTCTGAAACCTGAGAAATATTCTTTACTCTCTATCGATAGGCATTGCCCATTTAAAGAATCAATTCTCTTTGTAATGAATGCAAGTTCCCTTTAAGAAGTGCATTCACTCTTTAAATGTACTGCTTTGTGATTGCTGCGTTACAATAGACGTGAGTTGGTGGCTGCAGACACAATTGATATAATGATGCACCTCACCAGTTAAAATCGATTCGGACATGCTCGGATACTGACTTCCAGGAGCTGAACCTATGATTTTAATCGGATCTGCTTGGGGTTCAAATTGTTACGGTTGTGCTGAAGAGGTATTTCTGAATTTTGTTTTTCCAATGCTTTTTAATCAAGTAACCTTCAATGATAAATATACTTAAATTATTAAGAGCTGTTTGTACTTAATATTTTGAGGTCTATGTTTATGTTACCAAACAAATGAAGGAATAATATATTTTTATTAGAAGCATAGAAACATAAAAAATAGGTGCAGGAGTAGGCCATTCGGCCCTTGGAGCCAGCACCGCCATTCAATATGATCATAGCTGATCATCTAAAATCAGTAGCTCATTCCTACTTTTTCCCCATATTCCTTGATTCTAAATCTAACTCTCTCTTGAAAACATCCAGTGATTTTATGTCAATTTTTAAATTTCATTTTGATAGATGTATTAACTTTTTGAAAATATCTATGTTGTTTTGTCATTTCAATAATTTATATTAAGGTGCATACTGAGTGAAGCATTGCACATTTTGAAAGCTTGACACCTGCTGGGGACTATATTATACATTAGCTTGGTAGTCATAGCTGTCAAAAGCATGGGGCAATTAATAATGAAGGATTGAAACAATTAGCTTAATTTTGGTTCCTGGTGCTTCAGCGAGTACAGGAACCATAGGACACTTACTAAATGTTATATTGTTTGGGTTGAATTTGTTTCTAGCTTTGTACAGATTTCTGATGTTGGCTTATTTCCCATCACGTATTGATTTGCATTTTATTCTCTTGGGAAGTGATTTGGATCTTGAGAAAGAGCAGGGTTTTTTTGTGTTTAGTGAGAGCCCAGGAACTTGCATTGGACCACTGGGAATTTACTCAGTTCTTGAATTCATACTGAAATAGACTCTACAGTATATCAGAATTCAGACTTCCCCATTATGTGCAATGACTAGTCACAGGACGATTATATTGTGGAAAAATATATTGGATTTGCAATTTTTCTGTTTGAATATTACATTTTCACATGCACAGTAGTGTTTCGTAGCTACTTCTACTTAGATTGTGAAAGATACACACATGACTTTAATTGCCACTCTAGTTAATGGAAACCACCTAACAGGAAGGGGGCAATTAATGTAATGCATTTTTCTCCTCTCAACCTGCTCAATGTGTTCTTTTGAAGAAGCCAACATGCCAGCTATAGCAAGGGACTGGGCCCCTATTTTAAAATGTACCCATAGTTTATCCATTAAAATGTATCTATATCCATATCCATGCTATGGGGATCAGATCTGCAAATTCATTCTGAATCCTGAAGTCTGAAGCCTCATGGTGCAGGCAGGGGAGTTGGATGGTTTGCAGAGGTTTGGTTGGAAAGGCACAACTATCAGTTCGGCAATCATACAAAAACTTCTGAAGCCATAAGTTGGACCTGAACAGACGTGGAAAATATTTTTTTTAATTTAATTTTAACCAGCTTTGTGGGAAACTGGGGACAGGCAGTTACCTCCAGACATCTAATGCAAGTATTAGGATTTGCTTTTTCAGGACTATCTGCCTCCGGATACTTGATAGATTGTTCTCCCCCTTCTTGGTTCTGTCCAGAGCCTTCTAATCCTTCCGGGTGCCGGATCCCACACCCCAGCACAACCATGTGCTCTGTCCAAAGTTTCCCACTCTCGCAACTGACTGCCAAAGACCATTCACATTCTCAGACTGTGGCTCTTGCTACTAGACACACACACACTAGCTAGAATTTGTTTCCCAAATAGTTCATTTGGCAATTTTGCATGCCAAGATGTATAAACATATTCATTTATATGAGGCTCTACATTCAAAAACCAGGACTTTTACATCAGCGTTGATTCAGGATTGCCTTCCTCTAGACTCTCACATCCATCCCACCCACACCCAGATGCACCATCCCAGTTCTTTCCCTGACCTCATGGAATTTGAAATTCTGTTTCACTTCATGTTGCTTTTTAAAGAACAAATGCCTGTTAATGAGGATACTCACTTGATTTGTATTTTAATGATTAAATACTACTAAATCAGTTTAACAAATCACTTTAGGACTTGCATGGTGAAAATAATTAGATTTCACTTAACTATCCTGACTGGTCACATTTTATAAAAAAACATTAATATTTTAGTCTGTGTTCCAGGCTTGCTGAACATGATTTACAGAACTGAGGCCAATTTATCTTAATGTAATGCATTGTTGTGAGGTTTTATCTTTTATTTAAAAATACTAACGTCTTGTTTTACATAAAATTACACAAGTTCGTGTTTCTCTTTCCCTGTGGAAGCCAATGAAAAAACAGATGGTTTCTGCTGCAGTCACCAAATCTCTCAGCTGCAGGGTAAGAAGAGCCTTCTGGGGAGTTATCTGGCATTTAGCAGGCTGTCGTATGTATGCAGCTGCTGGCTGGAGCAGGAATTCTCTAATGATTTTCTTCCCTGACCTTTATTACTGATGCATCTTCTTTCAGAACCATCTTTCCTTCACCAGCAGAATACCATTTTATTAATGTTTCATTTTCTCACGCAGAACTAATAGAAAGATGGTGCCGCCTGAAAGGAAACCTGCTGTTCTTAATGAAAAATAGGAGCTGTGTAAGTGATCACCACTTCTATTTCAACCTGGTTTTATTGTGCTTTCCATTTAAGCTTTTCATTTTATGATTGTAATATTATTTCCTTTGTACCTTCCATTGGTAATTAGACACAATGTTCAGTACTGTATTGAATTGAACTTTCTGATGAGATCTGATTTGCAAACTATATTTGCTGTTCTTCGATATTTATCAACAGTAGGTATGTGAAAGGCAGAGTGTTTTTTGAAGTGTAGATGATGACTATTAGTACTAATTGACAATGGTCAGGCTGGCACAGTAAGCAGCTATGCATGTCAGCTAGCATTTCAACAGTGCAAACATTCGTAGAAAACGGCATGTAAATCGAAGACAATCTATGTACATGAAGAATGTTCGCAAGGTGCAGTACAAACAGCTTTAACATTTAATTAGATGTTAAGTGTGCAGACAGAGGAGCACAAAATAAATATGTGTAATAAGTACTCTGCACATAGCAGTAAGAATCTATAGGTCAGAATACAAGAACAATAATGGTCTTGCGGCACTCATTTGATTAATAATGTATCAAAGTTCTTTTTCTTCTCATATTGTAGTTTAGTAATTTTCGACATTAGTAGAATCAGCAGTAATGTATTTTTTCTGCCATCCCAATGTATAAAGGTAGCTTTTCAGTAAATATTCTTTTGAAAGAAATTTTTCTAGAAGTGCTGACAGTAATGACCCTTCAAGATGAGCATATTGTGCAGAAGTGCAATAATAAAATGTAATACAGAAGGTTTTTAAATTTTAAACATGAGAGACATAGCTGACAGAGATGTTAAGAAACCAGTTGCAGTACGTCTTTTATGAAGGTAATTGCTTTGTGCAAGGGCTTACACATGATTTGTGGTTTCTTGATGTTTAGCAGTGAAAGTAAATGCTGTCATAGTACAAGTATAAGAAACCACTTTAAAATGTGTTGGGACCATTACTTTCTGAGATTTTTGAACCATTGGGGTGGTGCACAGTTTCTCCTATGCATACATTTCACCAAGATAATCTTGCTAACGTATCTAACAAATCTGTTCTTATAAACATAAGATATAAATATAAGATCTATTATAAATTAAAGGTATACATCATTCATTAAAAACAATTTTGTCAAATAGTTAGGCCGAAGATAGAGGCAAAAAGCTGGAGTAAAGGGCCTGTCCCACGGGCATGCGACTCCATGCGGCAAGCACGACCTAACGTGGTCGCTTGAGCCATACGGCCTCGCGAGGCCGGTCCCACTTCGATCGGCGGAGCCGTATGGAGTTGTGCAGAGCTGGTCCCGACATCGCTCGGGGTTCCGAAAAACTGACCATGTTCAAAAATTCCGCGCGGCAACGGTCTGCCGGCCCGCAGCCGCCTCTACACCGTACACACCGCCTCGACGGGCGTGCGCAGCGTCTCGACGCAGCATCTCGACGCAGCATCTCGTACGCAGCTTCTTGACGCCATACGTCACGTGCGAACTTCCCGCGTCACTCACTCGACCTCCGCGCGGCCCCCGCTTCCGGTTAGGTCGCGCTTGCCGCTTGGAGTCGCATGCCAGTGGGACAGGCCCTTTACTCAGTGGGTCAGGCAGCCTCTGGAGAAAAGGAACTTGAAGTTTGTATAGTGGCTGAATCAATATTTACATGTGGCATTGCAACATAACTTACCTATCTTTTACAATTTATTTTGTATTGTGACCATTGTTTTGGACTTTACGAATAAATGGCATGATGTGCAACAAACAATTTAATCTTATAGAAGCTGCTCAACTGCTCGATACCTTAGATTTGTTTTAGGAATTATGTGATGGTATGCCTGAAAATGCATTCTACTGGGAGAGTTTTCACACTTGTCTGGGTGTGAGGCAGATATCCTGCAGTATCTGTGTAGGTGCAAATCCTAATTCACAGTGCCTTTGTAATTTTTAAAGTACAATGATTTTAAAAGGTTGGAAAATGTTATTGATTTCTGGAGTTCCATTTGCTAGACTCTGGAATCTGTGAATCTCTTGGACAAATTTGTTGGTCTTCACATTCATGTCTGAGGGCGGGCATGCCATGCCTTGGGAATTCATTTTTTTCTGTATTTATTGACCAACAAGCTAGCTATTTCTGTACCAGTATATTGGTCTTCAAAATGTTTACTGCAATGAAAACATTGTTTTCTTGCTGTTGACATGATCTTTTGGAAAATAGACAGGGATTCCCCAGAGTGTTGAAGTACAATAGAACTTCACAGTAATGAACCCCGTGGCGGCTGTCAACAGGATTGTAGGATCTACTGAATCCCACGACAGAAAGCAAAGAACAAGCGACACTTAGGTGAGCCAGCCACCTTGTGTCACGTTTATTCCAGAAGCCCCTTTTACCTACATTCTCACCAATCATAACCCTTGTGCAGATAAGGCCAATTAGTGTGTCTGACCTTGGAGTTGTTATTGAGCTCTTGTGGCTGGACCTTCTCGTGAGGCTGCTTGCGAGTTGCCAGCAGTGACAGGCTGTATGCAAAACCAACGTGGGTGTGAAGGCGCCACAGCTCTCCCCTCAGCCACCGAGTCATACAAGGTGGCGACTGCCTGGCTTTGTCCTGCCCCGTACCGGTCTGGCGGGTTGATTTTATGGCCTGATCTTGTTTGGTACTGCAGTGTAGGAGGTCTTTGACAGGAAGTGTTGGGGTCTTGTGACTTCCCTGGTTCGGTGGGTGAGGTAGTCGGTTGGTTCTCAACATATGCTGGCTTTAACCGGTCCATGGATACGGTGTCTGTTTTTCCGTTCCGATAGATCACAAAACTTTTGGGTAGGCGTTGGATGACTTAGTACTGGCCATCGTATGCTTGCTGAAGAGGTTGGTGGACGGCATCATGTCAGACCAAAACATGGTTCTTGGTTCTTGGTTTCCTGGTCCTCCAAAATATTCCAAATGGAATTTAAACTGGAGTTGGTGGAGGGAGGACTTAAGCCAGAAAGGGTTTTTGGGAAGAAAGAGCTACCTTAAATTTAGTTGCATCTGGTTGGGTAACTATGGTAGGGTGAAGATTATTCCATGCTTTAATTGTGCAGGGAAAGAACAATTTGCTGTACACATCTGTCTTGGTAGATGGTATCTCAAATTGGATCGAATGTCCTCGTCTGCTCCTAATTGGTTTGGGTTTGGTGTAGGTTTTGTAATCTATGTCGAGCTGGCCATTTAACATTTTGTAAAAACAGGTCAAATGGAGAGTTTCACGTCTGTCTTGGAGAGGGTTCCACCCCAGTGAATTTGCTTCTCTCTCATAGGTATTAGTAACAAATCGAGCTGCCTGTCTTTGGACACGTTCAATGGAAGAAATGTTTAATTGGTGTATGGGTCCCATGCTGCAAACTGCGTAGTCCAAATGAGGTCTAACGAGGGTGAAGTATAGCTTCTCCTTGACAGAAGTTGAACAATGATGAAAGTTGCGTCTCAGAAAATTTAGGACACCTGTTGCTTTCACTGTTGCATGATGAGTCTGACCATTCCAACGCAGATCGTTCTGCAATTTGATGCCAAGATACTTGGTTTGTTTGGATTCTTCAAGGGTGGCACCAAGTATATTGTAAGATGTTTCGCCTGGATTCCTCTTTCTGGTGACAAGCATGGTTTCACATTTGGAAGGGTTGAACTGCATGCCCCATTGTTGTCACCACTCAACCTTAGTATCGAGATCCTTTTAGAGAGCATCTTCATCATCAGCTGACTTAATTGGACGGTACAGCAAACAATCATCAGCGAATAGTCTGGTCGTACTTGTGACTTTTTCATGGATGTCATTTATGTAAAGTAAAAACAGATGTGGGCCAAGTACTGTGCCCTGAGGTGTACCACTCAACACTGGACGCCAATCGGAGCGCTTTCCATTCACACACATGCGCTGAAGATGTTTTGTCAGGAAACTGGAAATCCATCGTTTTGTGTTGGAACGAATACCATAGAAGTCAAGCTTCCGAAGCAGTCTCTGGTGTGGGATGACATCAAATGCTTTACAAAAGTCCAGCACTACTAAATCCGTGATGACGTTGCTATCAAGGTGCTTGGCCAGGTCATTTGACGTCAGCATAAGCTGAAACTCACATGATCTATGCCTCCTAAATGCATGTTGGTTGTCAGCAAGAATGTCACGTGTCTCATCAGATTACTATCAATTAAATGCTCCAGCAGTTTGCAGCAAGTGCTTGTTAATGAAACAGGACGATAATTCGCCGGGTTGGTGGTTGAACCCTTCTTAAAGAGCAGAGAGGCCTTCCTCCAATCCAGCAGAACATCACCTGAGTCAAGCGACTGTTGGAAAATGAACTGCAAAACTGGAGCCAGTTCTTCAGCCGTGATCTTGAGGGCTTGATTCTGTATCTGATCTGGTCCAATAGCTTTTGTTGTATTGAGAAATAACTTCTTGACACCTTCAACCTCAATTGGAGCATATGGGCTGGGCGGTACATCTGGAAATGATGAAGTCTCCATATCTTCCCGGGTGAAAACGTGTTGACATTGGTTTGCAAGAGCTTCTGCTTTCGCCTGGTCCTCAGTGATCAGACAGTTGTTCACTTCAAGCATCTGGACACCAGTGTTGTCTGTCCGTCTGGATTTCACATATCTCCAAAAAGCCTTGGGTTGCTCTCCCCCAAGAATAGAAGAAACATGTTGTCTATGAGCATTCCTAATAGCGCGATCGACTTGCTTTCGCACTCTAGTAAAATTGTCCCAATCCAGTTTTGTACCCCTTTTTTGGCACGGATATAAAACTTATCTTTCTTACTGCAGAGACGTTTCAGTTTTGCCGAAAACCAAGGAGGACGCATATGGCCCTTAATGAGTTTTTGAGGAACGTAATTTGTAACAATATTATTTAAAGTCTCAGTTGTCTTTTACGGATCTTTTATCTGGTTGCAGGATGAAGAAATCTTTTCCTAGTTTTTTTGCTAAGTCTTTAAATTCCTCACTGTTCACTTTTCTCCAGAGGGAAATTTTACGCGGTGGTTTTGAAGGAACTTTAAGCTTTGTGTGCAGTTTTGCTCGGATAATGTAATGATCGCTGATTCCAGCACACGATGAAACTTCCGAAATTAAATCTGGATGCGAAGTGAACAATAAATCTAAAGTATTTTCGGTGCCACTTGTCTCGTCACGCCTGGTAGGGAAAGTGACTTTTTGGGACAGGTGATCTTCCAGAGTAAAGTCAGCTAGGGCTTCCTGGAGAGACCCTTTTGGTTCGCTTTGTGTGCCGTCATCCCAATCTACACCTGGGACATTAAAATCGCCCCCCAGGATGATAAGTGGAGAGCGTGACGAGGCGTTAATTTTTAAGATGTTTGATCCAAGATCTAAAAGAGGCTCCGTTTTCATGTCAGGTGGTCGGTAAAAGCTTCTGTAACGAGTGACCCTGGGGTGTAGCTTGACACCAGATTTACTCGCTGTCGCTGTCTAAATCAGTTCTTTCAAAACAAGGAATGGTATTGTTAACTCCGATTAAGACACCGCCTCCATGCGAGTTTCTGTCCTTTCTAAAAATTTGGAGGTGAGGAGGGAAAATCTCAGCAGATTTGATTGATGGGTCTAGCCAAGATTCAGACCCGATAAGGATATCAGGGTTTTCAGTTTCAATAAATAAATTGATCTCAGCACATTTTCCTTTTATACTGCGGCAATTTAAAACAGCGATTTTGATCCCATGTTCATTGCTGACATCATTGCAATCACTATCTTTGTTGGTACCATGAATCTCCATTTGAGCATCTCCCCCAGACCGGGTTTATTCCCCCAGACGTGTAGTTTATGTGGTAATTTGTGTGCAGCGTTGGAGGTCAGCAGGCATGTAGACCATTGCAGGTGTTCGCCGTGTCGGTGTTGGCCTGAGTAGCTGCATAGTTCGCCGTAATCGATCGACATACCTGCTTGTATCATAGGATCTGTCTGTGGGGATTGGTTCGACAAATTCGCCGGGCAGCTTCAGAGTTTTGCCGTAAACCATTTCCGCCGACAAACATCCCAGGTCTGCTTTCACTGCCGTACAAATGCCAAGCAGAACCAGAGGCAACCGTTCACTCCAGTTTAACGTTTCTCCTCCGGCTGCCAGAGCGACGTTCAACTGGCGATGGAACCATTCAATCAGGCCGTTTGCTTGTGGATGATACATAGTTGATCAAATCCGGTTCGTACCCAAGAGGTCGGCTAGTGTTTGAAACAGCGCAGACTCGAATTGCGGTCCTCGGTCTGTTGTGATCGAACTTGGGACCCCAAAGACCGAAATCCATCAGTCAACAAAAGCGTGGGCTATTGTTTCTGCTGAAATGTTGATGACTGGGATAGCATCTTGGCATCTTGTGAACCAGACTTCACAAGTGAGCAGATATGTGTAGTTTCTTGATGGTGGGAGTGGGCCGACTAAGTCCAGGTGCATGTGCTCGAAATGGGTGTTCGGTACAGGAAACTCACCAAAAGGGATCCTAGTGTGCCTGGAGATCTTGGATTGTTGACACGGTAAACAAGTCCGCCCATAATCCAACGTCACACTTGATGAAAGGCTAGATGAGACGTTTGGAGATTAGTTTTATCGTAGCCTTCTTGCCCGGATGTGATAAGTTGTGCAGCACTTCTCGACACATCGCCTTCGGCACAAACGGCCTTGGTTTGCCAGTGGGTGTCACATATGATGGTTTCTCTCGTGTCACCACTTGTAGGATCTACTGAATCCCACGACAGAAAGCAAAGAACAAACGACACCTTGTGAGCCAGACACTTTGTGTCACGTTTATTTCAGAAGCCCCTTTTACCAACATTCTCACCAATCATAACCAGTGTGCAGATAAGGCCAATTATTGCATCTGACCTTGGAGTTGTTAGTGAGGTCTTGTGGCTGTACCTTCTCATGAGGCTGCTGGCGAGTCGCCAGCGGTGATAGGCCGAAACCAACGTGGGCGTGAAGGCGCCACAGGATCGTTATGGCAGGATTTGGTCATTTATAGCAGCAATTTGAATGGAGTTTAATTTATTGTATTTAAAAATCTACATTCTGTAGATAACATCATTTAATTCATTTGTTTCTCAGTGGGTGCCTAAATAGTCACATGGTTCCAGGCATCAACTGACAGTTTTTGTGTCCATCCACAGTTTGCATTACATGACTGGTGAATCTTATTTTAATTGTCTATTTCAAAGTTGTGATGGGCTCTATCATCAAGATCTTCAGACGTTTCAGCACAAGTTTGTTTTCTTTGTATTTGATTTTCCTTTCAGAGACCACTGTGATCACATGTTTGCCTGGCTGCAGTTTGCTGAATGGAGTTGTCTCATTGTGCTCCTTGTCTTAACGCAATTTGGGATCAGTTGGCTGGCTGTCACGTCAGACAGTGACCACAACGTTTATTAGAATTCCTTTCCCTTTAGGTTTTCATTCAATTGCCTTAATCTGAATTCTAAATTCCATTGTTGTTCTCGGGAAGCCTTGTAATGGGAACCAGGATAGCATAGTCGGTAGAGCATCAGACTTTTAGTAGGGCGGCATGGTGGCGCAGCAGTAGATTTGTTGCCTTACAGTGCTAGAGACCCAGGTTCGATCCTGACTATGGGTGCTGTCTGTATGGAGTTTGCACATTCTCCCCATGACCTGCTTGGGTTTTCTCCCGCACTCCAAAGATGTACAAGTTTGTAGGTTAATTGACTTAGTATAATTGTAAATTTTCAATGGGGTTCATTGCTGACCTCAAAGCTTGTTTGTGTCATGAATCATATCAAGATGTTCTCCAATGAGTGCATAAAATAAAATCACCTCATTTCCCATTTGATTCTTCTGCCAGCTATTTTTAGTTGTCCTTTAGTTACCAATACATCTAGGGTTCCTCAATTTCTCACATCAGTTTTCTCCATATTTAGTATGCTTTCTTCAGAACTTTGAACATTTCTATTAAATTCTATCAAAATATTTTCCATTTCAAAAATCCCAACAATCCCATCATCTCCAGTGTTTCCATGTAACTGATATTCGTAATCACTGATCCATTCTAGTAAATGTCTTCTGTGCCCTTTGGAGCATTGTGACCAAGTTTACATTTTTAGACTTCATGACATGGAGCAGCATAAATAGGACATGTGCGTGGGTTAATATTTTAACTCTGACATTGAAGCTGCATATAATGTAAATGAATCTCATATATGCTGAAACTTAGTGAAACTTTTAAAGTGTGTTTGTTCTAGACATATGGATGGACTTAATTTCATCAGTTGGACCAGGCCAGCAGTTTTCTCTTATTTACCAAATATCTTTAAAACACTTTTTTTGTATCTTCTGTATTTTTCTGCAAACAATCTAATAATGTTCCTGGTCTCAGTATTCTGCAAGGAGGATGTAAAGACTTGGTCAAAATCCAATTTAATGTGCATTTGATAGACACAAATTGGCTGTAGTAACTCAGCGGGACAGGCAGCATCTCTGGAGAGAAGGAATGGGTGACGTTTCGGGTCAAGACCCTTCTTGTCTGAAGAGGGGTCTCGACCCAAAACGTCATCCATTCCTTCTCTCCAGAGATGCTACCTGTCCCGCTGAGTTACTCCAGCACTTTGTGTCTGTCTTTGGTTTAAAACAGCATCTGCAGTCCCTTCCTACACATTAATGTGCCCTTTGACCTGCAGCAGAGAAATTCATTGTCTCACTGAGTTCTCAAATTCAGCAACAAAATTCTGTCGTCTTCAGTGCACTCAACCTTGTACGTCATTAATCATTTCCTGACACCTTTGTTGTGCGAATGTTACTTGCCACTTCACAGTCCATACCTTAATGTTGTCTAGGTCTTGCTGCATGCAGACAGGAACTGCTTCATTTGCTGAGGGCTTGTAAATAAAATTTAGCATTATGCTAAATTTGGTGGCTTTGATGACATACATTTATCAGCCTGCAAGATTTCCACACAGAATAGCAATCTCTTTCTGCCATCTTTATGCGTTAAGAAAAAAATAATGCTCACCAGAAGACCTGTAAGATTTGAGATTCTTGCCACCCAATTAGCCCATTGACACTTCATGACACAAAGTTGCTTATGCCAAGTGTCATCTGAGATCTCTAACCCACTATTATTTATGCTAGTTTCCTTATCCAAATATCCGCAGAATACATAACAATGTGAAATCTACAGTGAAAAGCAAAAAAAACCTGTGGCTTCCACAATAGTGAAAGAACAAGAGAAAATGCTAGGGCTACTCAGTAGGTTGGGCAGCATCTATGGAGAACGAAACAGGTAATATCCCATGCCAATGACCCATCTACAGAGAATTAACAGAGGACTGCTGTATTGTCAAAGAAGCCAATCCTCAAATCCTCAAATAAGATTTGAATAGTTCTGCCTTCTCAGGTTGACACGATATAGGAGGAGGACTAAGCCATTGCATCTGTTTAGCCATTTGAGAGCCAGTATTTTCAGTCAGCTGTGACAGTTTATTTTAATAAAAAATACCAAATGCAATCAGCAATCAAATGCAATCAAATTCAAATGCAATCTGCAATATATCTACAAACAGCAAAACACAACTTTTGGATTCATACAGAAATCCCAAAGCCCTAGACATCTATACAGAAAATATTGATAGGTTCATGTGGAACTGCAGATCTTGCATTATAGAATCGGGCCATTGAGATCATGGCTGATGTGTAACCTAATACCTGCTATTTCCCCACAATATGTTTAGTCAATGTCAATCTATCAATGTCAGATTTAAAATTAACCACTGATTTAGCATTAATTGTTCTTTACGTTTCTTTGAAGTTTTCCAGAGCCTCACATTTCACTCTCACTTTTTGACCGAGTTCTCTGATCCTGTGATTACCAACCAGCAGAAATAATTACTGTTGTAAATCCTCTATCCTTTCTCTTTTATGATTTTAAAACTCAAGTTATCCTGTAATTTTCCAAATTCCAGCAAATGTAGGGCAATGGCACAGCTAGTCATGCTGTTGCCTGACAGCTCCAGTGACACAGATTTATAACTAGATCCCGTCTGTGTGGAGATCTCTAGGTCACGATACTATAGAACTTTATTTTACCCAGGAAGTAAATTTATGTGCCAATAGTCATAAAGCACAAGATACATGAAACATGAGATTAAAGTGACGAGTGGGAAGGATTGGGGATGTGCAAAGATTGGAGAGGGAAGTTGGTCTACTCCGTGACAGAAGGGGGAGGAGCTGTACAGTTTGATAGCCACAGGAAAGAAGGAGCTCCTGTGGCGTTCTGCGCTGCATCTTAGTGGAACCAGTCTGTTGCTGAAGGTACGCCTCAGGTGGACCAGCGTGTCATGCAGGGGGTGAGCTGTATTGTCCAAGATGCTCCGCAGTTTGAGGAGCATCCTCCTCTCCAAGACCACCTCACATGAATCCAACTCTGCCCCCAAGACGGAGCCAGCCTTCCTGATGAGCTTGTTAATCCTGTTGGTGTCTGCAGCCTTCGCCCTGCTGCCCCAGCACACGGCAGTGAAGAAGATGGCACTGGCTGCAACCGATTGGTTGAACATCTGCTGCATCTTACTGCAGACGTTGAAGGAGCGGAATCTTCTCAAAAAGTACAGCCGGCTCTGTCCCTTCTTGTACAGGGCCTTACCGTTCCTGGACCAGTCCGGTTTACTGTCCAGGTAAACTCCAAGGTATTTGTACTCCTTGGTAAACTGCACATCCACACCATTGATGGAGACAGGGGACAAGGGTGTTCCTCTCCTCCTAAAGTCCACCACTAACTACCTGGTCTTGTCGGTGTTGAGCTGCAGGTGATTCAGCCCACACCACTCAACAAAGTAATTGACTACACTTCTGAATTCAGCTTCTCTCCCCTCACTGATGCAGCCCACAATTGCAGTCATCCGAGAATTCTGCAGTGGCAGGAGACAGAGTTATATCTGAAGTTTGAGGTGTAGATGGTGAACAGGAAGGGAGAGAGGACCGTCCCTGTGTAGCTCACTACCATGTCCGAGATATAGTTCTGTAGCCTGACATATTGTGGTCGTCCAGTCAGGTAGTTGGTGATCCAGGACACCAATGGAGCATCCACCCGCATCTTCGTCAGTTTGCTCCCTAGCAGTGTAATCGGGATGGTGTAAAAAGCACTGGGGAAGTAAAAAAACATGACTACTCACAATGCTTCCTGGCTTATCCAGATGAACATAGGAACGATGGAGCAGGTGGATGATGGCATCCTCAACCCCCATCTTTGTTTGGTAAGCGAACTGCAGGGGGTCCAGGTAGGGTTCAACCAGGCATCGCAGGTGAGTGAGCACCAGCCTCTCCAGGGACTTCATGATGTGTGAAGTTAGCGCCATCGTTCTCTAGACATTGTAGGAGCTGGGATGCATCCTCTTTGGTACAGAAACCAGGCAGGATGTCTTCCACATCACGGGAACCCTCTCCAGGCTCAGGCTCAGGTTGAAAATATGCTGGAATACTCCGCACAATCTATGTCTGTTCACTATGTCAGATTTCTCCAGATGTTCCAGTTTCCTCCCATATCCCAAAGACAAGCAAGTTGGTAGATTAATTGGCCACTGTAAATTGCCTCTCGTATGTAAGTGAAGGCGAGAATCTGGTCGACTTGACAGGAAAGTGGGGAGAATAATCTTTTTCCTTGATGGAATCAGTGTTGGGTTAGTGTAAATGGATACTTGATGGTCAACGTGGACTTGGTGAGTTGAGGGCTTGTTTCTCTGCTGTGTGACTGACTCTGCAGGACAATGACACAGTTAGCTGAGCTACGTAACTGTGACTAACTACAACCTTAGCGTGTAGTAGTTACTCATATTTTAAAGTTCGTAGACCAAGAATCATTCTGGTAAATCTACAAAATGCCCCCTCTAAGGCTAATTTACTCTTTCAAAAGTGGGGTGTTGGACTTGTTTACAAGTGTGGTCTAATCAGGACTTTGATAAACACTTTCTTTTTGGTCCCCTTGTTATAAAAACCAGCATTGAATTAGACCCTTCTTACCTTCAGGATCTATAGATGACATTTTAATGATTTGTGTACATGGAACTCAAAGTCTCTTTGGAAATCTGAGCAAAAGATATATTGCTGGAGGAATTCAGTGGGTCAGGAGCATCTGTGGAGGCAAAGGAATATAGACAATAGACAATAGGTGCAGGGGTAGGCCATTCAGCCCTTCGAGCCAGCACTGCCATTCAATGTGATCATGGCTGATCATCCGCAGTCAATACCTCGTTCCTGCCTTCTCCCCATATCCCCTGACTCTGCTATCTTTAAGAGCCCTATCTAGCTCTCTCTTGAAAGTATCCAGAGAACCGGCCTCCACCGCCCTCTGAGGCAGAGAATTCCACAGACTCACAACTCTCTGTGTTAAAAAGTGTTTCCTCAACAGTTCCAAATGGCTTACCCCTTATTCTTAAACTGTGGCCCCTGGTTCTGGACTCCCTCAACATCGGGAACATGTTTCCTGCCTCTAGCGTGTCCAAACCCTTAATAATCTTATATGTTTCAATAAGATCCCCTCTCATCCTTCTAAACTCCAGAGCACACAAGCCCAGCCACTCCACTCTCTCAGCATATGACAGCTATCTCGGCAATTAACCTTGTGAACCTACGCTGCACTCCCTCAATAGCAAGAATGTCCCCCCTCAAATGTGGAGACCAAAACTGCACACAATACTCCAGGTGTGATCTTACTAGGGCTCTGTAGAACTGCAGAGGGACCTCCTTGCTCCTATACTCAACTGTCAATAGTCCAGTCCTACCTGAGGGTCTTGATCCTAAACATCGACTATTCATTTGCCTCCACAGATGCTGCTGGATTCTCCAACAGTTTAATTTTTTTCTTCAGATTCCCAGCATCTGCAGTCTCTTATGTCTCCTCTTTGGAACTCTAATGCTTTTGGTTTGCACAATTTAGAAAGTTCTCGTTTCTATTTGGGTCTAAGAAGCAGACCTTGCATTTTGCCTGCATCTTTATCTATTTGTTCATAAGATCATGTCATGTGACAGGAGCAGAATTAGGCCATTCAATCATGGCTGATCTATCTCTCCCACCTCCTCATCATAACCCCTGACAACTGTACTAATCAAGAATCTATCTATCTCTGTCTTAAAAATATCCATTGACGGCCTCCGCAGCCTTCTGTGGCAAAGAATTCCACAGATTCTCCATCATGTTTCATCAATATCTCTGTAACTTAATACTTCTGTTTACACTGCTTAAAATTCTACCTGTCCTAGTGTTATTATCAAACTATGTGCTTTTCTCTCCCATTATCAAAGCCATTTATAAATATGACAACTAATTATTACCCCTTTGCATATACTTGCTTGGTTGATGCTATTCGTCATATCCTGCCAATTTGAAAACCTGCCCATTATCTCTACTTTTTGTCTCGTACCATAGCCAGTTTTCAGGCCAGATCAATAATGTGGCTTCAATTCCTTGACCTTCAATTTCAGCTGGTAGTCTCTTGTTCGAGACATTATCAAATGCCTTCTTGATGTCTACATAAATAATATTCATAGACCTTGCCTTGTCTACTATTTTAGTCACATCTTCAAAATATTGATCAAGTTCACTGGACACGATCTACCTTCAGCCATTCACTTGGTTATCTCTGATCAGCTGAAAATTCAAGGTATTCAGTCACTACTTTTAAATATAAATGCTATTCACATAGAAACATAGAAAATAGGTACTGGAGTAGGCCATTCAGCCCTTCGAGCCAGCATCGCCATTCAATATGATCATGGCTGATCATCCAAAATCAGTACCCCAGTCTGGCTTTTCCCCCATATCCCTTAATTTCCTTAGCCCTAAGAGCTAAATCTAACTCTCTCTTGAAAACGATTTCAATGTCACAACTAATGTTGATCACAACTAATGTAGGGTAAACAGGCATTGGATTCATTCTTTCACCTTTCTTAAATAACGGACTAATTTTCACTATTTTTCAGCCTAAAGGAATAATTGTCAAATTGAGAGCTGTAGAAAATTACACATGGTACACTTGTAGTATCGTTTCCTTTAAAACACTGACAAAACATCTGGTCCTCAGGATTTGTCACACTTCAGTGCAGTTAATATCTTCTTCACTGTTATTTTGCAATATGTGAAATTACATGTTAATCTCCCATACCTGATTCAGAATTATTTTTCTTGTGATAAATGGGATGATTCCCACGTCCATTCATTATTTCTGCATTTATTGTTACTTTCCAATCTCACTAGATTCCATTTTCAAGTGGCCTTTATTTAGTTATTATTACCTTACCTCCTGTGAGATTGCTGTATTTCTTGCATTATCACTGTGACTGCACTTGAATGGTACCAAATCAATGAAGAAATGCTTTGGGATATCTTGCAAAATGTGCTATATATATATATATATATATATGGCAAATACTGAAATTAGTCACACATGGGAATTTAGATGTTGAGTCAGAGTGATTCAGCACAGAAACAGGCCCTTTGGCTCTGCTCACCCATGCTGATCAATATGCTCCATCAAACCTAATTCCATTTGTCTGCCCTTGGCCCAACGTTTCCTGTCCATGTACCTGTCCAAACGTCTTTTTAATGTACATATGTCTTCAAATGTGCCTTCTGCAACTACTTCATCCGGAAGCCTGTTTGTATATTCATGGCTGTCTGAGTGACATAGTTGCCCTTTGGGTGTCCCCTCCACTTTATACCTATGCCCTCCAGTTCTTGATTCCTCTACCCTGGGATTCATCTTGTGTATTTATCTCATGATTGTATGCACCTCTATAAGGACAATCATCAACCTTCTGCATTCCAAGAAATAACCTCTCCTTATAGCTCAGGTCCTCAAGTCCTGACAACATCCTCGTAAATCTTCTTTGCATTCTTTCTAGTTTAATAGCATAATTCCTATAGCAGAATAACAAAAATTGAACACAATACTCCAAGTGCAGCCTCAACAATAGTTTGTACATCTGTAACATGACGTCCCAACTTCTGTACTGAATTTCTTGACTGATGAAAGCCAGTGCCAAATGCCTTCTTCACCACCCTATCTACCTGTGACCCCACTTTCAGGGAACAATGACTTGTACTCCTCGATCACTGCTCTGCAACAATCCACAGGGCAGGACATTTACTGTGAAGAACCTGCCCTGGTTTGACTCTCCAAAATGCAACGTCATAGAATCATAGAAGCCAAGGAAACGGGCCTTTTGGCCTAACCCATCCAAAATACCCCATCTAAGCTAGACCCTTTTGCCTCTGTGTATTCATCTTATTATTCCTCTCATGATTTTATACACCTCTATAAGATCAACCCTCAGCCTGCTATGGTCCAAGGAATAATGTCTTAGCCTACCCAACTTCACCTTATATCTCAGCCCCTCAAGACCTGGCAAATATTTTGTAAAGGGGCTGTCCCACTTGGGCGACCTAATCTGCGAGTTTAGAAGAGTGTCTTCGACCTTCAAACTCGCAGCATGGTCGACACGTGGTCCTAGGAGGTCCTATGAGGTCGCTGGAACTCTCCTTCATGGTCGAGGGAAGTTCCCAAATACTCGTGGCCTCAGTTAGGTCGCGGAAAACTTTTCAGCATGTTGAAAAGTTTTCCGCGAGTAAAATTTGGTCGGCATGGTTCTTTTTGACTCGTAGTGCAGTGGAGTGGGGTCGCTATTTAGTTACAGGCAGTCGAGGGCAGCCGTAGGCAATCTCCTTCACTGACCGGGCATTTTGATTGGCTCATTGGAGTTTTCAGAACCAAGGAAAACTGACCAGTAATGTTAAATGGCCGCTAAACCTTCTTAAACTTCTTAAAAGTGTCTTCTCCCCCCCTTCTCCCCCCCCCCTTCTCCGCCCCCTTCTCTCCCCCTCTCTCCCCTTCCCCCCCCTCCGCGCTCTCTAAAGGACTTACTTTTACTGTGCAGCCGTTTTACCTTCCTCTTCATCGTGTGTGTGAATTTCAGACAGCGCTCTCCCGCTTTCCCTGGCCCCGCCTTTGCGATGTGTGTGTGTGTGTGTGTGTGTGTGTGTGTGTGTGTGTGTGTGTGTGTGTGTGTGTGTGTGTGTGTGTGTGTGTGTGTGTGCGCGCACGCGCTCGGCCGGTCGATCGATCGATCGATCCAGCTCGCGGTTTCAACGCAGACGGTCGATCCAGCTCGAGGCTTTCCAGGCGAGTGCCCTCGAGCTTGAAGGTCGAAGACACTCTTCTTAACTCTCAGATTAGGTCGCCCAAGTGGGACAGCCCCTATAATCTTCTCTGCACTATTTCCAACAGTCTTCTTCTTTTTGCGTTTGAGGCAGCAGAAGTCCGCAGCAGGGTGATGCCATCTGGTTCGACATCCGTAGGTGCCCGCCCTAAAAGGGGCGCATGCTCCGGGTTGGCACCAAGCTGCGGCGCTGCTGCTGTCTCTGTTTGTTGTCATTCGCCTGACTGAGGTTAGTTGACAGGGCTCACCATGGGGAGGTCGACAACATGAACCCCATTTCCAACAGTGATATCCTTCCTATAGCAGGGTGACAAACTGAACACAGTTCTCCAAGTATGGCCTCACCAACGTCTTGTACAACTACAACATAACGTCCCAACTTCTATACTCAGTACCCTGACTGATGAAGGCCAATGTACCAAATGCCTTCTTAACCACTATCTACCTGTGACGCGACTTTCCGGGAACTATGTACCTGTTCTCCTTAATCCCTCTCCTCTACAACACTTCCCAGGGCCCCACCATTCACCGTGAAGGTCCTGGAATGGTTCCTCCAATTATATGATGTTCATTCCAGTATTGACCATTCTATACATTCCCGTACTGACCTTTCTGTGCTCCACTTCCCATTCCCGTACTGACCTTTCTGTTCTGTATTTGCTGTTCTACGTGTGGACTCCTGTATATCTGCAAGACCTAGCGCAGACGGGGCGATCGTTCAACTGAACACCTTTGCTCAGTCCACCTTGGTCTACATGATCTCCCGGTTGCCAAACACTTTAACTTCCCTTCCCAAGTAACATTAGCAAATTTGCAGATGACACAAAGCTGGATGGCAGTGTGAACTGTGAGGAGGATGCTATGAGAATGCAGGGTGACTTGGACAGGTTGGGTGAGTGGGCAGATGCATGGCAGATGCAGTTTAATGTGGATAAATGTGAGGTTATCCACTTTGGTAGCAAAAACAGGAAGGTAGACTATTATCTAAATGGTGTCAAGTTGGGAAAAGGGGAAGTACAACAAGATCTGGGAGTCCTTGTTCATCAGTCAATGAAAGTAAGCAGTGAAGAAAGTGAATGGCATGTTGGCCTTCATAACAAGAGGAGTTGAGTTTAGGAGCAAAGATGTCCTTCTGCTGTTGTACAGGGCCCTAGTGAGACCACACCTGGAGTATTGGGTTGGGAGATTGCAACCTTCACGTGGTCCGCCCTGTTTCAACGAATGCAATCAACTTGGCGTGCACAATCAAATAAGATCAAATAGAACAAGTTTTCCTACAACTTTAGGCCGTGCACGCCATACGCAAGAATAAGAGGACCTGGAGTATTGTGTGCAGTTTTGGTCTCCAAATTTGAGGAAGGACATTCTTGCTATTGAGGGAGTGTAGCGTAGGTTCACAAGGTTAATTCCTGGGATGGTGGAACTGTCATAGCTGAGAGAATGGAACGGCTGGGCTTGTATACTCTGGAATTTAGAAGGATGAAAGGGAATCTTATTGAAACATATAAGATTATTAAGACACTAGGGGCAGGAAACATGTTCCCGATGTTGGGGGAGTCCAGAACCAGGGCCACAGTTTAAGAATAAGGGGCAAACCATTTAGAACGGAGATGAGGAAACACTTTTTCACACAGAGACTTGTGAGTCTGTGGAATTCTCTGCCTCAGAGGGCGGTGGAGGCCGGTTCTCTGGATACTTTCAAGAGCGAGCTAGATAGGGGTCTTAAAGATAGTGGAGTCATGGGATATGGGGAGAAGGCAGGAACGGGATACTGATTGTGGATGATCAGCCATGATCACATTGAATGGCGGTGCTGGCTCGAAGGGCCGAATGGCCTGCTCCTGCACCTATTGTCTATGTCCATTCCGCTCAGTCTGCCTAAACTTACCTGATCTCCCAGTTGGTAAACACTTTATCTACCCCTCCCATTCGCATACTGAAACTTTCTGTCCTGGGCATCCTCCATTGTCAGAGTGAAGTCCAGCGTAAATTGGAGGAACAGCACCTCATATTTCGCTTGAGCAGCTTGCACCCCAGCGGTATGAACATTGAATTCTCTAACTTCAAGTAACCCTTGCATTTCCTCTCTCTCCATCCCTCCCCTTTCCAGTTTTCCGACCAGTCTTACTTTCTCCAACTACATTTTATCTTTGTTTGCTTTGTTGTTACCTTCTCCCAGCCAACGATGATCTATACTGCATTTTCCTTGACCTCCATTCCCTCTGTCCTATTTTCACACCATACACTTCCTTATCTATGTATCTCCCTCTCCCCTGACATCAGTCTGACGAAGGGTCTAAACCTAAACATCACCCATTCCTTCTCTCCAGAGATGCTGCCTGTTCCGCTGAGTCACTCCAGCATTTTGTGTCTATCTTCGGGTGAAAAAGGGTGGTGAGTTTATGGAATGAGCTACCAGATGACATGGTAGAGGCAAGAACAATTGCAACTTTTAGGTGGGCATCTTGGTCAGCATGGGCAAGTTGGGCTGAAGAGCTGGTCTATCACTCTTTAAGGTATGGCTTCAAATCACATAAATCAATCCAATGATGAGTGAGTGCTATATTGTGCATGGTGTTGTATTGTAGATGAACAGTAAAAATTGAAGGTACTTTGAAATGGAATGCTTTGTATTATCTGATATGAATACAAAGAAAAACAATAAATTAATCTCTTGTCATGACAATATTCATCCATCAATCAACCTCTCAAAAATAAACTTCAGTTCTGGTAAGGGGTTCTGAACTTGAAAAGATAACAGTTTTTCTTTTCATAGAAACTGTTTGATTTGCAGAGTTTTTCCTGATTTTATGTTTTTATCACAAAAAATCCATTTTCCACTCAATATAACATTTCTTTTATGCGGATTCACTGTGTCCAAATTGTCTGCCAGTTTCCTGAATTACCATAAAAATACGTTATTGAATAAGAAGCAGTTCCGGAGATGGGTATGAAAAGTTGTGAATGATGAATCTAATATGAATCCGTCTCTCTTTCCTTCTTTGTGGTTTAAAGGACCTTCAGACATCTTCATGCAGAATGAGCTTGATAAAAATACAATATGTTTTATAAAAGGAGCTCTAAGAAAAATTAAGAAGGAAATGAAACGAGAATAAATGAAGGCGATCATTTCATTACAGCTACTTGAAGAGATCTAGAAATGTGATATATTCCCATCAGAAAAGTGAGCAAAATATACTTTGCACAACAGGAACAATTACAGTGCAAAGAGGTCAAAGATAAGGAGGACGATTGAAGGTGCTTTAAAAGATACAAGGCATCAAAAAATCAAATCTGCAAAAAAAGTTCTATATTTTGCAGTGTTCATTATTAACATAACATCACAAAATACAACATTATCAACATATTTAGCATTATAAGAATTTGGCTGCATTAAGACTGTATCCTTCTATGTTTACATTAGAGCTATTGAGCAATTAAAAAAGTGATTAATTATAAAAATTAAAAATATAATCGCCAACTTAATTATAGTGTTATACCATGAAATTACTAACATCTGACCCTATAATTAGCACTGCCGAATGATTTAAAAGTATTTTGATTAATCACACAGTTTAAAAAATACCCGTGAATTAATTGCAGTAATGTAATAATATTAGGGTGGCACAGCGGCACAGCTGGTAGCGCTGCTGCCTCACACTGCCAGAGACCCGTGTTCGATCCTCACCTTGGGTGCTGTCAGTGGGGAGTTTACATGTTTTTCCTGTGACTACATGTGTTTCCTCTGGGTGCTGCGGTTTCCTCCCACATCCCAAAGACATGTGAATTTGTAGGTTAATTGGCTTCTGTAAATTGTTTCTGGTGTGTAGGATAGAACTAGTGTACAGGTGATCATTGGTCGGTGGGCCAAAGGGCCCTTTTCCATGCTGTATCTCTAAACTAAACTAAACTAAATGTGCAGGTTTGTAAGTTAATTAGCCCCTGTAAATTGACCCGAGTTTATATGGAGTAGATATGAAGAGTGGGAAACATGAATCTAGTGTGAACAGGTGATCGATGGTCAGTGTGGACTTGAAGGGGTTGAAGGCCTTGTCCATGCTGTATCGCTGCACTAAATATTAACAATAGTTTTACATTATAACATTTATAAAGGGTTTTGAGTGCTAAAAGTAATCATGATAAATTACATTATCAAGTTAATTGCTGTTTTAATCACATTTTTAAATAAAAGTGGAGTATCAATATTTTGAGATAATTCAAAAGGTAAACACTATGAGTCACAGTCTCAGTGATATGAGGTGTACTGCACAGGAATGGGCCCTTTAGACCATGTCATCCATGTCACACTTTTTGCTCATCTTTACTAATTACATTTGCCCTCATTCAGACATTATCTTTCTATGTATTACCTATTTAAATGTATGTGTGTAAATGCCTCTTGAGCACAATAACTGTATCGAATTTCACCACCTTTGACTGCGTATTGTGGATATCAACCACTCTGTGTGGAAAAAAAAGTAACGCTAATATCCCCCTTCAATCCTACCACGCATCTTAAAACTATGGTCTCGGTTTTAAGGTGAGAGGGAGAGAGTGACAGGAGTAGGGAGAAGAGGGGTGGTGGAGGTAGGTGCTGGTGAAATAATCAGGTGAGAGACAGAGTGAGATAGAAGGGCGATAGGGATAAAACAAGGTGTGGATAACGATGAGAGAGAGTACTGGGGATAAGGGGCAAAGGAATGACTGGAGAATGGAAAGGTTGCAGATGCGAAAGTGGTAGGGTTTAGAGAGGGGAGGTGTGTGTATTATCACCTTGTCGTGGTGGAGAAGCTTGTGTGGACCTGGGATCCTGAGAGCGATGTCGTCTGGAGCTATGCTCCTGGTAGTGCCACCCATGGCGGTAAGGTCGAGGGGGAGGTCTCTGACAAAGAGCAATCCAACCAAGACCTCAACGGTGGAATAGGCGGAGGATGATGGCTGACCTTAGTGGTGCGTCACAACGGCTGGGAAGGCGGATGAAGGCTGCAGCAGAAAAGGATCTCCGGTCGTCTTGGACTCCATGCCACTGGATCCTGACCCAGATCTGTCAAGGACCGTGGGGTGGCTTCCTGTACACCACCAGTCTCCCCATGTTAAACAAAGTCATGCACAGGCATCCTCCATATAGGGAATAACACACTGGAGACACCCATGGTCAGCCATGACCGCAAGGGGCCTAAGAAGGTGTGCCTACAGAAGGAGGGAGTGGTTGGAGTAGTGATTGGTGGTGGTCAAGAGAAAGTGAAACATAATAGTGGGGGGGGGGGGGGGAATGGTGTGGAGAGAGATTGCTGGCACTAAGGAAAAATGCTGGTGTTAGGGATTGCGATTGCAGGAAAAATAAAAAAATGGTGATGGCGTTGGGAGTGAATGGTTTGGGGGAGTAAGGAGGGAGTGCAAAGAGGGAAGATGAAGTAGGTTTATGGAAGTAATAGAGGCAGGAGATAAAGAGGAAAGGTGGAGAATAGATGGAGTAGAAAGTAATAGCTGGAGGTCGAAGGGGTAGATATAGGTTGGAACTGCTGCAAGCCAATGGCTGGGAAGTGGTTAGTGAATTAAACTAAGCCTGGCTTTCAAAGAAAGCTGCAAGAGTTTTGGGCTTCTTGCATTCTCTCTTTTCTTGTTGCCTGTCATGCGATGATCAGCCATGGTGTGGGATGGGAGTCCTGGCATATTCAGGGTAGAGTGGGTAGAGCATAGTGGGTGGGACTCTGATGTTGGGGGTATTCAGGGCCTGGAAGCTGAAGCTAGTCTTCAGGGTGCACATTAAATTATTTCCTGTAATTATTTTGTTATGTTATAAGATGGCCACAGTAAACTAATTAGTTGCACTGGGGTTGAAGAGTAGAGGCTACAGTCCAAAGTTCTGCTACTCCATTGTCATTGTGCAGTATACAGTACAGAGACAACGAAATGCAGTTAGCATCTCCCTAGAAGAGCGACATAAATATGAGCAGTAAATAAATAAATCTAATAAATCCTGGTGGGAGGAGTGTCCGGGGGGGGGTGATTGACAGTCACCGAGGTACAGTGTTGAGTAGTGTAACAGCCGCAGGAAGAAGCTGTTCCTGGACCTGCTGGTCCGGCAACGGTGAGACCTGTAGCGCCTCCCGGATGGTAGGAGGGTAAACAGTCTGTGGTTGGGATGAGAGCAGTCCTTGGCGATGCTGAGCGCCCTTCGCGGACAACGCTTGCTTTGGACAGACTCAATAGTGGGGAGTGAGGAACCGGTGATGCGTTGGGCAATTTTCACCACTCTCTGCAGTGCTTTCCGGGTCGGAGACAGAGCAGTTGCCATACCATACTGTGATGCAGTTGGTAAGGATGCTCTCAATGGTGCAGCGGTAGAAGTTCACCAGAATCTGAGGAGACAGATGGACCTTCTTTAGTCTCCTCAGGAAGAAGAGACGCTGGTGAGCCTACTTGACCAGAGTTGAGGTATTGTGGGTCCAAGAGAGGTCATCGGAGATGTTGAACCCCAGGAACCTGAAGCTGGAAACACGTTCCACCTCCGTCCCATTAATGTGGATGGGGGTGTGCGTGCCGCCCCTAGACTTCCTGAAGTCTACAATGAGCTCCTTGGTCTTCTTGGAGTTAAGGGCCAGGTTGTTGTCAGCGCACCATGCTGCTAGGAGCTGAACAGCATCAACCTTATTTTCATTGCTTGATTTATTTCAAAGATTATGTGAGATATTCTATTTTCACCACTTTGCATTCTACATAGCACCTGTGACTTGCAGTGGACTTAACCAAAGTGTTTCTACTCCTTTTACCAATGTTCCTTTATGGCTGGTACCTATTATAGAACAAAAATGGTGGAAATCATGCTTGACAAATCTTCTGGAATTTTAGAGGGTGTACTAGGAAAATGGACAAGGAGGGGGGGGGGAGGAGAGGGGGGGGAGAGGGGGGGGGAGGAGGGGGGGGGAGGAGGGGGGGGAGGAGGAGGGGGTGGAGGAGGAGGGGGTGGGGAGGAGAGGGGGGGGGGAGGAGAGGGGGGGGAGGAGGAGGAGGGGGGGGAGGAGGGGGGGGGAGGAGGGGGGGAGGAGGGGGGGAAGGAGGGGGGGAAGGAGGGGGGGAAGGAGGGGGGGAAGGAGGGGGGGAAGGAGGGGGGGAAGGAGGGGGGGAAGGAGGGGGGGGGGAGGAGGGGGGGGGAGGAGGGGGGGGAGAGGGGGGGGGAGGAAGGGGGGGAGGAGGGGGGGGGGGAGGAGGGGGGGGGAGGAGGGGGGGGGGAGGAGGGGGGGGGAGGAGGGGGGGGGAGGAGGAGGGGGGGGAGGAGGAGGGGGGGGGAGGAGGAGGGGGGGGGGGAGGAGGGGGGGGGGAGGAGGGGGGGGGGAGGAGGGGGGGGGAGGAGGGGGGGGGGAGAGGAGGGGGGGGGGGAGAGGAGGGGGGGGGGGAGAGGAGGGGGGGGGGGGAGGAGGGGGGGGGGGGAGGAGGGGGGGGGAGAGGAGGAGGGGGGGGGGAGAGGAGGGGGGGGGGAGAGGAGGGGGGGGGGGGAGGAGGGGGGGGGGGGAGGAGGGGGGGGGGGGAGGAGGGGGGGGGGGGAGGAGGGGGGGGGGGGGAGGAGGGGGGGGGGGGAGGAGGGGGGGGGGGGGGAGGAGGGGGGGGGGGGGAGGAGGGGGGGGGGGGGGGAGGAGGGGGGGGGGAGGAGGGGGGGGGGGGGGAGGAGGGGGGGGGGGGGAGGAGGGGGGGGGGGGGGGAGGAGGGGGGGGGGGGGGAGGAGGGGGGGTGGGGGGAGGGAGGGGGGGGGGGGGAGGAGGGGGGGGGGGGGGGAGGAGGGGGGGGGGGGGAGGAGGGGGGGGGGGGGGAGGAGGGGGGGGGGGAGGAGGGGGGGGGGGGGGAGGAGGGGGGGAGGAGGGGGGGGGGGAGGAGGGGGGGGGGGGAGGAGGGGGGGAGGAGGGGGGAGGAGGGGGGGGAGGAGGGGGGGGGGGAGGAGGGGGGGGGGAGAGGAGGGGGAGTGGGGTGTCCCCCCCCCCCACGGTAGGAAGCTGTTTGCATTTTTCAGTTTGAAATTGTGGAATCTGGTGCATACTTTTAACTTACACTTGATGCAACATTTATGCTTCAAATTGGATTAGGTGCGAATAAGGTTAGGCTAAATTACATTCCTAATTACATTCCACAGTAGAGCAGGCTCTGATCAACAGGTGCAGCACATGAATGACCTTAGTATATTCATGTATGGAAATCAGATTATAATTCATGCTGTTATGCATATATAGAGAAACAAAAACATAGAAAACAAGGCAAGAGGAGTCAGGACTTCCATCACAGATCTGTACAAATAAATCAATTAACCTTACCCTTTGACTATAGAAACAAGATGAAAATAATGCCACGTATTCAACCATGAAATTATATATATATGTAAAACATATATATGGAAACAGGCCCCTTCGGCCACCAAGTCGACACCGACCGCAATCTATCATACACCAATTGTATCCTACATGCCAGGGACAATTTACAGAAGCCAATAACCGGAATTTCCACAGAAAACATGTGGTCATAAGGAGAATGTACAAATACTGTACAGACAGCACCCGTAGTCAGGATCAAATCTGGGTCTGTGGTGCTGTAATGCAGCAACTCTACCGTTTGCACCACCGTGCCACCCCATTAATTTTTTTTCTGTAATATTTATTATGGTGACACGTCAATAAAGATGAACACATGATTCTGATTACTGCCTTTAGTTGGATAACACACATCTCCAGTATTGTGTTTTATGGCTTGGTTTTCCAACCTCTTCAGTCTGAAGGACTCAACCCGAAACATCACCTATTCTTTCTCTCCAGAAATGCTGCCTGTCCTGCTGAGTTATTCCAGCTTTTAGTATCTATCTTCAGTTTAAACCACCATCTGCAGTTCCGTCTTACACTCTTTATTAAGCGAAACAGGTCCTATTCTCATAATATTATTCACCTCAACTAAGTATTTTCTTCACCTCCGTTGCTGCAGAGAATACAATTCAGTTATCAAATCTTTCTTCAAAGTGAAACAAAAATTCCAGCCCTGCCAATATGTTAATCTAGCTCCAGAGCAATTACACACCTTTTGGACCCCCCGTTGAGGTCCAAACGACATTTTGTTTGGACTCAACGGGGTCAAATGACAAATAATTGTATTGTATTGTATTGTATTATATTGTATTTCTACAATGTGTCATAGTCTTACAGCATGGAAACATGCCCTTCATCCCAAACTTGTTCATGCAGATCAAGATGCCCCATCTAAACTAGTCCATGTATCTAGCATTTGGCCCAAATCCCTTTAAACCTTGTGTGTGCCAGTGTGTGTGTAAGGGTGTGTGTTAGGTTGTGTGTGAGAGTGTGGGTCAGTGAAGCGGCGACAACACCCGGAGTGAGCGGAGACTTGGCGATGTCCGGGGAGCATTTCCCTCTCTCCTCCCCTCCCGGGAATGCGGGCCGGCCCAGGTGCTCTGTGTCCAGCTGGGGTCCGGGGGAGGTGAGGGTCAGTGACCCGGGGTCCGGGGGGAGGTGAGGGTCAGTGACCCGGGGGTCGGGCATCGGAGCGGGCGCCTTAGCCCGAGAATTCATCCCCCGCGGCTCCGGAGGCAGCACCGATGCCCCCCACTCACCCGGTCTGCTCCTGGCTCCGGGCCGGGGTTAAAACTCCATGCGGTGTGGACAGAGCGGCTGCCGGACACAGAGCCGCGTAGGTGAGGGTGGGAGGTGTGAGCAGTACCTCGGGGGGGGGGGGGCGGGGGGTCGGTGCTGGGACCACAGCTGTGTCTCACCTATCACACCATCTGCACGGGAATGTGAATGCGGGTGAGGCAGCATCCATAGAGCGGTGGACAAAAATGCTGGAGAAATGCTTGAGTCTGAAGAAGGTCAAACTCAGACATAGATGCTGCCTCAACCCGCTGAGTTTCTCCAGTATTTTTGTCTACATGGCCATTTAAATAGTGTGCGATGGGCTTAAGCCATTAAATTGCTCGTTCTTTACGGGGAACCGCTGACAAAAAACTATTCTCATTGGTGAGTGTGGAGGAGTGTGACTTTATTTATTTATTCATATATTTAAAAAAATATTTTTAAGCATGAGAACTTCTGTCATCAGCGTGAGAGCGTGAGAATTTCCTCAAATGCGTTTAGTCTCACGCTCAATGCGTGAGAGTTGGCAGCCTGCTAGTGGGGTATCGCAAGGGCTCGGTGCTGAGACTGCAGCTACTTACAATATACATTAATGATTTAGATGAAGGGATTAAAAGTACATTATCATATTTGCAGATGACACAAAGCTGGGTGGCAGTGTGAACTGTGAGGAGGATGCTATGAGGTTGGGTGAGTGGGCAGATGCATGGCAGATGCAATTTAATGTGGATAAGTGAGGTTATCATACACTTTGGGTGGCAAGAACAGGAAGGGCAGATTATTATCTGAATGGTGTTAAGTTAGGAAAAGGGGAAGGTACAACGAGATCTGGGTGTCCTTGTACATCTGTCACTGAAAGTAAGCATGCAGTTTACAGCGGCAGTGAGAAAGCTAATGGCATGTTGGCCTTCATAACAATATAGGGTATAGGAGCAAAGAGGTCCTTCTGCAGGTGTACAGGGCCCTGGTGAGACCACACCTGGAGTATTGTGTGCATGTTTTAGTATCCAAATTTGAGGAAGGACATTCTTGCTATGAAGAAGTGCAGCGTATATTCACAAGATTAATTCCCGGGATGGCGGGACTTGTCATATGTTGATAGAATGGAGCGGCTGGGCTTGTATACTCTGGAATTTAGAAGGATGAGAGGGTATCTTACTGAAACTTTTAAGATTATTAAGGGTTTCGACACGCTTGAGGCAGAAACATGTTCCTGATGTTGGGGGGAGACCAGAACAGGGGTCACAGTTTAAGAATAAGGGGTAGGCCATTTTAGAACGGAGATGAGTAAAAACTTTTTTACCCAGAGAGTTGTGATTCTGTGGAATTCTCTGCCTCAAGAGGCAGTGGAGACCGATCTCTGGATGGCTTCCAAGAGAGAGTTAGATAGAGCTCTTAAAGATAACAGAGTCAAGGGATATGGGGAGAAGGCAGGAACGGGGTACTGATTGTGGATGATCAGCCTTGTATCACAGTGAATGGCGGTGCTGCTCGAAGGTCCGAATGGCCTACTCCTGCACCTATTGTCTATTGCTTTGAAATATTCAAGGGGTCAGGCAGCATCTATGGACACAGTAAGTGAATCAATGCTTCAATTTGAAGATTGTTATCAAGAGTTAGGAATAAACAAGTCAGCCAAGTAAGCAAGCTTAACTTTAGCTAAGCAGGTTCAACTGCTACATAAACAGTTTTATCTCTTGTTATTGATTTGACATATTAACTTGTTTTTATTGATCTGTTGAGTATTTCCTGAGCTGCTGAATATTTCCACAATAGTTTGTTTTGTTTCAAATATGCAGCATCTATAGTATTTTTGTTTACATTATTACCGATCCTGCAACGTGTAGCTTTATTTGTGCTACAGGTATATTTTGTTTGACTGTCACAGGCTTCTGCCTGTATAATGTTATTGATGACAATGCCACCGCCAGTCTGGCATTTAATTTGTTGCTTTATGCCTTTATTGAGTGACAATTCCAGGAGCAGATGCCTATTCATTTAGCCAGCTAATCATAAAGAAATAAATTTGATCTGGAAAAAAAAAATCTATGTAAAATAGATAGCTTGTCAGCACAGTTTTATGGATCTTACGGATCTTATTAAAGCAATTATTCTCTATCTAGTTTTATTTGTTCATGTAATTTTTGAATTACAGATACAGCTGATGGTACATGCGGAGTGACTGTGTATAATAAATAAAATGTAATACAACATGACATTTATTTTATCTCTTAAAAGGTCCTCCTGTGTTTTGACAATGTTGCAAACACTGCAGTAATGGCAAAATGCAAATAATCATACTGAGCATAGACATGGTAATCGGCAATTGCCTGGTTGAATGAGCATGTAACTGTGCATGTCAGGTTTGTCAACAGTGTACACACTCATGGGCAGTTGTAAATGTTGATGCAAATTAAATCCAACCCATCTGCTGAATGTGTCACTTTCAAGAAACAGAAACACTTTGTGGCTTTAAAATGTTAGAACACAACCTCTGAATTGTAACCCTTATTTTGAACAAAATCAATGAGGTGTACTTTTAATATTTCAATCTCTGTTTTCAAATATCTCCTTAGACTTCCCATCTCTCTTCCTCTGTTGTGATCTCAATACTGCAGATCTTTACCTTTTCCCCATTTCTGGTCTCTTGGGCATCCTTACTTTTCTATCCTTCATCATTGGCATCAATTCCTTAGTTGCACAAACACAGCAATCTCCCCAGATGTACTAGAGGACAGAGGATCTAGGGAGACAGAGGAACTGAAAGAAATTTGCATTAGGCGAGAAATAGTATTGGGTAGACTGATGGGACTGAAGGCTGATAAATCCCAGGGTCTGATGGTCTGCACCCCAGGGTACTCAAGGAGGTGGCTCTAGAAATCATGGACACATTGGTGATTATTTTCGAATGTTCTATAGATTCAGGATCAGTTCCTGTGGATTGGAGGGTCCACTCCTGCAAAATCCAATGGACTGACATGTAGTACACAACGGAGCAGAACGTTCGCCATTTTACTAAACCCGACACGACTTCCGTTATGCCTCTCGCATTGTAATCAGCATTGCGGGGGCACAGTATGTGTGTGTGATATAGCTCATCTACCAAATTCATAATTTTGTTAATTTTCTTTCTAAATGTTTTCCTCCCTGCTTAATCTATCTGTTTCTGTCCATATCCTGGCGGGGAGATTTGCAAAGGCTACTGGGGAGACTTTAAACTAGAACGGTTGGGGGGAGGGACTCAAATAGAGAAAGCTAGTGGAAAATGTGGGAGGCAGGAGGCAGAGAAGGGAAGCACTCGACCCAAAATGTAGGGGAGAAAGAAGAAAAAGATAATAAACAGAGAATAAGTGGTGGTGGGTTTCTTAAATGTGTATATTTTAATGCTAGGAGCATTGTAAGAAAGGTGGATGAGCTTAGAGCCTGGATTGACACCTGGAAGTATGATGTTGTTGCGATCAGTGAAACATGGTTGCAGGAGGGCTGTGATTGGCAAATAAATATTCCAGGATTTCGTTGCTTCAGGGGTGATAGAATTGGAGGGGCAAGAGGTGGGGGTGTTGCATTGCTTGTCAAGGAAGATATTACAGCAGTGCTTTGGCAGGATAGATTAGAGGGCTCGTCTAGGGAGGCTATTTGGGTGGAACTGAGAAATCGGAAAGGTGTAGCAACACTTATAGGGGTGTATTATAGACCGCCAAATGGGGAGCGAGAATTGGAAGAGCAAATATGTAAGGAGATAGCAGATATTAGTAGTAAGCACAAGGTAGTGATTGTGGGAGATTTCAATTTTCCACACATAGACTGGGAAACACATTCTGTAAAAGGGCTGGATGGTTTGGAGTTTGTAAAATGTGTGCAAGATAGTTTTTTGCAGCAATACATAGAGGTACCTACTAGAGAAGGGGCAGTGCTGGACCTCCTGTTAGGAAATGAGACAGGGCAGGTGGCGGAGGTATGCGTCGGGGAGCACTTCGGGTCCAGTGATCACAATACCATTAGTTTCAATATAATTATGGAGAGGGTCAGAACTGGACCTAGGGTTGAGATTTTTGTTTGGAGAAAGGCTAACTTTGAGGAGATGCGAAAGGATTTAAAAGGAGTGAATTGGGACATGTTGTTTTATGGGAAGGATGTAGAAGAAAAATGGAGGACATTTAAGGGTGACATTTTAAGAGTACAGAATCTTTATGTCCCTGTTCGGTTGAAAGAAAATAGTAAAAAATGGAAAGAGCCATGGTTTTCAAGGGAAATTGGACACTTGGTTCGGAAAAAGAGAGAGATCTACAATAATTATAGGCAGCATGGAGTAAATGAGGTGCTTGAGGAGTATAAAGAATGTAAAAAGAATATTAAGAAAGAAATTAGAAAAGCTAAAAGAAGATATGAGGTTGCTTTGGCAAGTAAGGTGAAAGTAAATCCAAAGGGTTTCTACAGCTATATTAATAGCAAAAGGATAACAAGGAATAAAATTGGTCCATTAGAGAGTCAGAGTGGACAGCTATCTGCAGAGCCAAAAGAGATGGGGGAGATATTGAACAATTTCTTTTCTTCGGTATTCACGAAGGAGAAGGATATGGAATTATGTGAGGTAAGGGAAACAAGCAGAGTAGCAATGGAAACTGTGAGATTCAAAGAAGAGGAGGTGCGGACACTTTTGAAAAATATGAAAACGGATAAGTCTCCAGGTCCTGACAGGATATTCCCTAGGACATTGAGGGAAGTTAGTGTAGAAATAGCAGGGGCTATGACAGAAATATTTCAAATGTCATTAGAAACGGGAATAGTGCCGGAGGATTGGCGTACTGCGCATGTTGTTCCGTTGTTTAAAAAGGGTTCGAAGAGTAAACCTAGCAATTATAGACCTGTTAGTTTGACGTCAGTGGTGGGCAAATTAATGGAAAGGATACTTAAAGATAATATATATAAGCATCTGGATAAGCAGGGTCTGATTAGGAACAGTCAACATGGATTTGTGCCTGGAAGGTCATGCTTGACTAATCTTCTTGAATTTTTCAAAGAGGTTACTAGGGAAATTGATGAGGGTAAAGCAGTGGATGTTGCTATATGGACTTCAGTAAGGCCTTTGACAAGGTTCCTCATGGAAGGTTGGTTAAGAAGATTCAATTGTTGGGTACTAATGGTGGAGTAGCAAGATGGATTCAACAGTGGCTGAATGGGAGGTGCCAGAGAGTAATGGTGGATGGCTGTTTGTCAGGTTGGAGGCCGGTGACTAGTGGGGTGCCTCAGGGGTCTATGTTGGGTCCACTGTTGTTTGTCATGTACATCAATGATCTGGATGATGGTGTGGAAAATTGGATTAGTAAGTATGCAGATGATACTAAGATAGGTGGTGTTGTGGATAATGAAGTAGATTTTCAAAGTCTACAGAGAGATTTAGGCCATTTGGAAGAGTGGGCTGGCAGATGGAGTTTAATGCTGACAAATGTGAGGTGCTACATCTCGGCAGGACAAATCAAAATAGGACGTACACGGTAAATGGTAGCGAATTGAGGAATGCAGTTGAACAGAGGGATCTAGGAATAACTGTGCATAGTTCCCTGAAGGTGGAATCTCATGTAGATAGGGTGGTAAAGAAAGCTTTTAGTATGCTGGCCTTTATAAATCAGAGCATTGAATATAGAAGTTGGGATGTAATGTTAAAATTGTACAAGGCATTGGTGAGGCCAATTCTGGAGTATGGAGTACAATTTTGGTCGCCTAATTATAGGAAGGATGTCAACAAAATAGAGAGAGTACAGAGGAGATTTACTAGAATGTTGCCTGGGTTTCAGCAACTAAGTTACAGAGAAAGGTTGAACAAGTTAGGTCTTTATTCTTTGGAGCGCAGAAGGTTAAGAGGGGACTTGATAGAGGTCTTTAAAATTATGAGCGGGTTAGACAGAGTGGACGTGGATAAACTTTTCCCATTGAGAGTAGGGAAGATTCAAACAAGGTGACATGACTTGAGAATTAAGGGACAGAAGTTTAGGGGGAACATTAGGGGGAACTTCTTTACTCAGAGAGTGGTAGCTGTGTGGAATGAGCTTCCAGTGGAAGTAGTGGAGGCAGGTTCAATGTTATCCTTTAAAAATAGATTGGATGGGTATATGGACGGGAAAGGAATGGAGGGCTATGGTCTGAGTGCAGGTAGATGGGACTAGGGGGAAGTATTTATTTTTAATTAAAAAAATAAAAATAAAAATTTAAAAAAAGTTCAGCACGGACTTGAAGGGCCGAGATGGCTTGTTTCCGTGCTGTTATGTAGCAATGTTACAAAATTTTGAGATTTTAAAAATAAAGTCTGCAATTTATCCCATCAGATAAAGCATAAAAAGAAGTTTAATTTGACACTTAATTCACTTTCATATCTTCAGTATTAAAAAAGTTATGGTCATTATCATACTCAGAAATTACCATCTAGTTCCCTATTGCTTTTCCATTGACTTAACACAAAAGCTGTGATCGAGGACAGTTAAAAGCCCATAACTTTCTTAAAAATTATGGTAACTGAAAGAAATTTTCAGGTATTATAGATTGAAGCATTCTGAAACAAATATGAAACAATCTTACTTCGAAGACATGAAAGTAAAGCATATAATTAGTTAGTTACCTAATTGTAGCTAATTACAAAATTCAATTACTAGATCTAAACATCTATCAATTTCTTAAGAATAGATTAACATTTTTAAATAGCCTAAGTGTCCAAATAACATTCACACAATAATTCACAATATAACATAATTTTTAAATCTAATTTTCATGAATTTACAGGCCAAATGGAAGGAATTGAATGTTTAATACCTGTAAATTAATGGGCATTTAATTCATCTTGCGAGTGAGGATTTGCTGGAACGCGATCATTTGGAACGTTGATTTGCGGTGAATTTAACCCCGTATTGGCATGAAAAATACTGCCGTTAATTCGGGGAATAAAATCACCGTGTCGCATGACAAAATGTGAATTAAAGGCTTCTTAAGAAGCACTTTTATACATTTAAAGAAAGCACTTTCGTTTACCTGTCCATTGTGTGAAATCCGTCCCCGTTATTGGCGTTGACGCTTCAGGAGCTGCTTTTAAAATGACTGTAGTGCTGACATTGACGATTTAATAAAAATAAAAAATTCACAAAACGCAGGTAGGAACGATTTTGTCAGCGAAGTTTTGTACTCCAACAAAATATTTCCAGGACAAGGGAGGAGAAACCGCGTTTTAACCCCGCCCCCCCCTTAAAGGCGCCAAAATCGCGCACACGGCCAGTGGCAGAATTACAGCGCGACTGAAGGTAAGTTTTGTAACATACCTATGTTATGGTTATATGGTTATATATGGTTATATGGTTATTTCCATCCCATCCTTCCTCCCTATACCCCTCTTTCTCTGCAGTTTCCCTTGTATTGCTCTTTTTCTCTTTATCTTATTTCTCATGTACATAAGCCATAAAGGCAATTATATATATATCAGATATAGATATAGATATATATAGAATTAAACTTGACCATTTCCTGTTTGCACTGTGTATTGATTTTAGAAAAAACGCTACCGCTTACGGCTGTGATTTTTGGCCATCTTACTCATAGTCCCCCTCCGCTCATCAAGTGCAGGGGATTTTTCCCATCGATGAAAAATAAAAGAGTTATTAGTGTTTAAAAAATGTTGAGATTCTCTCTCCTGTCAATCACGCCATGAAGGCCACGCCCCTTCTGGTGGGAGGGGGCGGGGCTATAAATCCCGGAAGTGCGGGTGTGGCTCAGTCTCTGCAAGATGGGGGAGGGAGAGGTCAAGACTCTCTGTCTGAGCTGTGAATCAACTGAACACACTGAATGTCTACTGAATTGCGAGTGCGGTTTTATGTGGTTTTATATGGTATTGTGGTGTTTTATGTGGTTTTATGTTGGTTTTATGGTGGTTTCACCCTGCTTGAAATGGTATGAAACTGCATTTGAATTTGATGGCCTTGCATCCTGCTTGAAATGGTATGAAACTGCACTTGAATTTGGTGGCCTTGCACCCTGCTTGAAATGGTATGAAACTGCACTTGAATTTGATGGCCTTGCACCCTGCTTGAAATGGTATGAAACTGCACTTGAATTTAGTGGCCTTGCACTCTGCTTGATGTGGTGTGAAACTGCACTTGACTTTGGTGGCTTTGCACCCTGCTTGAAGTGGTAGGAAACTGCACCTGAATTTGGTGGCCTTGCACCCTGCTTCAAGTGGTAGGAAACTGCTCTTGAATTTGGTGACCTTGTACCTGCTTGAAGTGTTATGAAACTGCACTTGAATTTGGTGTCCTTGCACCCTGCTTGAAGTGGTATGAAACTGCATTTGAATTTGGTGGCCTTGCACCATGCTTGAAATGGTATGAAACTGCATTTGAATTTAGTGGCCTAGCACCATGCTTTAAATGGTATGAAACTGCACTTGAATTTGGTGGCCTTGCACCCTGCTTGAAGTGGTCGGAAACTGCACTTGAATTTGGTGGCCTTGCATCCTGCTTGAAGTGGTAGGAAACTGCACTTGAATTTGGTGGCCATTGCACCTTGCTTGAAATGGAATTTCAAGGAATAGCCGTGTCAACTGCCAGCCCACCAGCCATGAGTGAGTGAGCTGCTAGCACACCAGGCTTGAGTGACTAAGCTGCCAACCCAAGAATCCATTCGGCCCACAATGTCCATACAAGCCCTCTGGAAACCAGTCCCTTCAGCCCACAACACCCATACTAGCGCTCCAGAAAGCCCCACCCCCCACTGTCCACCAATATTGGAATTGGTGAAGAGGTGGAATATTCCATTGGGGGACCAGCCCTCCCATGTGAACATGGGAACATGGGTCCCAACAGGTCCCACTTAGTCTAGTATATATATATATGATATTAATAAACATATATATATATATCTATATTTAAAACTCTGTGTGTGTGTGTGTGTGTGTGTGTGTGTGTGTTTCTGCCTGTCTTGTGGGTGCCAGCCTTGCCTTTGATTCGTTGCTACGCCAACATCACACGCAGAAACGCAGAGATTTTTTCCATTTCGGTAGAGATTTCACTTTTCATTCCAAGTATCCACTACTGATTAAATGTTGTTGTGTTTATGTACACATTTTAAATAAAATCCTTCTTCCCCCCCCCACCCTCAAATTTTCAAAATGTTAAAAAAAAAAAACAGCTCTCACCCATAGAATGTTGGTGAACGTTCCATCGTGTGATGTCACAATGCCCAATGCTCACAGATGTCCAATCGGAATGGATCCATTTACATATGCCTTTGCAGCAGCCCCAGCCCCTCCCCCCCCGCAGCCTGTGTCGAAGCGCGTCATCACGTGTGTGGGAATAGAGAAAGAGGATTGGGGGTGATAGGGAATGGGGAACAGATGGACTGTCCCAACTCCTCCCCCTTCCACTCTCCCACCCCTCTCCCCCTCCCTCCACACTCTTCCCCCTCCCTCCCCTACCCCATCTCCCTCCTCCCCTCCCTCCTCTATCCCTCTCCCCTCCCCCAAACCCTTCTCCCCCTCCCCATCCCTCTCTCCCCCTCCCCATCCCTCCCTCCCCCTCCCCATCCCTCTCTCCTCCCCCTCTCCATCTCCCTCTCCTCACCCTCCCCCTCTCCTCCTCCTCCCACCCCCATCCCTCTCTCCCCCACCCCCTTCCCTCTCCCCCTTCCCTCCCCCACCCCTTCCCTCTCTCCCACCCCCCTTCCCTCCCCCACCCCCTTCCATCTCTCCCCCACCCCCTTCCCCCTCCCCACTCTTCCCTCTCCATCCACACTCTTCCCCCTCTACCCCCTACCCCTATCTCTGCTCTCTCTCTTTGATCTTTATCTTTTTCTCTGCCCTCTCTCTCTCTCTCTCTCTCTTCCACTCTGTCTGTGCACACTCTCTCTGCCCCTCCCCTCTAGACGCACCTGAGAGGTGAGGGCTATTCGTCAGTGGATAGGGTGGAGATGGGATAAAAGAAGCCAATTAATAAAATTAAGATAATATCAAGGGGTGTGGGGGAGATACATGTGTGTGTGTGTGTGCGCGCATGTATGGAGCATAGAATTGAGATGTTAACCAAAACCAACTAACACTAAACAATTTATGTATTACTATTTGACAATGCCTTTGTTAGCTGCAGATTCAAGATTGGACCAAAGATACCTAATAATGGAAATTAGTTATTGAGTATTATTTAATATTTAGTTATTTTCTTGGTATGTAAAATTTGAAATGGATTTAATATCCACTTTAATATCAATAAATGGAAAATCAACATGGCTCATGTCCTGTGTTTGAATTTATTTTTGTATTAAACTTGCACTCTGTAATTCATCTAATCCTATTGTTCACAACTGCTTGTATGCACCCTTCAAAAAAATGTTAAAACGTTTTCAAGAAACGACAATGCAGAGGGGAGCGGGTGCAAGATTTTCTGGAGCTCCTTCCTAAATGACAGTATTTTATACGCACAAAGTAAAATAAGGAAGACTAGGCAGGAATATCAAAATGATCACCTGCAGCTGAGAAAAAAAAAGATTATTTGTGTGGTATTTGGTAAAATATTAGCAATATGAAGATTCCAGTTGGTCAACCCACTATGACCTCCTTGCGACCCACCTACAGCTCGAGAGTTCTCGCTAATCTCCATGGTGACTGCATTCTAGTCGCTGCTAATTTTTCAACATGTTGAAAAATTCTCAGCGACCATAATGAGGCCGCGACCAGTTCCCAAAATGTGGGAGCTGTTCACGACCATGAAGACTCCCCGGCAACATGTGGCGACCATGTGGCGACTGCAAAGTCTCCTGCCGTCGCCCAAAAAGTCGCCTAAGTTGGACAGGCCCATAAGGCTGATTTTATTCAGCAACCATACAACTTATTAGATTCTGTAGGAAAGAACTACAAATGCTGGTTTAAATCAAAGGTAGACACAAAATGCTAGAGTAGGAGTGAAGAATGGTCTCGACCCGAAACATCACCCATTCCTACTCTCCAGAGATGCTGCCTGTCCTGTTGAGTTACTCCTAACTTATTGGATTGATCAATTCTAAATTGCAAACATATACAAGTGTTTGTAAACAAGTGAGAATTTGGTATAGTTAAACTTAACCATCTTCACAGCTCCAATTTCAGAACGTTGCCATTTGGTATGCCCTTTTGCTTTTAGTCAAGGTGCCATCAATTTGACAACTGATGTGAAAGGGTGAGGGGTTAGCTGTTTTAGCCATTGTATTTCTCCCCCTTTCAATAAATTCAGATGGTTGTGTTTATGTTTCTCTGGCATAATGGGGACTTGGATGAAATATCCTGGCAGTTTCATCAAAGAATAGGTTTGTTTAAAACAACAACAAAAACTGTACTGGGGAATTTTGCAGACCATTTTTGTTCTCTTGTTCTCTTGATCTTATTTCTCATGATGTACATAAGCCATAAAGGCAATTATATATATAAATCGGACAATCAAAATGATAGCAGGCAGCCTTGGAAGCCTTACCCCACTACTCAAACCTCACGTCAAAAACCTTGGCGTGATATTTGACTCGGCACTGAAATTTGACAAACAAGTCAATGCCGTGGTAAAAGCTAGCTTCTTTCAGCTTCGGACGATAGCAAAAATAAAACAATTCCTCCACTTTGATGACCTCGAAAAGATCATTCACACATTTATCTCCTCCCGCCTAGATTACTGCAACTTCCTTTACACTGGCATCAGCCAATCTTCCCTGTCCCGCCTGCAACTGGTCCAAAACGCCGCAGCGAGACTCCTGACGGGCACCCGAAAAAGGGACCACATCACCCCGATCCTGGCCTCTCTCCACTGGCTCCCTGTGCGGTTCCGTATACATTTCAAGATCCTCCTCTATGTCTACAAAGCCCTCAATGGGCTTGCCCCCACCTACATCAAAAGTCATCTTACCCACTACTCCACCTCCAGGTCCCTCAGATCGGCCGACTTGGGGTTGCTGAATATCCCGCGGTCTAGGTATAAGCTCAGGGGCGAACAGCATCCCCCTTCCCATCAGAACTGCCCCCTCCATCGACTCCTTTATGTCAAGACTAAAAACGTATCTATACTCCCAAGCCTTTCTTGACGTCCTCTGAGCGAGGGCTATATGTATATATGTATATGTATATATGTATGTAGTTTGTTTGTTTATACTATTCTTATAACAAATGTAAAGCACTTTGGCCAACGAGAGTTGTTTTTTAGACTTGACTTGATATATATACACACACACACACACGCACGCACGCACGCACGCACGCACGCACGCACGCACACACACACACACACACACACACACACACACACACACACACACACACACACACACACACACACACACACACACACACACACACACACACGTGTTATAGATATATACAATTATATATCACACACCTATATATTTATCTAGTTTCTTATATATATATATATAAACATATATATTCATAATATATGTTATATATTATATATATATATATAGATGTGACATATGTACATAAATATATAACACACACAGAGATATTTCTCCAGTTTATTGTGATCTCTAATTATTTGTTGAACAACCTTTTTATTTATTTCATTCATTCAACTCTCTCTCCCTCTCCCTCTCCCTCTCCCCCTGTCCCCCTCTCCCCCTGTCCCCCTGTCCCCTGTCCCCCTGTCCGAAATCGTAATATTGTGAATAAAATATCAATGAACACAAAGGCTAGCGGGACGGGATCAAGGGTTTGGTTTAATCCAGGGGTCGGCAACCTTTTTTGCATAGGGGCCAAGACTCTCCGGGACTAGCTGCATTTCCCAGCAAAGATCATTTTTGGTTCCCAGCCACCCGAGCTACTGAATGAGTTTAATGGGGAACCTGAAGAAAGATAGGTCGGGTCGCTTACATTGGCAATTTGAGCAATTTATAGCTACGCTTGTAGATGTGGACGCCATGACCAAAGATCATAGTACGGAAATGGAAGCTGGTTACGGAAATGGCGCTGAAGATTACTCATGACCTACCACGGCTTTTTCGCAGAGTGGAATATCTTGCTGCGTTCTATGATCTTTGGTAAAGAGGTCCTTCTGCAGTTGTACAGGGCCCTGGTGAGACCACATCTGGAGTATTGTGTGCAGTTTTGGTCTCCTAATTTGAGGAAGGACATCCTTGCTATTGAGGCAGTGCAACGAAGGTTCACGAGGTTAATCCCTGGGATGGCGGGACTGTCATATGAGGAAAGATTGGAATGACTGGGATTCAATGGAATTTAGAAGGATGAGAGGATATCTTATAAAAACGTATAAAATGATAAAAGGACTGGACAAGCTGGATGCAGGAAAAATGTTCCCAATGTTGGGGGAGTCCAGAACCAGGGGCCACAGTCTAAGAATAAAGGGGAGGCCTTTTAAAACTGAGATGGGAAAAAACTTTTTCAACCAGAGAGTTGTGAATTTGTGGAATTCTCTGCCACAGAAGGCAGTGGAGGCCGATTCACTGGATGAATTTAAAAGAGAGTTAGATAGAGCTCTAGGGGCTAGCGAAATCAAGGGATATGGGGAGAAGGCAGGTATGGGTTACTGATTGTGAATGATCAGCCATGATCACAATGAATGGTGGTGCAGGCTCGAAGGGCCAAATGGCCTCTGCTGCACCTATTCTCTATGTTTTTATGTTTCTATCATCTGCATGGAGTTCATGATCTTCCTGTGACCAATTGGGTTTCCACCAAATGATGTGCTGGTTGTATATTCCACCTATTTGGCTACTATTTGTGGTCGATGTGACCTGTGGAAGCAATTTGGGCTGGTTGTCCTGGTTTCCTCCCATTTGTTCAAGACTCACTGCAACGGAGTTAGCTGCAGTAAAGTACCCATTGGTGTAGGCTAATGACAACAAAAATCAAAGGGGAACTGATTGGCATGTTTAAGAAACAATAAATTACATGAGTTTAGGGAATTAAGGAGGAAGGGATTGGGATTGTTCCTGGGAGCCAACTTGGACAGAGTGCGATCCAGTGACCATCTCCTGCGTTGTTATAATATTTAATATAAAGCTTATGCAGGGAAAGAAACTGAGTTAATGTTTCAGGAATATGGCCTTTTATGTTAGAAATCAACAGATGCAGAGAAGAAAGGTGGGCGAAGATAACCATTGAAAAATGACCAAGACAAACTGGATGACATAAAAGATGATGGTATCATTTGAGATGGAATAGTGAAGGCTTATAATCCCAGACAAAGTGAAAATGAGGACAAGGATGGATATATTGCTGAAATGGAAAAAAATGTTGCATTGGTGGTAATCTGAATTTCTCTATGGATGCTGATTTTCCATCATTGTCCATTTTATTTCCAGCATCTGCAGTGTTCTGTAATTTCTAAATTCTAGATATTTTTTCCATTATTTCTGTGTCCTCATTGATTTTGGGTATAGACAGAACAGTTATAAATAAGAAGCCGCCAATATAATCTCTGCACAATTACCTGTTGTATCATTTAGTCTCTCTTGGTCTTCATCCAATCACAGGCATTTTGTTTAGTTTAGTTTAGTTTAGAGTTACAGTGCGGAAACAGGCCCTTTCAGCCCACCGGGTCCGCGCCGACCAGCGATCCCCGCAATTTTTACATTTACCAAGCCAATTAACCTACATATCTGTACGTCTTTGGAGTGTGGGAGGAAACCGAAGATCTCAGAGAAAACCCACGCAGGTCACGGGGAGAATGTACAAACTCCATACAGACAGCACCCGTAGTCAGGATCGAACCCGGGTCTCCGACACTGCATTCGCTGTAAGGCAGCAACTCTACCGCTTCGCCACCTAAGGTGATTGACCTGAAATTGTCTCCAAGACGTTACCTGATTTGCAGAGTATTTTCAGCATTTTCTGTGTCTATTTCTGATCTCCAGCATCAACAGTATTTTGTTGTTCTGATCACGTGCACATATATTGTCCCTTGCCTAAAACCCCATGAGCTCTAATATGTGGATTAGCTTCTTGGTTGGCATATTTTCAAAAACTTTATGTAAATGTCAAACAAGAAGCTAATGCTAAATTGAGAACTCAATTTAGAGATATTCTTTCCCTTTATCAATCAATATGTCCAGAAAACTTAAGGGATTTGTGATTCATTATGTTCCTTTCATAAAACCCACACTGATTCTGGCCTGTCATGTTGTGTTTCATGTCCTATCCAGTTATTTCTTTCACTGGTTTAGTTTGTTTAACCTAATTATATAATTGATTTGTTTTCGATTTTTTGATTTTTCCATCCATTTTTTAAAAAGCTCAGCATTCAATTTTTTCGCTGCAAAGTATGGCTGCCACCTCAAATATTTGCTTCAGTCATCCCTACATTAAATTGGATTTAGAGTTGCACTGTAAGGCATAATGCTTTTCAAATAAAATATTAAACTAAGACCCTATCTGCTGTCTCAGGTAAAAAAGATCAGTTATTGTACTAATTGAAGATTAACAGGTGGATTTTCTCTGCTGACCTAGCCAATATTTGTCCGTCATTCACCATCATTAAAATCAAATTGTTTGGGTATTATTATATGGTTGATGGTGGGAGCTTACTGCTTTCAAAATTGACTGCAAGGTGTATTCTCCTGATGATGTTAGTTGGATTGTTGGTGACAACAGCTATGGTGTTATGATTTTGACAGTCACTTCCTCTCCTGGGTTTTGGTGCTCAGATTTGGCTATGGTATATCTAATAATAATGTCCAGAGTTAGAATTTGCAGAATAAATGATTCTGCTCAACACCAATTCTGGAATATTTGTTAGATTATTTTAATCACTTGGTTTAATAAATTGTGTAAATTGTGGATGTATCATAAAATGTTAATTCATGAAAAAGAGTGAGAAATGACTGGGTAGGAGAGATATTAAGTGTAATAAGTTTTATTATATTGATCATTACTGTGCAGATATGTAAGCTATGGAAAAACAGTAGTTTAATATTAAAACCCCTGTCTCATGGTGCGAGTCCACCCACGAGTGATCCCAAGTTAAAAACAAATCAAACTTGTGGTAATCACGTAGAATTAACGTAGCGGGAACGTCGGAATTCGTGGACGTAACTTAGCGACTCGTAACGCTAACGGCAGGTACTCGGGAAACTTGTTAACTCGTGAAAAATTTTCATCATGTTGAAAGATTTCCACGAGTCAAATTTACTCTTGAAGGAAAAATGTGAAACTTTTAAACTCGTTGTAATACCGTAGTAGCCCGTGCATTTACCGTAGTGACTCGTGAGTAAATCGTGGGTTTGGCCTGAGTGCCAGAAGTGAAATGTTGAAGATTAGTCAGAACTTAATGGAAAATTTTCAGTGAAGGAGCAAAAAGCACTCACCAGGGATCTGAGAAACAGTGGCAAAAAGAATGAACCATGCAGTGTGGGGAAAGCCACATTGTGAGAGTTAATTTACATAGAAACATAGAAACATAGAAAATAGGTGCAGGAGGAGGCCATTTGGCCCTTCGAGCCAGCACCGCCATTCATTGTGGTCATGGCTAATCATCCACAATCAGTAACCTGTGCATGCCTTCTCCACATATCCCTTGATTCCGTGACAATAAACTAAACTAAACATCTTGTATCTGTGCACTGTGGACGGCCTGATTTTTTATTTATTTATTTATTTATTCCGAACAAGTAAAGACATTAAAGACATTGATATTAACAAAATCGAAATTATCAAACAATTGAACATTGCAATCAACATTTACAATTGAGAAGAACAAAATCAAGGTTCCAATGTCCAACTCAGAGTCTGTACAAGCTCGAAAAGGAGTGAGAAGAAGAATAACTTATTAAATCTCACCCCTTTTCCCCAACACTTCTATCGTATTTAAAATGCAATTCCTTACTAATAATAGTACTGCCCTAGGCAATTTCCCATAATACATACAGACACTTATATACATTCAACTATTATGTACATACAATCTTCATATTTGAAGTACCCAACATCAGTGAACAATAGTAAACAAGATAAACATCAACAATATTAACAAGATAAACATCAACGATTGTAAACAAGATAAACATCAACCCCCACTTGTCAACCATCCCCTCCATCCCTGTACCCCTTGAGCATTATTTTTTTATATATCATTTTAAAATGATTCATGTTTGTGCATTGCTTCAATTCCCCGTTCAATTTATTCCACACTCCTACTCCACAAACCGAAATACAAAAGGATTTTCTAGTCGTACGGACTTGTTGTTTCTTAAAGTTAAATATTCCTCTTAAATTGTAACCCCCCACACGCTCGTTAAATAATTTTTGAATGTTTCCAGGTAAATTTTTATTTTTGGCCCTAAACATTATCTGAGCTGTTTTGAATGTGACCAAATCTTCTAATTTTAATAATTTTGACTCTAAAAATAATGGATTCGTATGACCCAGATACTTAGCATTATGGATAATACGAATTGCTCTTTTTTGCATCATGGTTAATGAGTGTATCAAATTTTTATAATTATTTCCCCAGACTTCTGTACAATAATTTAAGTAGGGTAAAATTAATGTACAATAAAGAATACGGAGTGATTTGTAATCCAGAGCTTGCTTGGCTTTGTATAATACAGAGATACTTTTTGATAATTTTAATTTTACATGTTTAATATGTGATTTCCAGCTTATTTTATCGTCAATTATAACCCCAAGAAATTCTAATCATGAATAGTCTTTCTGCTGACTGGTAAAGCACAGAACAAACAAAAACTTCTCACTGTACCTCGGTCTACGTGACAATAAAATAATCGAAATATTCATCACAGTGCTGATCTCAGGCAGCTGATGATGTGAAATCCAAAATACTGGCACTGTGGCCAGCGGTGAATTGCTGCCTTTTACAGCGCCAGAGACCCGGGTTCAGTCTTGACTACCGGTGCTGTCTGTACGGGGTTTGTACGTTCTCCCCGTGACTGTGGTTTGTACATTTTCCCCGGGAGCTCCAGTTTCCTCCCACACTCCAAAGACGTACAGGTTTGTAGGTTAATTGGCTTGGTGTAATTGTAAATTATCTCTAGCGTGTATAGGATAGTGTTAGTGTGCGGGGATCGCTGGACGGCACGGACTTGCTGGGCCGAAAGACCTGCTTCCGCCCTGTATCTCCATACTAAACTAAACCTCAAGAGAAAAACTTACTTTGCTTTTGTAATGGGCAGAGTCTGTGACAGTGTTCACACTCTCTTATGTCTCTGTTTTGCTTTGTTTCCTTGCCTGTGAACTGGCTAGAATTTGCAAAGGTCAGCAGTCAAGAAATACTGACTAAAAAGGAGGGGGGGGGGGGGGGATTCAGCTACCAGTCTATGATGTATGAGGGCAAATTTCTTTGCAGATGCAACCTTCTGCCCCGAGCTAAAAGCTTCAGATACTCTTTTCAAAAATTCAGGTTCATAGAAAGAAATGTGAGCTTAAGTAAGTAAGTAAGTAATTTTTATTTATATAGCACTTTTTAAATCAAATCACGTTGAAGCCAAAGTGCTTTACAGAGAATAAATTAGATTTCCATACATCCATATAAAATAAAACAGAAAAAAAGACAGTACACTATAGGAATCAACATAAATCATAGATACATAGAAAATAGGTGCAGGAGTAGACCATTCGGCCCTTCGAGCCTGCACCGCCATTCAATATGATCATGGCTGATCATCCGACTCAGTATCCCGTACCTACCTTCTCTCCATACCCCCTGATCCCTTTAGCCACAAGGGCCACATCTAACTCCCTCTTAAATATAGCCAATGAACTGGCCTCAACTACTCTCTGTGGCAGAGAGTTCCAGAGATTCACCACTCTCTGTGTGAAAAAGTTTTTTCTCATCTCGGTCTTAAAGGATTTCCCCCTTATCCTTAAGCTGTGACTCCTTATCCTGGACTTCCCCAACATCGGGAACAATCTTCCTGCATCTAGCCTGTCCAACCCCATAAGAATTTTGTACGTTTCTATAAGATCCCCTCTCAATCTCCTAAATTCTAGCGAGTATAAGCCAAGTCTATCCAGTCTTTCTTCATATGAAAGTCCTGACATCCCAGGAATCAGTCTGGTGAACCTTCTCTGCACTCCCTCTATGGCTATAATGTCCTTCCTCAGATTTGGAGACCAAAACTGTATGCAATACTCCAGGTGTGGTCTCACCAAGACCCTGTACAACTGCAGTAGAACCTCCCTGCTGCTACACTCAAATCCTTTTGCTATGAAAGCTAACATACCATTCGCTTTCTTCACTGCCTGCTGCACCTGCATGCCTACTTTCAATGACTGGTGTACCATGACACCCAGGTCTCGCTGCATCTCCCCTTTTCCTAATCGGCCACCATTTAGATAATAGTCTGCTTTCCTGTTTTTGCCACCAAAGTGGATAACCTCACATTTATCCACATTATACTGCATCTGCCAAACATTTACCCACTCACCCAGCCTATCCAAGTCACCTTCCAGTCTCCTAGCATCCTCCTCACAGCTAACACTGCCCCCCAGCTTAGTGTCATCCGCAAACTTGGAGATGTTGCCTTCAATTCCCTCATCCAGTTCATTAATATAAATTGTAAATAGCTTGGGTCCCAGCACTGAGCCTTGCGGTACCCCACTAGTCACTGCCTGCCATTGTGAAAAGGACCCGTTTACTCCTACTCTTTGCTTCCTGTTTGCCAGCCAGTTCTCTAACCACATCAATACTGAACCCTCAATACCGTGTGCTTTAAGTTTGTATACTAATCTCTTATGTGGGAGCTTGTCGAAAGCCTTCTGAAAGTCCAGATACAACACATCCACTGGTTCTCCCCTATCCACTCTACTAGTTACATCCTCAAAAAATTCTATAAGATTCGTCAGACATGATTTACCTTTCGTAAATCCATGCTGACTTTGTCCAATGATTTCACCACTTTCCAAATGTGCTGCTATCCCATCTTTAATAACTGACTCTAGCAGTTTCCCCACTACCGATGTTAGACTAATTGGTCTGTAATTCCCCGTTTTCTCTCTTCCTCCCTTCTTAAAAAGTGGGGTTACGTTTGCTACCCTCCAATCCTCAGGAACTACTCCAGAATCTAAAGAGTTTTGAAAAATTATCACTAATGCATCCACTATTTCTGGAGCTACTTCCTTAAGTACTCTGGGATGCAGCCTATCTGGCCCTGGTGATTTATCGGCCTTTAATCTATTCAATTTACCCAACACCACTTCCTGACTAACCTGGATTTCACTCAGTTCCTCCATCTCCTTTGACCCGCGGTTCCCTGCTATTTCCGGCAGATTATTTATGTCTTCCTTAGTGAAGACGGAACCAAAGTAGTTATTCAATTGGTCCGCCATATCCTTGTTCCCCATGATCAATTCACCTGTTTCTGACTGCAAGGGACCTACATTTGTTTTAACTAATCTCTTTCTCTTCACATATCTATAAATCTTTTGCAGTCAGTTTTTATGTTCCCTGCCAGTTTTCTTTCATAATCTATTTTCTCTTTCCTAATTAAGTCGTCCCCCCACAGCAGAATCCACTGTGAGGGAAGGCACCAAAAAGTCCAGTTCTCCTCCTCCTCATAGTCCACCCGAGGTCGGGGCCTATTTGTGGCCTCCGCAGCCAGTCCGATGTTTTCAGGCCCTCTTGCCGGGATGAGTTTAAGGAGTGTCAAATGAACTGCAAAATGAACTGCAGATACCTGTATACACTGAAGATACACACAAAATGCTGGAGTAACTCAGCAGGTCACGCAGCATCTCTGGGCAAAAGGAACAGGTGATGGTTTGGGGTCTGGTGAAGGTGTCTCGACCCGAAACAACACCTATTGCTTTTCTCCAGAGATGCTGCCTGACCTGCTGAATTACTCCAGCACTTTGCGTCTATCTTTTGTTTATTTTAGTTTAGTTAGTGTACAGTGAAAAGCTTTTTGTTACGTGTTATCCAGTCAACGGAAATACTATATATGATTACAATCGAGCCGTCCAGAGTGTACGGATACAGGATAAAGGGAATAACGTTTATTGAGAGGGAATTGGTGAGCTTGGCTTTCAATTTTATTTCAGCATGGAACTATTGCACGGCTTCTATGAATAATATTTATAGACTATGTTCTATATTCTACCAAAGATTGCATTACAAAGTGGGTGAGCCCTGAATGACAAGAACCTTTTACTGATAACATGGCTCATAACTCACCAAAATGCTGGAGTAACTCAGCGGGCAGCATCTCTGGAGAGCATGGTTAGGTGATGTTTCGGGTCGAGACCCTTCTTCAAAAGGGCCTACTCAGGACTGTTTGACCCAAAACGTCACCTTCCCACGTTTTCCAGAGATACTGCTGCCCGACCCGCTGAGTTACACCAGCACCTTGTGGCTTAGGAACTGTAGATGCTGCCCGCTGAGTTACAAAGTGTTGGAGTAACTCAGCAGGTCAGGCAGTAGCATCTCTGGAGAACATAGATAGACGGATGACGTTTTGGGTCGGGACTGTTAACGTAGAAGATAGAACAGTTCCTTGTATCTGCATTAACCTCTGAGTTTGTTTGTGAAATGCCTTCAGGTCCCCTGTAGAGAGAGGATATCTCTCCCATCTGTGCGTCAATTATAATCACAGAGCTTGCTCCCTCTTGAGGGTCAATATCGTCAATTATAATCACAGAGCTCGCTTCCTCTCGAGGGTCAATATAGTGTATCTCCCACTTCATCATCAGCTGTAGAATCAGTTTCTGCCCACTGCCTCAAAGTGCAACCAGGCTGCAAGTCATCCGTTAGCTTTAACCCGTGCTCTCTCTCACTATATCATTGAAATGATAAGCCATCGATCGGCCCGCTCCGTGCTGGCTGCCTGCCCAGCCTGCGTTCTTAATGTTCTCACTGCAACAGGTCACAAGTCACCATTACTGGAGTAAACAGGCTCTCTGAGCAAGCCAGGGTGTACCCTACAGCAATGGTGCATAGATTAGCGTAATTTATAAACGCTTTATGTTACAAACTGTGGTACAGAGAGAGAGTGGGAAGGAGAGGGAGGGGGGAGAGGGTTAGAGGGGGAGAGGGGGAGAGGGAGAGAGGGAGGGGGACGAGAGGAGGGAGGGGGATGGGAGAGAGGGAGGGGGAGAGGGGAGAGAGGGAGGGGAGAGGGGAGAGAGAGAGGGGGATGGGAGAGAGAAACAGAGAGAGAATCAGAGGAACAGAAGAATCTGAAGCAAGCACCTCACTATTATCGATTCTTATTTATGGGATAAAAATCTTTTATCCAAGGTAACAAGAATAACAATGTGCAAAATTGAAATGGTTATTGTGACAAATGGGGAAGAAGGATTTAAAAAGCTGCCGCTAACAATTTTATTAACCGTGTGGAAATTTCTGCATAGATAGATGACGACTCAGAGCATGTCAATAGCGATCTTTTTATTTATTTCTCCTATCTCAGGATAAAGATTAAAAAATAACCAAATAGTTCTGCATGTTGAGTGCATAACAAGTGCGACTAAAGGTCAGAGCTGTCCCTTCCACACCTCATTATGCACATACCAAAGATGGGTAAAAATACCAGATTTAAACTAATTCAGACATGAAATCTTTTATCAATTAAACTTTCTCAAGTTGCTTTTGCTGTTTATTAACTGATAAAAAGTTATCATCAGTAGCTTTTGCTTTCATTTCTTTTTATTGATAATTTGTTATCATCCTGTAGGTATATTACAATACTTACCTTCAGCGGCGCTGCAATTCTGCCACTGGCCGTGTGCGCGAATTTGGCGCCTTTGAGGGGGGGGGGGGGCGGGGTTAAAACGCGGATTTCTCCTACCTTGTCCTGGATTATATTCCGTTGGAGTGCAAGCTTTTGCTATAGAATCGTTCTGATGGGCGTTCTGTGTATTTCTTTTTTTAAATCGCCTGACAATTTCAGCGCTGGAGTTATTTTAAAATCAGCTTCTAAAGCCGTCAACGCCGACAACGGGGACGGATTTCATGCATGGGACAGGTAAACGAAAGCCGTTTATTTTATGTAAAAAAGTGCTCCTTAAGATGCCTTTAATTCACATTTTAAGTTGTGAAACGGTGATATTTTTCCCCATACGAACCGGCAGTATTTTTCATGCGATACGGGTTTAAATTCACCACAACCGCAACGTTCCAAATGATCGCGTTCCAGAAAAACCCACTCGCAAGATGATTTAAATGGCCATTAATTTACAGGTATTAAACATTAAATTTCTTCAATTTGGCCTATAAATCCATGACAATGAGATTTAAAAATTATGTTATATTGTGAATTCTTGTGTGAATGTTATTTGGACACTTAGGCTATTTAAAAATGTTAATCTATTCTTAAGAAATTGATAGATGTTTAGATCTAGTAATTGAATGTAATTAGCTACAATTAGGTAACTAACTAATTATATGCTTTAATTTCATGTCATCTAAGTAAGATTGTTTAATATTTGTTTCAGAATGCTTCAATCTATAATAACTGAAAATTTCTTTCAGTTCTCTTAATTTTTAAGAATGTTATGGGCTTTTGACTGTCCTCGATCATTGTGTTAAGTCAATAGAAAAGCAATAGGGAACAAGATGCTAATTTCCGAGTATGAAAATGGCCATAATTTTTTTAATACTGAAGATATGAAAGTGAATTAGGTGTCAAAGTAAACTTCTTTGTATGCTTTATCTGATGGGATAAATTACAGACTTGATTTTTTAAATCTCAAAATTTTGTAACATTGCTACATCCTGGCAGCACCAGAGACCCGGGTTTGATCCTGACCTTGGTGTAGAGTTTGAGCTTTGTCTTTCATTCAGAGGTTCGCGGGCGGGCTGGGGTGATTGTAGGGCTCTGAAACTTTGTTTCCCAGGGCTGGGGTGAGTGTGAAAGGGGTGGTTTCTGGGCAGATCTGCCCAATCAGCAATGTTTTGAGCCGCTGCTTTTTATACATTTTAAGTCGCGACGGTGGGACGGCTGCTCTGACGGACATACTGGGTGAGTAGAGAGACACACACTGCTATCCCTCTGGTCTACGGACCTTGGTGTCGGGGGGAAAAATAACGTTAATGTTCAATTTACCTAATCTTTTGTTAGAAGTTTACCAACGTTTTGATGAGAGATAAATTAAGGGAATAAAACAATCTTACTAGACACAAAAAGCTGGAGCAACTCAGCCAAGCCGGCAGCATCTCTGGAGAGAAGGGTCGAAACGTTTTTTTCAGTCTGAAGAAGGGACTCGACCAGAAACGTACCCATTCCTTCTCTCCAGAAATGCTGCATGTCCCGCTGAGTTACTCCAGCATTTTGTGTCTTTGGTGTAAACCAGCATCTGCAGTTCCTCCCGACACAAAACTGCCTTTCAATGATTGATGCCAGGCCTTGAACAAATGCAGTTCAAATGGACTTTGGAATGCAATTTTGGAAGGATTGTTTCTTGAAACAAACTGCTCTAAAAGTTTGAAGGAAGGAATTGCAGATACTAATTTAAACCAAAGATAGACACAAAGTGATGGACTAACTCAGCTGGTCAGGCAGCATCTCTGGAGAAAAGAAATAGGTGATGTTTCGGGTCGAGATCGTTCTTCAGGCTGGGTCTTTTTATAGTGTAAAAAAACCCTGCATGACATCATTTTTACCATGTGATGACTTTTCCACATGTCGGTAGTCGTTGTTGGCTCAAGAGTAACTCGGGAGAGGAACTTGGTAACTCGGGAGAGGAACTTGGTAACTCGGGAGAGGAACTTGGAACATCGCAGAAATGAGAAGTAAACAGCAAACTTAGACATACAGGTGGGAACTCTTTAAACTCGTGAACATAAACTTGGAATCTCGTAGACAACCACGAGTTTGATTTTTTCTTTCACTCGGGATCACTCGTGGGTGGACTTGCACCATGAGACAGGGCCATAACTATTGGTAACATTGCCAAAAATTGCATTATTGTAAAGTGATTTATTGGTAAAATTTTATTCCACAGAGCAAATAAGTCTGAGTAATATATGACACTCAATAAGAGTCATAACACAATTATCTTAAAGGGTAAATTGACTGACTGGCAGTTGATTCTACTATTTACAGTTTAAATTGAAGTTGACTATTTCCTGTTAAACCAAGTGATGTTTGGAATAATCCACAAATTGTTAGGAGCACTGACCATAACGGTAGTTTCCTCTGTAAAATATCTGACAAAGGCAACAAAGCTAAACATTTAAAAATAAATTCTGCTGTGAATTAATTTGTATTTTGTGGCATGAAAGGAATGAGAGATTATTTAATGTTGAACATTTCCTGACAGGAAATACATTGAACAATGCTGTTTAATGATACAGCCAAGTGTCAATCTGTGTGTGTGAAGGTCCTCTGAGACACCATTGATATGAAACTAATAGAACAGTGGGGCATGATGTGGGAGGAATGATTAACTACTGAGGAAATTTTCTCTCTTGTAAAGTGAAGACATATAAACAAGAGGATACAATAGATCCGTTTTAAAAACTATGAAAGGTTTTGAAAATTTATTGTAAATATCTCTCCAGCGATTGAAATAAGCAAAGTAGTCTGATTTACAAATTACTGATAGAAAAAAAAGACAAATTTTAATTATATGGAACAGATTTCAATAAAGCTGGTGGGAAAAAAAACCTTGTTTTTTTTTTATAAAGATGGTGTTTAATGGCTATTCGCTTGGCTTCTAAAATTGAGTACTATTAACACCAATTGAGCTGAATTTTAGAAATGGTTTAAAAGCCCAACTGCTAATATGTGGTACTTTTAGCACGTCATTGAGGATACATTTCTAGTTATATGTAGATACATTTCAACAAATTGAATTCATTGTTATTAGAAGTGCACTAATATAGGGAAAGAAAATTGATGATGATGAATGTGGGGTGGTGACAAAGACAGAGATTGTTATGTCTTTTTGTTGGAGTTCAGTTGAGAGCACCATTTATCTGACATTGTTTTCAAGTTGTCTTCAATTTCCTCACTTGTACATTGAAACATAAAAGTTAGAGAATGGTATTGGTCAGAGGCCAACACTTCTTGAAATCCAGAACATCTGGAGAAAACCTATTTAGTCACAGGGAAAACGTGCATACTCCATACAGGCAGCACCAGGGGTCAGGATTAAATCTGGGTTGCTGCAGCTGTGAGGCAGCATCTCTGCAAGTCACTCTCACTCACTCTCATGTGACATTTGTTATACTTTATAATAATGTAGGAGGTAATCGGCCCAATGTGTCCATTTCAATAGAAGCTCTTTGGCCTAGACCCCATTGCAATTTTGATATAGATGTGCATGTAAGATCGACCCGGGTTCGATCCTGACTATGGGTGCTGTCTGTACGGAGTTTTACGTTCTCCCCGTGACCAAGTGTGTTTTCTCTGAAATCTTCGGTTTCCTCCCACACTCCAAAGACATACAGGCTTGTAGGTTAATTGGCTTGGTATAAGTGTAAATTGTCCCTAGTGTATAGAGGATAGCGTTAGTGTACGGGGATCATTGTTCGGCATGAACTCGGTGGGCCGAAGGGCCTGTTTCCGTGCTGAATCTCTTAGCTAAACTAAACTAAATAGAATATCTAAGGTAGTTTTTTGGTAGCATCAATTGATATTGAGGCCTTGACTCAATATGCGACCATGAAATCTTAGCTGAACTGAAGTCAATGGAGATTTAAGAAAATGTCATGTCTGGTGTAATATCCAACATGAAGGAAGATGGTTGTGTTTTCTGGCAGCCCATCAGGAATTCCTTGTCCAATAGTCTGTAGGGATTTCATGAACTAATTTTCCAACATCACCTTCTTGAAAACGTGAAATTTCCCATGACCCGAGTAACATGCCCAAACAAAACAACAATCAAATAGCAAAATAGCTAGCACAGGGAGACATCCCACAAAAAGCAATGATTATCCAGATTATGAATGAATGAATGAATGAATACTTTATTGTCACATGTGACAAGTCACACTGAAATTCTTTGCTTGGATACCCAAGGAATGCAAATAGTCACCCATAAAGAGTGCTGACAAAGTTACAGAGTATCCGAATGTCCTTATTTATTTATAAGGACATTGATTAACATTTTTCCAGGGCACTCATGGAAAAAGAACCACTTAATGTTTCACGTTGTGGAACATTTGTTGGACCTGAAAGGTTAACTATTCCCTTTTTCCATGGATTCTGCCTTATCTGTGAAATGACTCTTTTACATTTTATCTATTTTTCTCTTTCTCCTGCCATCCATCTCAACCACTGCAGAGGCAATGTCATAACCAGCATCTACTGGATGCAACAGAACAGATCAGTACGTAGCCAACAGCTTGGATGTAATGCAAGGTCAACCATTTTCCAACAAAGATGGGTGGGTGGAGGTTTGACATGTGAGGCAAGGTTGGAGGTTGCATATATTCTGTAGATTGTGACCTTATTGCAATTTAGTGTCATATCCCACAGTTTGGAAAGCCTTGGCTTAGACAATCAGATTCAGAAACTTTCCCAATAACTTTCCCTCCATATCTTCAAGTTCAAGTTCACATTTATTGTCACATGCACCAATTACAGTACAGTGATATTTGAGTTACCATGCAGCCATACAAGTTAAAAGAACACAATACACGATAGAGTGTAACATAAACATCCATCAAGTGGAATCAACATTCCTCACTGTGGTGGAAGGCGATAAAGTTCAGTCAATCTTCCTCCTTTGTTCACCCATGGTCGGGGCCTTGAAGCCTCTGCAGTCGCCGCTACAGATGGCCCGATGTACAAGCCCTCTCGTCGGGATGATCGAAACTCTGACGTCGGGACGGATCAGAACACACTCTTGGAGTCCCCGAAACGGCTGCTTCTTACTGGAGACCGTGGCTTCACGATGTTAAAGACCATGGCCAGCGGTCAGAGCACTTCTTCTGGCGATCCCCGGCAAGGGAACCTAGGCTCCGCGATGTTAAGTCCGCACTGCACCCGCGGCTAGAAGCTCCAAAGACCGCTGCAGGTAGCAGGCCCCCGCGGTCGGAGCTCCAACATTGGTGACCCTCGGCTAAGGATCCCAGGCTCCGCGATGGTAAGTCCGCCGCGCCTCCTGCTTGAAGCTCTGGGCCAGTCTCTGGTCTGGAAACGCCGCACCAAACCAGTTGTTAGGCCATGAGAGGGGCGGAGATGCGACAAGGAGAAAAGTCGCATCTCCGTCGAGGTAAGCGACTGAAAACAGTTTTCCCCTATTCCCCCCCACCACCCCACACATAAAACATACCGAGAAACATTTTAAAAGTAAATGGGTTTAAATGTAATGGGTTTAAAAGGGAGTTGGTTTAAAAAGTAATGGGTAATTATTAGCTATTCTGATGTTCGCATCATTTGTCCAATTAACCCTTCCCAAACTACAGCATGATCTGCACAACATAGTTGGGCTGATAATTGGCTGGTAAAATACATGTTTTTCAGTCCTAGATAGTGGAAAAGAAAAATCCCAATAACCGCTCATTATGTGATAATTTAATAAGATCATAGAGTGAAAATGAAGTTATGATATTCTGTGAATATTGACATATGAGGAATAATTATAAATTGAAACTATCGGCTAAGTTGCTGAGAAAAGGCAGGAATCTATACAAGTTCACGCCTTATTTATCTGCATCATAACTAACTGTTACTTGGGGTAACCTGAAAGGAGAACCTTTTGTACAATATTAGTTCTCTTTGTTGACCTCATAAATAGACAGTGTTGACCTTTGGCTACATTCATAATGTCATGGTAGATAATTTTGTAAAGATTTCTAACAAAATACTTGTGATGCAGTTTTAATAGTAAGATTAAACGAGAACTTACCAAGTTTGAAGTTTGATCTTTATTTTATGAGGAGTAACGTTGAGGGATTACGTGAAGAAGCCCCGTCCAGCCGCACACGCGTCAATCTTTCAAAGCAGCGGAGTGACAATCACAGACGATAATTACTGAAGTATGATAGTAAGATGCATAAAGACTTAGAACTACCAGCTTGATCCTTTTATGAGGGTGGGAGCGGAGGGCACGTAATCCCTCAACGTTACTCCTCATAAAATAAAGATCAAACTTCAAACTTGGTAAGTTCTCGTTTAATCTTACTATTTTACTTCGGAGTCACGTGAGTGACTACGTGAAGATTTCAAAGCTCTGTGATTTCACACCGTGGATTCAAATCCAGGTGTTCACTGCATCGATTGACTCTATTTGAGTAAGCACAATCAACAATGCATAACCACAACATTTGAATGTAATCAGTTAATGGTTTTATTTATTTTAATAAAAGTAAAAAAATTAGGCCCATTTATTATAATGGGGGATTTAATACTGTATCCAGCACGGCATTACCAAACCCTCTTGAGATCTTTAATCTCCTTGTGGTAATACTTGTGAAACATCTGTTCACTTGCCCATCCTGCGGCCACGAGAATAAGGTCTATTAGCACGTCTGAATCCCTGGCCGCTGATGTTGATGCCGCCCTGGTGGAATGAGATTTAAATTTATCAGTATCAATACCTGAATATCTCAACACCTGTTTCAACCATCGTGAAATTGTTTGTGTTGACACTTTCATATGAGGCTTTTTATGACTAATAAAAAATGCCAATTCGGCGCCTCTTAAAACTTTGTTGTTTCTATGTAACATTTCACATATGTTACTACACACAGTCGTGAATCTGTAGGATATGCTAACAATTCCAACTTGCATCCTGTGAACCCAGGTCTACTTTGCTTCAGTAAATCATAGACATAGAATGTCACGGCATTTTGCCCTACTTTCATTCTATCAATTCTGAGTTTCTGTAATGTTTGAACTCTCTGCGCTGAAACTAATGCCATGAGCATAACCAATTTCATGGTAATTTTGGATAATGACAGAGTTTCAACTGGTTCCAATTCCTTAGGAACATCAGTACGTCTTTTACATTCCAAATTTCTGTATACCTGGGTCTGGGAGGATTAGAGTTGAAAATTCCTTTCATAAAGCTACAGACCCAAGGATGTGCTCCAATTGGAGTTTGTTCTGATTCACTGCTTAAATATGCAGAGAGTGCACTTCGTGCGGTATTAATTGCACTATAACTTAATTTCAATTCATAGTGTAGAGTTGAAAGAAACTCTATTACATCTGAAATTTCTGCTGTGTTATATGCAATATTCTTTCCTGAACAAAACACCTCCCATTTCTTTATATAGGAAATGTACTGCTTCTGGGTACTATTCCTCCAGGCTGCTGTCATAACATCCACCGAACGGTCTGATAATCTTTTCCCAAGATATGGCCTTCTTAGAATCTGCAAATCAACAAACCAATACGATTATGTAAAGGATGTGATTCATTAGTCACAGGGTATACAAGCAGTTTAATCTGCTTTGGAATAACCATAAGGGTTTTTTTTTTTGGTTTTTTTTTTCTCTTCCCCCCCCCCCCCCCCATTTTTAACACCAGTGGGTACCATACCTGTGTATGCCAATCTGGTACTACCAAAATCCCTGAGGCTGAATCTTGTTTAATTTTCTGTATGCATTTGTGGATTAAACAAAAATGGTGGAAAAACATACAGAAACATACCACCCCAATGTAGCGAGAAAACATCCACCACTACTGCTCCAGGATCAGGTTCCCATGACACATACTTAGGCAACTGGTGGTTCAATCTTGATGCAAACAGATCAATTTCTGGCATTCCAAATTGTGTGATAATTTGTGTGAATATTTTCCGATTTAACATCCATTCTGTATTATCATTACATTTACGTGATCTTTTGTCTGCAATTGAATTAATTTTTACCTGGTAAATATATTGCTGACAGCCACATTTTTCTGGCAATACCCCAGGTCCAAATTTCATTTGCCAATTTATCACATGATTCTGATTTTATACCACCCATGTGATTTATGTATGCTACAGCTGTAGTATTGTCAACCTGTACCTGAACATGCACATTTCCCATATCAGTGCAATAAGCTCTAAGGCCGTAAAATGCGCCTAATAGCTCTAGGTAATTGATTCCCAGTTTTTCCAGCAAAGGTACTTCATTCACATTCCACCTACCTCCACAGCTGGAAATCATGTTAGTAGCGCCCCAACTCAGCGCACTTACATCAGTCTGTCGAGTGACGAAAGGTGTTTCTACCAGAACTTTTCTGGAAGCATTAGAAACATTGTTAATCCACCATTCTATTTCTGTAATGGATTGAATTGTTAATTTCATGGGCCTATCAAAATGCCCTCTATTCATTTTTAACGCTTGTACCTTAGCTCTCTGTAAACATTGATAATGCAATGGTCCAAACGTGACCGCTGGAAACCCTGCAATTAATTTGCCTAGCAAGCTTGCCACTTCTCTAATTGAAGGTGTGTCCTCGTTAATGAGTTTTATGCAACCTTCAATTAACTGCAGCTTTTTATCTTTTGGCAAAGTGATTACCATGTGTTCGGAGTTAATTGTGAACCCTAGGTAATCAATCTTTTTGCTTGGTAACAATTTAGATTTTTGTAGGTGAATAATGAAACCTAATTTCTCAAAATGTATTTGACTGGATACTGACAATTTTGCAGCAGCCAAAGTGTCCCCTACAATGAGGATATCATCTAAATAAGCCATTAATACATGGCCCTCAGCTCTTAACAGAGCTAAAATTGGTTTGAGCAATTTAGTGAATAATCTTGGTGCTGAAATCAGACCATTGGGCAATGCTTTAAATTGCCATAACTGACATCCATCTAAATTTCAAATATCTTTGATCATTACCATGCATTGCCACAGAATAATATGCATTTTGCAGATCTATGCTTGCCTTGTAGCAATTCTTTGTGACTAGCTAAATGGCATTAGTAAATGTTTCCATTTTGAAATGTTTCTATTGTACATCAAGGTTAAGATTTGTCAGATCGGAAATGATTCTACGTCCACCATCCCTTTTCTAGGAGAATATTCCTAGGAGAATATTTGACACAAACTGATGGTGTTGTTCTACTGACATTTATATCATCCTTTTCTGCATAACATTTTTCAATTCTCCTTTGATCAACCCATTCTCTTCCTTTGAAAAAAAATCTGTGACCAGTTTGAATTATGCTGAATTGGAGGATCCAAACGTGGAGAGAACTCAATTTTGAATCCTACAATGCTACATAGAATAAATGAATCATTTGTTATTGATTGCCATTCTTTTAGGAAGAATCGTAACCTTCCCCCTATTTGTGAGTGTGAAACATTTGTTGTGTTTCTTACCAGACCAAGCCCCCTAACCTCGGGGTTTGCCACCGGCAGTTGTTGTCCTCTTCTAGTAGGCACATTGTAACCTCCACGTATCCTCGGTGCAGCACGTCAACGTGTATACGAGAATGATAGGATTGTTCCTTCTCCAGCACCACATTTCGCCTGTAGGGATACTGCCTTCTCACCGCTCTGCTCAGCATAGATGATCCTTTAGTTTCTTTGTTAGATGTTCTCCAAAACAGATTTAGGCATTTGTATATTGGATGGTTTGCAGAGCCTGCATACTTAGGATGAATATTTGGTCTTATTGCATTTTTATGAATACAATTTATTTCAAAGTGCGCACTACACATGAGTGCTAAGGCATTTTGTTGTGAATACGATATATAACCTTCATCCAAACCACTGACCCCAGAAATTTCAGCACTTGTGTAATTTCAATTCTTGTGAGCGTAAACCACTGCTCAAATTACCCATATCAAGTTATTCACTGCTGTAACTGCTACAATTTCCCGGGTCTCATATTTTTTGATAGTCTCATCCATGGTTAATTCCTGGGGCTGATGGGAGAGTAGATAATTTATAGTCATAGCTATTTCCTCTCTCAAAGGTTCCCCTGTTACTCTGGGAACAGCAAAGTTTTGTGCCAGCCTTGGAACATTTGTGGCTCTGATAATGGGCTCTGGTCCTCATTTAAATCATCATCTAAATCTAGATATTCATTTTTATGTTGGGTAATTTCTGGCTCCCCTGTTTCAGGTAAGTCTCTGCCAGATTCCCCCTGCGCGGGCTCTCTTGGAGGCCCACGGACAGGCAGCCCTGCTTCAGGTGCTGCTGGCGCTGGCTCAATTCTAGGCCAACGCTTCATTATTTTTACTCTTTATATTTGTCGGTGCTGGCACATTTATCATTGCACGTTTGTGCTGCCTTTTGTTCAGGCATTTCTAGTACTGGCTCTCCAATAGGCCAACACATAACTTGCCTTTTTTTTCTGGCATTTTTGGGCACTGGCTCTCCTGTAGGCCATCCTCTTTAATGTTTCTGCACAGGCACTGATGGCTCTCCTGTAGGCCACCCTTGTGCCTGTTCCAAGGCACCTCCTGTGCTATACTTCATTGGCCAACACCGACTTAAATCCTCCTGTGGGGGTTCTTTACAAATCATCTGCCCCATAAGGAGTTATAAAGTTTTTGACCCTTGCAGTGTAATACTCTTTCCTGCCTGAGGAGGGCATACCTCCGGGTCTGACTCATCCGAGTCTACAGGTCGGGCCGATTTTTTTTTTTTTTCTCAGCCTTGCGCCCCGCCGCCGGCGGTTTAACGCACATTCGACCACAACGGGAGTTAATGGCTTCGCTGCCACTGACTCCCCTGACTGACGCCCGCTACCCTTAGGATCTGGGGTTTTACTACGGTGCGTCCCTGGCCGCCTCTCCTTCCCATTTCTCCATAATAAACTTGAGTGGAGCTCCACCAAACAAGTCTAAACGGGAAGGAAACGCTCCTGTAAGTGAAAAGTAACCCACTTACCTTCTGAATTTTGTTTTACTTTTGTTTTACTCACCGGCTGGAGGAGCTCCTGCTCCTCCACACACGGTCATGAACGCTATGCGTCTGATCGATAATGACGCGTGTGCGGCTGGACGGGGCTTCTTCACGTAGTCACTCACGTGACTCCGAAGTAAAATTCAGAATTCACGAGGGAGAATCTGTTCCTACCACAAAGTATGGAACCCTACAAATACTAATTACCCTTACACTGCATATAATGTCAATTCTGATCATAGTAAATCTAAAAGGCATTCTCCAGGAAGGGGGTTGACATGGTGTATGGTGCTGTGTTAAGACTTTCTGTCTGACAATTCCTTCAAAGAGTAAGTTCTTTATGTATACATGTTTATTATAATTTTCTATCCAAACAGTTTTGTACTGAGAATCAGTGCCACTGAATGGAATCAAAAAATCTCTGCTGGAAATGTGAAATTAAAAAAACAGAAAATGCTGAAATACCCAGCAGATCAGGCAGTATTTCTAGAAAAATAAGAAGAGTTAATTATTCAGGCCAAAAGTCCCTACTCAGTGTTTTTTTCTGATGGTTGGTCTTCGACCTGAAACCTGAACTATTTATCTCCATCCACAGATACCACCGGTCCTGCGGAGTGTTTCCTGCATTTTCTATTTTAATATCCTTGCCATCTCAAATGACAATGGTGGTGGACACATGTGAGGAATGGTGCTGGTGATCGGGCTAAAGGCTCACCTCCCCTGCCCACTCTGAATGTTTCTCAGATCAGATGCCCCAATGCACGGCTGAACGATGGCGGCGGGAGTGGATGACGTGTTCACGGGTCGATGTGTGTGTGGTGTCCATCTGGAGGCCCAGCAGCACCCGGGGGATTACATGGATTGGGCGCCAATGGAACCCCCACAGAGGCTGAGCATCTGTATTGGACATGGCCTGCAAAAGCATGAAATGGCAGTCGAGGATATCGACAGCTTCGCCAGGCCCAGGCTAACCCCTGCAAAACTGAGCCAGTGCTGCCGCCAAGTCAGAGGGCCTTTAAGGCCAAGATAAGATTCTATTTTAAGTACTTGAAACTTGAAAGGCACAAGGTAGCACCAGAAATGTAGCAACTCTTTGTATATTGCCATATATATATAAGATAGACACAAAAAGCTGGAGTAACTCAGTGGGACAGGCAACATCTCTCGAAAGAAGGAGGAATGGGTGACGTTTCGGGTCGAGACCTTTAATCAGACTGGGCCGGAGTCTGAAGAAGGGCCTCGACCCAAAACGTCACCCATTCCTTCTCTCCAGAGATGCTGCCTGTCCCGCTGATTTACTCCAGCTTTTTGTGTCTATCTTTGGTTTAAATCAGCATCTGCAGTTCCTTTATATATATAAGGAACTGCAGATGCTGATTTATATATATATATATATACTAGACCAAGTGGGACCCAACGCAATATTCCACCACTCATCCGTTCCCCCAACACAACCCGTTCCCCCAATGCAATATTCCACCACTCACCCATAGCCCCCAACTGCGCAGGCGTGGCTCATTTCCCCTCATCCCTCAGCACTCCCTCCCCCTCCTCTTCACTCTTCCTCTTCTTTCCCCTCTCCTCCTCCCCTCCCCCACCTCCTCCTTCACCTCTCCCTAACTCTCCTTTCCCCTACCCTCAGTCACTCCCTCCCTCTCTCCATAACCCCTCTCCCCTCCCTACCCCCCCTTGACGTCATTGTGAGGTGGAAGCTGCTGTTTTTAAAATTTTATGTAAATGAGATCCCATTTTTATGCCATTGTGGGGTGGATCACCGTTGAGGGTCAGTTTATGTAAATGAGATCCCATTGTGATGTCATATTTGCTAACTGCCAGTGCAAGTTCAAGCGATTTTTCTCAAACTGGATTTTGTAAAGTTTAAAATGTGAATAACTTGTAAAATATACCAAATATACCAAATATACCATCAAAACTGAACGAAACGATACACCACACCACAGGTGTTTATATATATAAATATAAAACACCTGTGGTGTGGTGTATCAAGTTTCGTTCAGTTTTGATGGTATATTTTACAAGTTATTCACATTTTAAACTTTACAAAATCTAGTTTGAGAAAAATCGCTTGAACTTGCACTGGCAGTTAGCAAATATGACATCACAATGGGATCTCATTTACATAAACTGACCCTCAACGGTGATCCACCCCACAATGGCATAAAAATGGGATCTCATTTACATAAAATTTAAAAAACAGCAGCTTCCACCTCACAATGACGTCAAGGGGCGGTAGGGAGGGGAGAGGGGTTATGGAGAGAGGGAGGGAATGATTGAGGGTAGGGGAAAGGAGAGTTAGGGAGAGGTGAAGGAGGAGTTGGGGAGGGGAGGAGGAGAGGGGAAAGAAGAGGAAGAGTGAAGAGGAGGGGGAGGGAGTGCTGAGGGATGAGGGGAAATGAGCCACGCCTGCGCAGTTGGGGGCTATGGGTGAGTGGTGGAATATTGCATTGGGGGAACGGGTTGTGTATATATATATATATATATATATATATAAATAAACGCCTGTGATGTGGTGTATCAAGTTTCGTATATAAGTTTCGTGTATATATATATATATATATATATATATATATATATATATATATATATATATATATATATAATCGTTGGAATTTTGAATTTATTTCTGAATGTGCAGTTTAGTCTTTTACTGAATTGTATGCAAAACAAATAAGTTCACTCTATCAAGATACTTCTAACACTAAAATACCATGGCACCATTGTATGTTAAAACATTCTTTGAAATACTCATGCTGTTAGAAGTGACTGTTCACAATGGATGAGAATATAATATGTAAGTTTCATTATGACATTCTTTTGAACTTTGAACGGGGTGAAGAGGAAGGGTGTAGTTTCAATGAAAGAGATAAAGTCCCACATAATTAATGATGTCACATTCACCAGCCATTCATAAATAACATCTAAGATAGACACAAAGTGCTGGAGTAACAAAGTACAGGCACCTTCTCTGGAGAGAAGGAATGGGCAGTCTGAAGAAGGGTTTCGGCCTGAAACATTGCCTATTTCCTTTGCTCCATAGATGCTGCCTCACCCGCTGAGTTTCTCCAGCATTTTTGTCTACCTTTGATTTTCCAGCATCTGCAGTTCCTTCTTAAGCACTAATAATTTGGATAGGTTGATCCTTTAGCTGAAATTTGCTCAGATGAAATGATATTGCTTTCGTTTTTTGTTTGATAGTTATGTTGGACATATAAGTTCATTGTATAACAAATAAATACCCTTTTCAACATGTTTCACTTGAAGGATACGTGTACGCTGTGGATTGTGGAATTTTTAGACAATTACACACAAGGTCGAGGACTCACCACTTTATTCAAGGGTTTCTCGCTGACTGCCTTCCTGGAACTTTCTGCAAACATTGTGGCAACTTAACACTTGAAGAATCAACAGCCTCACATCAGTAATTTACTGTTCATAACCAATAATACATATACCACACCACATATCCATCAACCTATCCACTATCCCTCAACGTAGCAATGTACTGATATAATATTAGATCTAATATTACTCTAATATTAGATTAGAAATTTAATAATATAATTAAAACATTAGATTACGAAGCCAGTTGAGATAAATCAAGAAATATTAATGTATTCCCTATAGGCCACTGCAATATTTATTTACTAGTGTCATTGTGTTGCTGTTTTATGTTTAAAGGGGCTGTCCCACTTGGGCGACCTAATCCGCGAGTTAAGAAAAGTGTCTTCGACCTTCAAGCTCGAGGGCACTCGCCTGGAAAGCCTCGAGCTGGATCGACCGTCCACGTTTAAACCGCGAGCTGGATCATCCGAACACGCACGCACGCACGCACGCACGCACGCACGCACGTGCACACACACACACACACACACATATCTAAACTCGCAGATGAGGTCGCCCAAGTGGGACAGCCCCTTTAGTATAAAAGTTCAAAATACAAGTTTTTTTAAAACGATTAAATGAATTCCACTATTATATTTACCAGGTTAAATGACACAACATCTAAAGCATCCAACTAATTAAACAAAGAACTGGATGGCTTTTGCATCTATGATGAATTATTATATGTTAAATACAGTATAGTAAGTACAAAGATCTCCCATGTATCAAGTTGAAGTCTTAACGTGTTCTTATAATTCAAGCACTCCTCCTTTCTAACTGTTTCACTGTAAGAAAAATATCAAGGAAAATACCAAATGGTTTTAAACTAGATAATGGAAAGACTGAAAGAGATCTGGGTATGTTCACTATCAGGCAGCAATTAACAAAACAAACTGAGGACAGAGCTAGATGGGTGCATTTGTAAAGGATACGCAATGTTACTGTCAGACTGCTTGTGCAGCACTGAAACGAACAGAATTTTCAGGATTCAATATATCTGAAATTAAAGCAGAGTATTCTGGAAAAGCTCAGCAGGTCAGGCAACACGTTACCTCAAATAACACTCATTTCTGACCATGGAAGCAGTGGGGAAGCATTCTAGCTATGGAAATAATAAAATATTCATGTCAGATAAATCAAAAATATTGGATACTGTGTTATGTGAAGAAAGCTGATGATGTAAAATGGGTGTACACTAGAAATGCAATTTCCCTGACGGATGAAATGATCTCACTCATTGCATTTGCCATTGTAATCTTGGCTCACAAAATTGCATGATCAGTTATTCAATGGCAAGAAATCTGTGAGTGGTTTTATGGGCGGAATAATCTGCTTACGACTATTAAGAATCCTGATGGTTGGCATCTCAGTTCCCTTTGACATTGCCATGGTTCTGTGTTCCCTCTGACACGTGGGGTCCCGATTCTTTTGCAGTTTCTTGTGTCCACTGTCAACCAGTTCCTTTGCCCGCCATCTCCTGCATCTTCTGATCATCACCCTACCATACCCTGGCTTCCCCCCAACCCCCACCCCCCACTCCTCCCCCCCGCACACCCCCCCCCCCCCCCCGTTCGCATCTACCCACTTCTGGTTCTACATTTCACTCTTATCCCTCTCTTTAAGTATTTCAACATTTGCAACCCTTTGTTTTCTCCACTTATCACCTACAGCCGCCATGACTTTCTCTATCCTTCTAACCCTGGTTGGCTCGTCTCCCCTTCCTTATCTGGATGCATGCATCACTTGCCAGCTCGCACCCACCCTTTCCGTTCACTTCTTTCTACCAGATATCTCCCATCTGCTCCAAAAATGGTCCCGACTGGAAACATGTTTCCTCCAGAGATGGTGCCTGACCCACTGATTTATGCCAAAAAAAATGTCCTCAGGATTCCAACATCTGCAGCCTCTTGTGTCTCCAGGTTATAAATTTTGGCTGGGCTTGCCAAATGCACTAGTGTACTTCTATATTTATTCATGTTGACCAGGGAAAAAAATATATGCAAATTTTTTGAAAATGGAGCCATTTGTGTTATCCTGTCAAGATAGATAGCACACCAGGGTGTTAATTCCAAACATAAAACATTGAATGTGCTTGAGAAAAATATGTGATGTAAATAATATCCTGCTGTGATTTAATTTACAGAAACCTGTTTTTCTGAACTGTCTTCAATGGAGTTTGGGGTGTCTTGTGAGTGAACCACAATTAGGGAGCAATCTCTCTTAACCCATCACTGGTACAATGGAATAATTATCCTTTGCAATGATTTACTAAATAAATGAGGAAACAGGTTCCTGGGATCAGCTTTACTGTTTGAAATGAGCACATGCAAAATATCAATGTTGTTTAATTGCTGAGCGGGTAGTTTGTGACTACAGTAAATTTTACCATTTTGCCATTTTAATGTTGACAATTTACATTAGTTTGTGGACTGAATTATCATTTGTTTGAGTGTATATTCATTCAGCTTCCATATATTGTCAGATTGAAAGGTAGCACATAATATATCCCTGTAAACTAAAGGCTATTGACGGGATACAGGAGAAGATTAGTTATTAGACAACTATCCTGAGGACTGCACTAGTGAGGATTTCCCCATCAGACAATATGATTTTAAATGGCATCATACTATGCAAGATGTTGTAGTCTTTTTTAGACAGTAAAAGCTGATATTTAAAAAAATGAACGGGATCCAACTTGATTACGATTGTAGACACAAAATGCTAGAGTAACTCAGCAGGACAGGCAACATCTCAGGAGAGAAGAATCGAGACCCTTCTTCAAACTGAGTCGGGGAGAGGGAAACTAGAGATATGGAAGGGTAAGGTGTGAAAATGACAGATCAAAGCAGACGATGATCAAGAAAATGTAGAATGATTCATTGTTGGCTGAGGGGAAGGTGATAATGAGGCATACAATCAGTAACATTAGTCAGGACATTAAAACTAGTTGGAGAACAAGGGTGGGGAATGGATAGAGAGAGAGGGTAAGCAAGGGTTATTTGAAGTTAGAGAAGTCAATGTTCATACCACTGGGTTGTAAGCTGCCCAAGGAAAATATGAGGTGCTGTTCCTCCAATTTGCGTTGGGCCTCACTCTGACAGTGGAGGAGGCCCAGAACAGAAAGGTCAAGAATGGGAGGGGGAGATAAAGTGTTTAGCAATCGGGAGATCGTGTAGGCCTAGGCGGACTGAATGTCCTTTCTAAAACCTCTTATCTTACCTATTCTTAATTGCTCAATTTTTTCCATTTTGTATACATACTTCGGAAAAAGACACTTTGGCCCACAAAGTCCACGCTGACCTTCGATCACCTGTCAACACTATTTCTATGTTATCTCACCTATAGAGAAGGCCCAAGACAGAAAGGCGGGTATGGGGATAGCAAGGGGAGTTAAAATGGTTAGTCACGGGAGATCCCTCAGGCTTTTGTGGACCAAGTGCGTGTTCCGCAAAATAGTCACTTTAGTCTACACCTGGTCTTGCTGATGTAATTGAGGCCACATTGCAAGCACTGAATGTAGTAGAAGAGGTTTTAAGGTATGCATGTGAACCTCTGTCTCACCTGGAAGGGTAAACTGGAGGAACAGCAACTCGTATTGCACTTGGGGAGCTTACAACCCAATGGTAGGAATATTAATTTCTTCAATTCTGAGCACCACCCCCACTCCCCTACCATGTGCCACCCTACCCATGGATTTACCAAATTAAATAAAGGATCTAGGCTTGCATTTATAAAGGAACTTTACTGGATAGCTTCCATATATTATTGTCAAACTGCTAATATTGGCTGCAAACAGTTGCAGGAATAGTAGGGGTTGTCTTAGTAGAGGATTTTAACTTTCCTAACATAGGTTGGGCCAAGGGCTTAGACGGGGTGAACTTTGTCAAGTGTGGTCCGCAAAGTTTCCTCAGGCATTATAAAGTGGGCCCTACAAGGGAGAGGATAAAGCTTGATCCTATTCTTGAGAAATATGACAGGACTAGTGACTTAGTGGGCTCTCTCGGACCAGAGACCACAGTTCTATTAGTTTTTAAATAGTCATGGAAAAGGACAGGGTTCGTTCACAAGTTAAAGTCCTAAACTGGGAGAAGGCCAACTTTGATGGTATTCGGCAGAAAATTGCAAAAGCTGATTGGAGTAGGTTGTTTGCGGGCAAAGTGACATCCAGGAAATGTGAGGCTTTTAAAAGAGTGTTCAAGGTATGCATGTTCTTGTTAGAGTGAAGGGCAGAGTAGATACAAGGACCTATTGGAGATGAAAGTGATGATGAGAGAAATTGAGGCTCAAGTCAGTAAAAAGAAAAAGGAATTAATTATGCATAGGTTGAAAGGATCAAGTGTATCCCTGGAGGAGTATAGAAGATTGAAGAGAATACTTAAGAAGGAAATCAACAGGGCAAAAAGGGGGCATGGGATAGCTCTGGTAGATGATTAGGGAGAATCCAGGAGACTTTTTGTATATTAAGGGGAAAAGGGTAACTAGAGAGTATAAGCTCCCTCAGAAACCAAAGGGATCATCTCCATGTGGAGCCGCATGAGATGGCCGAGGTTGTCAATGAATATTTCTCCTCTGTTTCCACTGTGGAGAAAGACACGAAGACCAGGGAACTTGGGAAAGTTGTCGATAGACAAAAATGCTGGAGAAACTCAGCAGGTGAGGCAGCATCTATGGAGCGAAGGAAATAGGCGACGTTTCGGGTCGAGACTGTTCTTCAGACAGTTGTCAGTGTATTGAGGACAGTCTGTATTGCAGTTGAGGAGGTGATGGATGTCCTAAAACATCTCTGGGGCCTGATCAAATATATCCATTGATACTGTGGGTCGCTGGAGAAGAAATTGCAGGAACCCTGGCTGAGATATATGGATCATCCTTAGCCACAGATGAGGTGCCGGTAGACAGGAGAGTGGCCTACGTTGTGGCTCTATTTAAGAAGGATTACAAAGAGAAACCTGGGAATTAGAGAATAGTAAGCTTAACATGTGGGGTAAGCAAGTTACTGGAAAGCATTCTGAGGGATAAGATATATGAGCATTTGAAAAGACAAGGATTGATACGGTACACATGGTAACAATAAAATAAACTGATTAAGGATAGTAATTGTGATTTTGTGCTTGGGAGATCATGTGCACAAATGTAATTGTTTTTTTTGAAGAACCAAGTAGGTCGATGAGGGTAGGGTGGTAGGCATTGTTTGTATGGACATCAGCAAGGCCTTTCATAAGGTTCCACATGGTTGGCTGCTCTTGAAGCTTAGATTGCATAGGATCCAGCAAGAGCTAGCTAACTAGATAGAGTTGGCTTCCAGGTTAGAAGCAGAGGATAGTGGTAGAAGGTTGTTTTTTTTGGACTGGAGGCCTGTGACTATTGGTGTGCCTCGGGGGGCTAGTACTGGACCCATTGCATTGTCATCTATATCAAATGGATGAAAAAGTACAAGGCATGATTAGTAAGTTTGCACATGACACTAAAATAGGTGGTATCGCAGACAGTAAAGATGGTTATTAAGAATTACAACGGGGTCTCGATCAGCTGGGCAAGTTGGCCAAGGAATAATAAAGAGTGCTTAATTCATATATGTGTGAGGTGTTTCATTTTGGGAAGTCAAACCAAGGCAGAACTTGCACTGTGAATGGCAGGGTCCTGAGGAATGGTGTCGAGCAAAGGGATCTTGGAGTACAAATACATGATTCCCTGAAAGTGGCATTGCAGGGGATGAAGAAGGCCTTTGACACACTGGCCTTCATCAAAGTAAATCATCAAAGTAAATCTTGAAACATTAAGTTTCGCTTTGGCAAGTTGGGCAGGATGACCTGTTTCTGTGTTGTATGATTCTATGACAATTGGAATTATTTTAAATTATAGCCACCAAATCAGGTTATGTCCATCACTTCTTAAGCTATATATAAGCTGTGCCATTATATGATCTATAGTTTATACTAGACCAAGTGGGACCCCAGCGCGGCGTCACACGGGAGGGCTGGTCCCCGAACGCGGCATCGGCGCTCACCTTGGAGACAGGCGCCCCCGGAGCCAATCACCCCTATCAACCGTTCCCCCAACGTAATCCGTTCGCCCAACGCAATATTCCACCACTCACCCATAGCCCCCAACTGCGCAGGCGCGGCTCATTTCCCCTTATTCCCCAACACTCCCTCCCCCTCCTCTTCACCCTCCCTCTCCTCTCCCCTCACCTCCTCCACTCCCTCCTTCAGCTTTCCCTCCCTCTCATTTCCCCAACCCTCAGTCACCCCCTACCCTCAGTCATTCCCTCCCACCCTCCATAACCCTTCTCCCCTCCCTACCCCCCTGATCCGTTGGTCCCCGTTTCCCCAACACAATATTGCACCACTCACCCGTTTCCCCAACACAACCCGTTTCCACCACTCATCCATTCCCCCAACGCAACCCGTTCCCCCAATGCAATCAATCCTTCCCAAGTGGTGGGGGTGGGGGGGGGGGGCAATTGACGCTTCCAGGAGCCAATGAATGGACTTGACTTTTGCGTAGGCGTCAGTGCTCCCTTGAGCGAATCAACCCTTCCCACGTGGGGGGGGGGAGGGAAATCTCACTCTCTCCTTACTCCCCTTGAAGCTGCTGATCCCATTGTTTCTCTGTCACCTCTCCCTCCCTCTCCTTTTCCCTACCCTCAGTCACTCCCTCCCTGACCTCTCCCCTTTTGCACTACCCCACTAAAGACAATGTTTAAATAATATTTCTTCTCCTCCCATCGCCCACTCCGTCACCTCTCATAGCTTCTGTATTGGCAGCAGAGATCATATTGTGATGTCATTTTTGGTTGTTGGAATATTCACTGCAGCGTGTGCCTGAGATCCCATTGTGATTAGACGACCTTGAGATGCCATTGTGACATCATCACCGGAAGCTGCTAGAAATGGCTCCCACTCACAGGCAGTTATTAATTTCACAGGCTTTTTTGAAACTTTAAATATCAATAATGTAAAATATAACATAAAATGTGAAGAAACTTGATAATAACGACCACAGGAAAAAGCTGAGTAAGATTCTGCAAAAAATTTCGCGCAATTGTGTTCCATTTTGGCCTAGTACCTTAATCTCACAAGACAGACAGACAAACAAGACAAGACTTGTGATAGATAGATGGATAGATAGATAGATAGACAGATAGGTAGATAGGTAGATAGATAGATAGATAGATAGATAGATAGATAGATAGATAGATAGATAGATAGACAGGCAAATTCACATTAAACATCACTGAGTTTAGAGAAAAGTAGATTTATTTGATAACATATTTTACATTTAATGAGTAAATAGTTATCTTGTGTGAAATTGTTATAGAGATATAGAATTTGATAAGAATCCCATTAAGAAGAATGATTGGATGGCTCTTGCTTAAATAGTATACCTGAATACATTTATCAAATGTCAAAAACTTCACTTGTCCCTTTTATTTGAATACAACCTCAGCAACATAACTGATATATATATAGTTTTGGCAGTAGGAATATCCCTCCTTTTTTGTTCTTTTTGAATAGATCAATAATTATCTGCAGATTAGATGCTGATTGATGTGCAGAATGCTTGTAGATGCTATTTGGGAAATCTAAAGGGAGCTGGGAATTGGAAGCAAGGATGGTGTTTTAATGGCATTCATTTTTTAATACTTCTAGATCTGGTCCATCCTATTATACCCAGGACTTTAAGGTTCTATTTTATCTTTGGATTAATTTGATGCAATGCAGACACGACTTCAATTATCTCTCATTTTTCTGGATGCCCATATCATTTGGGTAGCAATTGTTCCCAAAAAACTATTGAATCTTGCTCTCAATTTGTTCTTAAATTCCTCCATGAAACCTATCTCTCTTTGCACAACATGACAGATCACATTCTTGGCCTAGCTATTGGCCATTCCTACTGTTTTCCTCCTCCTGGGTCATTTGGCAATATTTATGAGAATCTATTATTGACATAACATGAATATGAGTTGCACTCCATGCCATTTTCATTTTCTCACCTTGCTGAAGAAAAAATATCTAATTTCTGGGATGCAAAGTGAATTCACACAGTTTCTCCCAATACAGAGGTAAGGATTATATGTTTTAGAAAATTAGGATAAATAATTTATTCCTTCTAAAGGTAATCCTTTGTTTTATGAGACACAAAGTACTCCGTTTTCTCCTCTCACACTGGCACAGATACAGTAGCAGCCACAAATACATGCTGAGAGTTCATAATAAAAATAATGTATACTAAGTAGTTCCTATGTCATTATTGTAAAATAGACTGTCTTAACAATGACCCACTAAGCACATTATGTGCTGTGGAGTCCAAGCGACTTCACAAAAGTATGAAATGCTATTGAACTATTGTAAAAAAAAAAGTAGACATGAAAGAGTAGTGCACTGTGCAGTAGATATGAAAGAGCGGTGTGCTGTACACACATTTACAAATCTCCCACTTCAAGTTTAATGATTATTTCAGCCGTAGATTTAAAAGTCTATATCAATTATTGATCATGCATTAATTGCATTTCCATGTTTTTGTCTCCTTTCTGTCACAATGATATTCTGGCATGAGTCATATAATCAAGTTCTTCAGTGCTGTCATAGTAGTGATGCATTGCAGAAGTTAAAAAATAACATGGACTAATGACAAATGACCCAATGATACACTTGTATCTACACGATCAAAAAAAGTACTTGTTAACATGTAGGTACAGTAGATGTTAATTGCATATGGAGTTAGTTATTGTCCTTAGCATAAGTTGGTATAATTCAGTTTAGATAGTACTTTGGCTTTGGTCTTGGTTTTCTTGATTGAGCGCTTATCCTGGTATTATAGCACAAGTACTTTGTGTTTTAATTGTAATTTTATGATTCACAAACAATTTTATATTTCTCGAAGATAAGATTGTTCGCACTAATATAATTCCACCTAAGCTTCCTAGATAAGAAATTAAGATATTTTTCTGATGTGTCTTGATATGTTTCAATAACAGTTGAAAACAACAATTCAAAAATTACATTCAACGATTACCTTTTTAAAATTGCAAATTTGTGTTGCATGCAATATTAATTTCACCATGAAATTCTAATTATTTAAAAAATAGCACACAGTAAAATGAACTTTATTTTTAATCTTAGATGATGCCCATCAACTTCAAAAGAGACAGGATTTAAAACATTGTAGTTTTCTGGAAAAAGGTTCCACAGATCACAATTCAAAACATAATTTGAATAGAAGGCATATTGTTTCATTTTAATTCCTATTAAAATATGCAATAAAGTAAATAAAAACAGAAGCTTTCTTTGTCACAAGATGGCAGATGTGAGTTAATGACAAAGCATATATCCTGAAAAAAACATATTGAAAACATCGATTTTGCCAGAGTACGTTGCTGATCTTTTGAAAGGGGAAAGATGTGGTTGATAAAACTTTTGTATCAAGATAATCGTCTTAATAGATTCAAACAACTTTTGTATTGTTTCATTTTCATCTTAAATTTTCAGCATTTTTTGGGGCTTTTTTAGTCTTTATCAATAAATCTTTGAGGAATTCTGAGGATGTAAGCAGGATAGACAAAGGAGAGTCAGTGGATGCTGTTTACCTGGATTTTCAGAAGGCCTTTGATAAGATGTCGCAGGTGAGGCTGCTAAAGAAGATGGAAGACCATAGTATCAGAGGAAATATACTAACATGGATAGTATATGGTTGGTTGGATGGCAGAAGGCAAAGAGTGGCAATAAAGGGGGCTTTATCTGGTTGGCTGCCAGCGACTAGCGGTGTTCTACAGGGGTCGGTGCTGGGGCCGCTGCTCTTCACATTGTATATCAATGATTTGGCTGAGGGAATTGAAGGCTCTGTAGCTAAGTTTGCAGATGAATCGAAGATAGGTGGATGGGCAGGTAGTGTAGAGAAAGTAGGGACTCTGCAGAAGTCACGGTGGCGCAGCGGTAGAGTTGCTGCCTTACAGTGAATGCAGCGCCAGAGACCCGGGTTCGATCCCGACTACGGGCGCTGTCTGTACGGAGTTTGTACTTTCTCCCCGTGACCTGCGTGGGTTTTCTCCAAGATCTTCGGTTTCTTCCCACACTCCAAAGACGTACAGGTTTGTAGGATAATTGGCTTGGTAAATGTGAAAATTGTCCCTAGTGGGTGTAGGATAGTGTTAATGTGCGGGGCTCGCTGGTCGGCGCGGATCCGGTGAGCCGAAGGGCCTGTTTCCACGCTGTATCTCTAAACTAAACTAAACTAAAGGACTTGGACAGGTTGGGATAGTGGGCAAAGAAGTGGCAGATGGAATACAGCATAGCAAAATGTGGATTCATGCATTTTGGTAGTGGGAATAAAGGCGTAGACTATTTTCAAAATGGGGAGAGAATTCAGAAATCAGAGGTGCAAAGGGACTTGGGAGTGCTGGTACAGGATTCTCAAAAAGTTAATTTGTAAGTTAAATCAGTAGGAAGGAAGGCAAGTGCAATGGTAACATTTATTTCAAGAGGACTAGAATATAAAAACGGGGATGTAATGCTGAGGCTTTATAAGGCGTTGGTCAGACCACATTTGGAGTATTGTGAGCAGTTTTGGCCACCATATCTGAGGAAGGATGTGCTGGCATTGGGGATGGTCCAGAGGAGGTTTACAAGAATGATCCCAGGAATTATTGGATTAACATATGATGAGCGTTGGTACTGATGGTACATATGATGGTACTGGGCCTTTACTCACTTGAGTTTAGAAGGATGAGGGGGGACCTCATTGAATCTTATCGAATAGTGAAAGGCCTGGATAGAATGGAGGTGGAGAGGATGTTTCCACTAATGCGAGAGTCTATGACCAGAGGCCATAGCCTCAGAATATAAGGACGTACCTGTAGAAACGAGATGAAGAGGAATGTCTTCAGTCAGAGGGTGATGAATTCCTTCTCTCCAGAGATGCTGCCTGTCTCGCTGAGTTACTCCAGCATTTTGTGTCTACCTGTGGAATTCATTGCCACCGAAGGCTGTGGAGGACAAGTCAATGGATAATTTTAAGGTGGAAATTGACAGATTAGTAATGCATCACACTCTTGATTCATTTTTTAGATGTTACAAAGTGCTATGATAAATTTTCTAGTGAACCTAGTCAGTTTAAAGGGTTACATAAACAGGATCTCAGTCAGTTTAAAGAGAGCAGAGGAACAGGGTCCCCAATGTGTTGGAAGAGAGTTGGAATCAGGACCTTAGTGCAGGCAGCATCTCTGGAGAACATGGATAGGTGACGTTTTGGGGGAAGACCAGCATTGCAGTTCATTGCTTCAGATAGTTTGGGATCTCAGAATAGTTGGATACTAGATTATCAGGATTTTATTATATTGTGGGATGGAAAATTAATGTTCTAACTGTAAATTATATGGATGTTTTGTTTCATATGAATATTATGGACTTTAACTAGAAGATTAATTATTGATTAATGACCTAAAGTAAATGGATTGGGAACTGGAAAAGTATTTACAAATTACTATAATAACTCGTTGTTGGGGAGAATTGTGCGTTTACCCTGGATCTGGCAGTACACAATCTCTTGGAGCAGTGAGTTTCCCAAATAAGTCAGTTTATTCAATACAATACAATACGGTTTTATTCGTCACATTGCACATAAAGTGCATATGAAATGAATTTGCCAGCAGCGGTACAATGATAAAGAACACACAATACACAATAAAAATTTAACACAAACATCCACCACAGCATTCATCACTGTGGTGGAAGGTACAAAATTTGGCCAGTCCTCCTCCATTTTCCCCCGTGGTCGGGACCTCAAACCTCCGCAGCCGTCGCTGATGTGCAGACAGGTAAAAGTCCAGGTAAGTCCAGAGTCGGCTCTTCCCCACCGGAGACCGCGGCTTCAGGTTGGTGTAGGCCACAGGCCGGCGGTCGTAGATTTAAAGTCCCCGCCGCAGCAGCCAGAAGCACCGCAGACCGCAGGGCCGGCGGTCGAAGCTCCCCTCCAGGGGTGATGGTAAGTCCACGCCGGGCCCGCGGTAGAAGTAGGCCGCGGGCCGGCAGTGGTGGCTTCTTCTTCTCCCGGGTCCCCCACGAGGAATCCCGGGCTGCGGACGCCGCGCCTGCTGGAGCTCTGCAGACCGCGGCTTCAGGCTGCCGGCTGCCGCGGGCCAGCGAGACGGAGCGCTCCCCTCCGGCTCGCCCGCTCCACGCCGAGAGTCCGCGCTGCGCCCGCCGCTGAAGCCCCAGGCGTGTCTCCGGGAAAGGCCGCCCGATCCTCGATGTTAGGCCACGGAGGAGGCGACCGTAGCTGTTTCCCCCACACCACCCCCCACACAAGACACACAAAGAAACATTAAAAACATACTTTAAAACATACTAAAAAAATAAAAAAAAGTTGAAAAAAACTAACACTGCTGACAGGGCACCGTCTTGCAGCGCCCCCACCAACCTGCGTCAACGCCTTAACAGTATATTCTGGGAATCAATCTGAAAGAACTCAGTGTTCCTAAAGATTCACAGCATTCATGAGCCTCTTGCTTAGCTGATACCCCTTTGTCTCCTTTTCAGCTCTAGTCTTTGTCACTTACTCTACCCATCTATTAGCCACCACCTCCCTCACCTGTATCCATCTATCACTTGCCAGTCTTTGCCCTACCCTTCTTTTCCAGCTTCCCCCCCCCCTTGCCCCACCCACCGCCATCAATCTGAAGAAGGTACCTGACATCTCTCCATTCCCTCTACCGATGTTGCCTGATCCATTGAGTTCCTCCAGCAGTTTGGCTTTTGTTAAAAGCTGAAGGAGAGGACAGTGGATGGGGTTGGGTGTGTGTGTTTTGTTTTAAATTATTTTTCAGCTGAGATTTCCTTCAAATTTTCAGTTTGTCTTTCAATATTGCATTCTTTCTTAAATTATATCTTTTAGATTTCATTTCCTATTACTTTTAAAAAATAATCTAAAATTGAATAAATTGAAACATATCATGGTCACCCATTCCCAAGTTTCTGTTGTGTTTAAATAATTTACACTGACTTGATTGCTTTTTATGGTGAGCTCAAGAAACTCACTGGCACCTTCTGATCTTTATCCAAAAGCATTAAAAACAGCAAATTGACCAATTATTTTTCTAATTCCATTTGAGCATTCTTAGATTACTCTTTCAACTTTCCAGCAATATCAATTTGGCTCTGTTTACTTCCAAAGCCAATATGCTTCTTAAATATCCCCCTCTATGTGCATCCTAAATCCCATTAGGTAATTGAATTCCACATCCTCATTGCCTTGAATGTGGTATGTTTCGAAAGTAGTGAAATTAAAACAAAAAGTCAAATCCATAACATTCAGGTAAAATCATATTCTTGTCATTTCATCCTTTATCTTATGTATACTTTGTGCTTATGTGCTTTGCCTGGATATGCTTCTGTTCTGGGCACCTGCTCTGTCTTCAGCACCTTTGATTTTTATAGTTAAGTTTCTATCCACTGGTTCCTATCTACTCTGGTTTAATTGTTGGCATATTTTTACGTGCGTGAAAAGGTAACTGTGGGGAGCACATTTCTTTCATATTTGTCTGTGTTGAGCAGGATATATAACTTTAGTCAAAGTTTCAACCTGCAGATTGTGGTTTTCTGTAGTAGATATTTATATCTGGAAATCTAAGTTGATTTACAAGTATCAACCTGACTCGTAAACCCTGGAGGACTGCCTCAGATCTGGCTCAGGTGCTTTCTCTAAGGCTTGGATGAATCCACCCTAACTTCAAAGTCAAGGAAACCAGCAAAGTTTGCAAATGTGTTAATGTGAAGCCATTGAGAAGATATATTGACTATCATAAAAAAAGATGAATTGCAAATAACTCCTTATAGGAGGGAAATATCTTTTAATATAATGACAGATCCCCTGTTTCCAATGTAGTTTCTTTCTCCATATTCTCCTGTTTACATATGCACTTTCAGAAACCAAGAGCAGCTTAAATATGTATTGATATATTGCGGAGTGTTGAATTGTTAAGTAACTATTCCCGATTGCATTGCCTGTTCTACAGGTATTATCCAAGCTGCAAACCAGCTGTTGTCTCTGAGTTGAATCATTAACTTTTACATAGTATACAGTATTTGAAAATGGAATTATGTGAGAAGTTATGCTTGTTGCTTAATTTGCATTATCTCGGTGTGCTTTTGCATATTAAAATGGTCTTCACCGTCTTGCAGCCTTTCTAAAATAATTTGACAAAAATAACTTGACAAAAATTTCCTTTATCCATTTATTCTTCCCCGCAGGCCTCTTCTTCTTGGTCAGTTCTCAGGATTAATCATGATTTGCTTCCACGTCACCTCTAAGTTCACAAGGTAATGGAGTAGCATTAGGCCATTCGGCCCATCGAGTCCACTCCACCATTCAATCATGGCTGATCTGTGCCTCCTAATCCCATTTTCCTGCCTTCTCCCCATAAGGATGGAAGTTACATTGTATAATTTCCTTTGAAGCATGGTGCCTACTGCACACCAACTACTACACAGTCATTATAGAATGGGCACTTGTTCCATGGTCAAGACGATTTAAGACCACGGTGCAGGCTTAGCACACACATGTATGTGAACATTCTAAAAGCACGCATAATTGAACACAGTGTTCAAGCTCACACACGACACACACACACAATCTTGCCCATGTCCTTTTCTTACTTCACTTGCAGCTCCCTATCTTGATCCCTTCCACTCCGAGTCTCCTTGCCTCCAAGTTACTTACCCTCATATCTAATTTCCTTTCCCTAACTACCTCCTATAATCTGTCTACTTCCTGATCCTCCTCACTCTCAACTCACTCTTTTTATGCTGTCCAAACTATGGTAGGTACAGAACCTAGAACTAAAGGCATAGTACAAATACTGGGAAATGTCAGCAAAGCTGAGATCCACAACTGTTACTGATTCTATTCAGAATACTAGATAATTATTTCACAAGTTATTGATTTTTCTCTGTAGATTGCAGTACTGGTTACTTTTGAAAATGTTATTTGTGAATGGCTTTTGCCATATTTCCTTGCAACATGTTTATGTTAAATTTTATTTTATGTGCGTATTGTGTTCTTTTCACTTTCTATGGCTGTATGATAACTCAAATTTACCTCTCCCTTAGTTGGTTAAGTGACAATAAATGCAAACTTGAACTTGAACATCCCAAATAAATTTGGGCAAATCCTGCATAAAAAGAATGGATTTTGCAGGATCTAGGTGTTTTTGGCAAGGCCATCTGTATTGCCCATTTCTAATTGTCCTTTAAAACGATGATGATAGAACGTGAAGCATTACAGCACTACTGCACTATTGAGTTGGGAGTTCCAGAATGTAGAACCAGGGTGGTATATATGTGCACATTAGAAATAATGCGCACATTGGAAATTGCAGATGGTAATTCACCTAGGTACCTGTTGTCCTTGTCCTTTGTGGAGGTAGAGTTCTTGGGTTTAGGAGTTGTTGTTGTAGTAGCGTGAGTAAATACAGTACATTTTGTAGATAATATATACTGCGACCATTGTGCATTGATGTGGAGGGAATGAATCTTTAGGGTGTTTGATTTTGGCTATTTTGTCTTGTATGGTCAAGCTTATTGAGAGTTTTGGAGTGCACTCGTCCAGGCAAGTGGGAAATATTCAATTACATTTCCAATATGTAGCTTGTAGATAATGGAAAGGTCTTGGAGTGTCAAGCATGTGTCTGTTGCCACAGGCTAAACAGCATTTTATCTGCTGTTTCAGCCACAAAAATTATATGACTTGTGTCATTGGGTTTTTGATCAATGGTGGCAATGAGGATGTCGGTGATGATAAGACCATTGAAACGTCGCCAATTCCTTCTCTCTAATTCCTGCTGGAGAAACTCACCCGCTGAGTTTCTCCAGCATTTTATGTCTACCTTCGATTTTACCAGCATCTGCAGTTCTTTCTTAAGCAAATAAAGATGGTTGGGCCTATAAATTATCCCTGAGGAATTTCTGCAGTGATGTTGCATGGATAGGGTGATTGAACCCCAGTGGCCTAAATCATCTTAGATATTGAGTTATACAACATGAGAAACAGGCCCTTTGGCCCCACTCGTACATGCCGACCATGATGCCTACCCGAGCTAGTCTAATTTATCCGCATCTTCCCCATATTCTAAACATTTCCTATCCATGTACCTGTCCAAATGTCTTTTAAATCTTGTAAGTGCACCTACCTCTACCACTTCTTCTGGCAAATCTGTCTGAAAATGTTGCCCCTCAGGTCTCTCTTAGAATCTTTCCCCTCTCATTTTAAAAGCATGCCCTCTAGTTTTGGACTCCCCTACCCTGGGAAAATAGATGGTGACCATTTACTTTATCCATGCCCTTAATGATATAAATACATTTATAATATCACCCTTCACCTCCTATACTATAGTAAAATAAGCCCCCGTCTCCTCCATCTCTCCTTATAATTCTATCCCTCTAGTCCCAGTGACATCCTTGTGAATCTTTCCTGTACTCCAACCAGCTTAATGATACCCTTCTTATAGTGAGGTGACCAGAACTGCACATAATGCTTGAATATGGTCTCATCAACATCTTGCATAATTGTAACAATATATCCCTAGTCTTGTGTCCAATTCCTGAACGATGAACGCAAGGGTGCCAAATACCTTCTTCATTATTCCGTGTACCTGTGTTGCCATTTTCAGAGAATTAAATAATTGTACCCTCACTCTCTCTAATCTACAACAATTGTCAGACCTTTCTCTCCTCTCTTTCCTCTACCTCTGTCATGCCTATTGTATCTGTACCCAGAACATTGAGCTGCCAGTCCTGCCCAAACATGTACCTATCCATACCCTGAGTTAATTTGCTTTACCTATCAGGCTTCTTGCATTAAAATAAATGCAATTTAGTCTCTCAGATCAAACTCACCTGTTGTCCTGCTTCTGCCTGTACTGCCTACTGAACTTGCTCACTTTACTTTCTATATTTGTTCATCTTCCTCACATACTAAACTACTGCTTTGGATCCCACCCCCATGCTAGACTAGCTTAAATCTCACGGCTAACACAAAGAAATCTCTACACCAGGAGACACCTTACTATTGGAGTTATTTCCCACAAGGTGGCCATTGATTTCTTTTTTACTATTCTTTGATGCAACACTCGGTCAAATGCTGCCTTGTTGCCAATGAAGGATAATCTAACTTCACCTCTGAAATTCTGATCTTTTTGGGTCAAGGTGCAACAAGGTCCTGGAACAGAGTGATCTTGCCAAGACCCAAACTCTATGTTGATGAGCAGGTTATTAGTGATTAAGTGTTGCTTGATAGCACTATTGATGACAGCTTTCATCATATTACCGATGATTGAGATTTGACATTATTACTAAACTAATTAGATGTGCCCTGTTTTTTGTGAGCAAAACATACCTCGACAATTTTCCATTTTATCCGGCAGATTTAATGTTTATCATTGCACTGGAACAGCTTGGCTGCAGGCACAGCTAGTTCTGGAGAGCAGGTCTTCAGTTCTGCAGCTGAGATGTTGTCCAGTCCCAGTTCATTTACTCTATGCAGTACATTCAGTCAAAGCCAACTTTTCCTTGACAAATCAATGCAGACTGTCATTGAATATACTGAATTATTTCCCACTGCTGACATTAAGCAAGTGACCTTTATTGACGGTCTATCACTTTCTCCCTATATAAATATTACTACAATGTTAGCATCTGTAGAGTCTTCCAGTACTACATCAATATCCACGATTGGGAAACCTTAGCCAAAATCTCTTATTTCCTCCATATTTTCTTTGGCTTTGGATATATTATCTGGGCTCGGTAAGTTTCAGTGAGGCTTACTTAAGGGCCTGTCCCACGGGCATGCGACTCCATGCGGCAAGCGCGACCTAACGTGGTCGCTTGAGCCGTACGGCCTCGCAGGGCCGGTCCCACTTTGATCGCCGGAGCCGTATGGAGTTGTGCGGAGCTGGTCCCGACATCGCGCGGGGCTCCGAAAAACTGACCGTGTTCAAAAATTCCACGCAGCAACGGCCTGCCGTACGCACCGCCTCGACGCCGTACGCACCGCCTCGATGGGCGTGCGCAGCGTCTTGACGCCATACATCACGCGCGAACTTCCCGCGTCACTCATTCGACCTCCGCGCGGCCCCCGCTTCTGGTTTGGTCGCGCTTGCCGCATGCAGCCGCATGCTGGTGGGACCGGCCCTGTACGGGGATCACTCGACCTCTGCGCGGCCCCCGCTTCCGGTTAGGTCGCGCTTGCCGCATGGAGTCGCATGCCCGTGGGACAGGCCCTTTACTTTTAAAGATAATAAAAAACATTCATAGTTCATCATACTTTATTTTTATTTTTACCTCATGATTCATTCTGTTTTCTCCCTTGCAGTGTTAGCATTATCACCACCCCCTCCCCTTCAATTTCCACATAAAGTTTACTGATTTAATCCCTCACCAAAGTTTTCAACTCACAGAGCCCTTTGTAAAAGGTTGTTAAAAGGTCATGAAGCGATTCCCCCAGTGGCTGCAGGAAAGCTGGCAGAAAGCTGTTGTTGTTCTTTTGCTTCTGTCTGAAATCTTCATACGCTTGCTGTCATTGATATATGGGTCTGGCTGCTGAATCCTACTGTTCAGCTGCTGACAAGGCAATCTGTGGTGAAATTGACTTGCTCGCAGAACAGTTCCTCTATGGTAGGTGGGGGCTTGGGGTGGCAAGCTGACAGGATGTTCGTGAAAAAGTGGATGTGTCATTGTTCTGCCAAAGGGCAATGTATCAATGTATATCACTCAACAAGGTAAAGGCGCTCCTAAAAGCAGTCACTTTCACTGATCTGTGGGAAGACAGATTAGAGAAGGCTGGTGGCTTTTTTTACAGTCTCTCCATTAAATCCAGTTTTTACAGCTCCCTGTCCATGGTTAACGTGTGTCTCCTTGGTGGTGTTGGTCTGGTGTTCATTGAGTTTAATTTATTATGATCACGTGGACCGAAATGTGGTGAAAAGCTTGTTTTGCATGCTTTCCAATCACACAATACTAAACATGAGTACATTAGATCCTCTTCTGGAACAACGCACAGGGAGTTGTCACATTCTGGCACTATCTTGCAACTTTCAAGCTTGTGAAAAGTCCACTCTTGGCCAAAGGAGATGCTTCCAAAGCATGGGAATGCAGACTGTGGTTGGGAGTGCCCTAACTGTTATGTAGCAGATACTTACAATGGGCAAGGAGAATAGTAAATTGCTATGACCATGTACCACTCTAGACTAGAAACAACTTAGACTTGATTACACTATTCATTATATGTTATCATCCTGTGCACATAATTTTCCAAGAATGCACACTCCAATACTATTCCAGCCAAGCACCACCTCCCCTTGGCATTTCATGTGGCTTAGGCATGGGTTAAACAGTTCTGTAGACACAAGAGACTGCAGATGCAGGAATCTTGAGTAAACAAAAGTCCTGGAGGTGGGTCAGGCAGCATCTGTAAGGGAAATGGACCAATGCCATATTGTGTCAGGAACCTTTTTCTGCAACACTTTGTTTTTTGGTTCAAACATTCAGTTCATGTTAAGTTACAGCACATTGGTGAGCATCAGCTGATGCTCTTGTTAGAACAGCACCAAAGCCAGCACAGCAGAGGACATTTTGTTCCACTGTTTTCAATGATATCGGGTTTTGGTAGAGGAGGAGAATGTGCGACCACCACAATGTATCATATTTAATGCTTCCAGCTGAAGATTAATTTGTAGATAAATGTGTATCAATATATACACAATCACAGAAGAGATCTGCTAGTTAATAATTATGCATAACCAGGAAAATATAATTGTAAAATTCCATGGAAAGTAATGTTGTTTTGGAAAAAAGAATCTATAGATTTATTTATTTATTTTTTAAATATTAATTTGTAGCTGAAAATGTAATTTAAATCTAACTTTGGCTTTCAAATCCATTTGTATGGTAATTATGCGACATGATGTTCCTGTACTTTTTATACAACATATAATAAGATATAGCTGTCCATTTCATAAATGGAATGGTGGTTACTCAGCCAAGACAGGGTATTCAATCATGTAGTAGATTGACAATTTTGTTCTGACATTTTACTTCAGTACTTCGCTTGCTGAATCATGTTGTCATAAGCATCCAGAATTCTAAATCAAAATCACATCTGTCCAATTATTTGCGAGGCCAATCTTGTTTTCTGTAATGCTCACCTTGACTAACCATCAATCCTGTTTTTTAAAACCTAGAATTTAATTACAAATGTAAAAGCACTTAAGTGCATCTGATTTTGAATTATTTTCCATTAGGTGCATTTCAAAACGAAACGTAGTTCGTTCCTCTGAATAACAAATTTATGTTTGCCTACTGAGCATTTCATTATTGATGATGTTGCTTGGTGGTGAATCAGTAGGAAATGTTATACTAGGGATATGCTTTATTTTAAACTCAAATCCCTCCATTTTGAGTATAGTTTAACATTTGTTCATTGTGACAAGTTTGTCAGAATTCTTTAGTTGAAGCATCTTAAAACTTACCTTTTAAATTATTGTCATTTGTCCTTGAGGGCTTAACTGTTGTGGAAAGCAAAATGTTAATTATTAGTTTTGCTAACAAGTCAACACTTTCCAATCCACTAAACTCATCTCATTATGAATATATCCAGAATTAGAGAAAAACACACTTTTTGAAATAAATATATTCTAACAACGAGATAAATTATTACACTGCTAAAAATACTGGAAATACTCAGCAGGACATGAAGCATCTTTGGAGAAAGAAACAGAATTAGTGTTTCAGGTTGACAACCTTAACTACTGTCAGTAATCCAGTACCCCTCCACAGGGTAGACACAAAAAGCTGGAGTAACTCAGCGGGACAGACAGCATCTCACCATAGGGTGCCTCCAGTACCTCTCCGTAGGTTGTGCTGTTCATAGTCTCTTAAGGGAATCAACATTGACTCATTATTCTGATGTAAAATTCAATTTCGTAGATCTTTTTCAATTATAAAAAATCTCGAGAGGTTGTCGTATGAGGCATAACTGATGTCATCCCATTACAGGAAAAATGTGGAGGCTTTGGAGAGGGTGCAGAGGAGGTTTACCAGAATGCTGCCTGGATTAGAAAAAAAAAAAAGATAATAAACAGAGAATAAGTGCTGGTGGGTTTCTTAAATGTGTATATTTTAATGCTAGGAGCATTGTAAGAAAGGTGGATGAGCTTAGAGCCTGGATTGACACCTGGAAGTATGATGTTGTGGCGATCAGTGAAACATGGTTGCAGGAGGGCTGTGATTGGCAAATAAATATTCCAGGATTTCGTTGCTTCAGGGGTGATAGAATTGGAGGGGCAAGAGGTGGGGGTGTTGCATTGCTTGTCAAGGAAGATATTACAGCAGTGCTTTGGCAGGATAGATTAGAGGGCTCGTCTAGGGAGGCTATTTGGGTGGAACTGAGAAATCGGAAAGGTGTAGCAACATTTATAGGGGTGTATTATAGACCGCCAAATGGGGAGCGAGAATTGGAAGAGCAAATATGTAAGGAGATAGCAGATATTAGTAGTAAGCACAAGGTAGTGATTGTGGGAGATTTCAATTTTCCACACATAGACTGGGAAACACATTCTGTAAAAGGGCTGGATGGTTTGGAGTTTGTAAAATGTGTGCAAGATAGCTTTTTGCAGCAATACATAGAGGTACCTACTAGAGAAGGGGCAGTGCTGGACCTCCTGTTAGGAAATGAGACAGGGCAGGTGGCGGAGGTATGCGTCGGGGAGCACTTCGGGTCCAGTGATCACAATACCATTAGTTTCAATATAATTATGGAGAGCGTCAGAACTGGACCTAGGGTTGAGATTTTTGTTTGGAGAAAGGCTAACTTTGAGGAGATGCGAAAGGATTTAAAAGGAGTGAATTGGGACATGTTGTTTTATGGGAAGGATGTAGAAGAAAAATGGAGGACATTTAAGGGTGAAATTTTAAGAGTACAGAATCTTTATGCCCCTGTTCGGTTGAAAGGAAATAGTAAAAAATGGAAAGAGCCATGGTTTTCAAGGGAAATTGGACACTTGGTTCGGAAAAAGAGAGAGATCTACAATAATTATAGGCAGCATGGAGTAAATGAGGTGCTTGAGGAGTATAAAGAATGTAAAAAGAATATTAAGAAAGAAATTAGAAAAGCTAAAAGAAGATATGAGGTTGCTTTGGCAAGTAAGGTGAAAGTAAATCCAAAGGGTTTCTACAGCTATATTAATAGCAAAAGGATAACAAGGAATAAAATTGGTCCATTAGAGAGTCAGAGTGGACAGCTATCTGCAGAGCCAAAAGAGATGGGGGAGATATTGAACAATTTCTTTTCTTCGGTATTCACGAAGGAGAAGGATATGGAATTATGTGAGGTAAGGGAAACAAGCAGAGTAGCAATGGAAACTGTGAGATTCAAAGAAGAGGAGGTGCGGACACTTTTGAAAAATATGAAAACGGATAAGTCTCCAGGTCCTGACAGGATATTCCCTAGGACATTGAGGGGAGTTAGTGTAGAAATAGCAGGGGTTATGACAGAAATATTTCAAATGTCATTAGAAACGGGAATATTGCCGGAGGATTGGCGTACTACGCATGTTGTTCCATTGTTTAAAAATGGTTCGAAGAGTAAACCTAGCAATTATAGACCTGTTAGTTTGACGTCAGTGGTGGGCAAATTAATGGAAAGGATACTTAAAGATAATATATATATAAGCATCTGGATAAGCAGGGTCTGATTAGGAACAGTCAACATGGATTTGTGCCTGGAAGGTCATGCTTGACTAATCTTCTTGAATTTTTCGAAGAGGTTACTAGGGAAATTGATGAGGGTAAAGCAGTGGATGTTGTCTATATGGACTTCAGTAAGGCCTTTGACAAGGTTCCTCATGGAAGGTTGGTTAAGAAGATTCAATTGTTGGGTATTAATGGTGGAGTAGCAAGATGGATTCAACAGTGGCTGAATGGGAGGTGCCAGAGAGTAATGGTGGATGGCTGTTTGTCAGGTTGGAGGCCGGTGACTAGTGGGGTGCCTCAGGGGTCTGTGTTGGGTCCACTGTTGTTTGTCATGTACATCAATGATCTGGATGATGGTGTGGAAAATTGGATTAGTAAGTATGCAGATGATACTAAGATAGGTGGTGTTGTGGATAATGAAGTAGATTTTCAAAGTCTACAGAGAGATTTAGGCCATTTGGAAGAGTGGGCTGAAAGATGGCAGATGGAGTTTAATGCTGACAAATGTGAGGTGCTACATCTCGGCAGGACAAATCAAAATAGGACGTACACGGTAAATGGTAGCGAATTGAGGAATGCAGTTGAACAGAGGGATCTAGGAATAACTGTGCATAGTTCCCTGAAGGTGGAATCTCATGTAGATAGGGTGGTAAAGAAAGCTTTTGGTGTGCTGGCCTTTATAAATCAGAGCATTGAATATAGAAGTTGGGATGTAATGTTAAAATTCTACAAGGCATTAGTGAGGCCAATTCTGGAGTATGGAGTACAATTTTGGTCGCCTAATTATAGGAAGGATGTCAACAAAATAGAGAGAGTATAGAGGAGATTTACTAGAATGTTGCCTGGGTTTCAGCAACTAAGTTACAGAGAAAGGTTGAACAAGTTAGGTCTTTATTCTTTGGAGCGCAGAAGGTTTAGAGGGGACTTGATAGAGGTCTTTAAAATTATGAGCGGGTTAGACAGAGTGGACGTGGATAAGCTTTTCCCATTGAGAGTAGGGAAGATTCAAACAAGGGGACATGACTTGAGAATTAAGGGACAGAAGTTTAGGGGGAACATTAGGGGGAACTTCTTTACTCAGAGAGTGGTAGCTGTGTGGAATGAGCTTCCAGTGGAAGTGGTGGAGGCAGGTTCGATGTTATCCTTTAAAAATAGATTGGATGGGTATATGGACGGGAAAGGAATGGAGGGTTATGGTCTGAGTGCAGGTAGATGGGACTAGGGGGAAGTATTTATTTTTAATTTAAAAAAAAAAAAAAAAAAAAAAAAAAAAGTTCGGCACGGACTTGAACGGCCGAGATGGCCTGTTTCCGTGCTGTTATGGTTATATGGTTATATGGTTATTTCCATCCCATCCTTCATCCCTATACCCCTCTTTCTCTGCAGTTTCCCTTGTATTGCTCTTTTTCTCTTTATCTTATTTCTCATGTACATAAGCCATAAAGGCAATTATATATATATCAGATATAGATATAGATATATATAGAATTAAACTTGACCATTTCCTGTTTGCACTGTGTATTGATTTTAGAAAAAACGCTACCGCTTACGGCTGTGATTTTTGGCCATCTTACTCATAGTCCCCCTCCGCTCATCAAGTGCAGAGGATTTTTCCCATCGATGAAAAATAAAAGAGTTATTAGTGTTTTAAAAATGTTGAGATTCTCTCTCCTGTCAATCACGCCATGAAGGCCACGCCCCTTCTGGTGGGAGGGGGCGGGGCTATAAAACCCGGAAGTGCGGGTGTGGCTCAGTCTCTGCAAGATGGGGGAGGGAGAGGTCAAGACTCTCTGTCTGAGCTGTGAATCAACTGAACACACTGAATGTCTACTGAATTGCGAGTGCGGTTTTATGTGGTTTTATATGGTATTGTGGTGTTTTATGTGGTTTTATGTTGGTTTTATGGTGGTTTCACCCTGCTTGAAATGGTATGAAACTGCATTTGAATTTGATGGCCTTGCATCCTGCTTGAAATGGTATGAAACTGCACTTGAATTTGGTGGCCTTGCACCCTGCTTGAAATGGTATGAAACTGCATTTGAATTTGATGGCCTTGCACCCTGCTTGAAATGGTATGAAACTGCACTTGAATTTAGTGGCCTTGCACTCTGCTTGATGTGGTGTGAAACTGCACTTGACTTTGGTGGCTTTGCACCCTGCTTGAAGTGGTAGGAAACTGCACCTGAATTTGGTGGCCTTGCACCCTGCTTCAAGTGGTAGGAAACTGCTCTTGAATTTGGTGACCTTGTACCTGCTTGAAGTGTTATGAAACTGCACTTGAATTTGGTGAACTTGCACCCTGCTTGAAGTGGTCGGAAACTGCACTTGAATTTGGTGGCCTTGCACCCTGCTTGAAGTGGTTGGAAACTGCACTTGAATTTGGTGGCCTTGCACCCTGCTTGAAGTGGTCGGAAACTGCACTTGAATTTGGTGGCCTTGCATCCTGCTTGAAGTGGTAGGAAACTGCACTTGAATTTGGTGGCCATTGCACCTTGCTTGAAATGGAATTTCAAGGAATAGCCGTGTCATAAAAATTAAACAAAAATAAAATATATATATATTTTTTTAAAGTTCAGCACGGACTTGAAGGGCCGAGATGGCCTGTTTCCGTGCTGTTATGGTTATATGGTTATATGGTTTCAGCTGCAGGGAGAGGTTGGATAGACTTGGATCGATTTCTCTCGAATGTCGGAGGTTGGAGGGGAAACTTGATAGAAAAATAAAATAATGAGGGGCATAGATAGGGTAGACATCAGAACTTCTTTCCCGGGGTAGATATGTCCACCAGAGGGCATAACTATAAGATGAAAGGAAGAATGTTTAATGGAGATGTGCATGGCGTGTGGTGAGGCGTGGTGGCGTAGGCACTGACACGCGGTTGCATGCGGCACCCCAGGATTTTCACACACACACACACACACACACACACACACACACACACACACACACACACACACACACACACACACACACACACACACACACACACACACACACACACACACACACACACACACACACACACACACACACACACACACACACACACACACACACACACACACACACACACACACACACACACACACACACACACACACACACACACACACACACACACACACACACACACACACACACACACACACACACACACACACACACACACACACACACACACACACACACACACACACACACACACACACACACACACACACACACACACACACACACACACACACACACACACACACACACACACACACACACACACACACACACACACACACACACACACACACACACACACACACACACACACACACACACACACACACACACACACACACACACACACACACACACACACACACACACACACACACACACACACACACACACACACACACACACACACACACACACACACACACACACACACACACACACACACACACACACACACACACACACACACACACACACACACACACACACACACACACACACACACACACACACACACACACACACACACACACACACACACACACACACACACACACACACACACACACACACACACACACACACACACACACACACACACACACACACACACACACACACACACACACACACACACACACACACACACACACACACACACACACACACACACACACACACACACACACACACACACACACACACACACACACACACACACACACACACACACACACACACACACACACACACACACACACACACACACACACACACACACACACACACACACACACACACACACACACACACACACACACACACACACACACACACACACACACACACACACACACACACACACACACACACACACACACACACACACACACACACACACACACACACACACACACACACACACACACACACACACACACACACACACACACACACACACACACACACACACACACACACACACACACACACACACACACACACACACACACACACACACACACACACACACACACACACACACACACACACACACACACACACACACACACACACACACACACACACACACACACACACACACACACACACACACACACACACACACACACACACACACACACACACACACACACACACACACACACACACACACACACACACACACACACACACACACACACACACACACACACACACACACACACACACACACACACACACACACACACACACACACACACACACACACACACACACACACACACACACACACACACACACACACACACACACACACACACACACACACACACACACACACACACACACACACACACACACACACACACACACACACACACACACACACACACACACACACACACACACACACACACACACACACACACACACACACACACACACACACACACACACACACACACACACACACACACACACACACACACACACACACACACACACACACACACACACACACACACACACACACACACACACACACACACACACACACACACACACACACACACACACACACACACACACACACACAAAATCTATAAACTGTGTATCTTTTTCAGGTTCATATTGGGATTTCTTCAGCTGCCAGTCAATTTATAGCACTGTTGCCTCTGCGCCAACAGGTTATGCAATCACTTTTCACCTTGGAACATTTTGAGTACAAAATTGAAGCTGACACTTGAGTGCAGTTATGAGAGCATGCAAAACTGTCAGATATTATCTTTCAGATGAATTATTAAACTGAAGCTCTGGTTTCTCCTGCAGAAAAGATTCTATGGTTCTCATAAAATATGTTGGTTGATATTTAACTTTCAATTAACATTACTAATGGGCATTAAATGGCCATGTTAAGATTAACATTTTTTAAAAATCTGACGGAGGGTGCGAGTAATGCTTGAAACTTGGTGGCTGTTGTGTACTGATTCAGTGTGGTGTACTGTCTTATACTCTTGTACATATGAGCCTGTCCTACTTAGGTGACTTTTTAGGTGACTGCAGGAGACTGCAGTCGCCACATGTTCGCGGGTGGTTGCCGGGGAGTCGCCTTCATGGTCGTGAGGAGATCCTGCATTCTGGGAACTTGTCGCGGCCTCATTACGGTCGCCGTGAATATTTCAACATGTTAAAAAATTAATGGCGACTAGAATGAGAGTAGTGAGAATTCTCAAGCCAGGTAAGGTTATGTTTGTAACCATCTTGAAATCATTAATTATTGTTGTGAAAAAGTTGATTCATAACCTGGACAATTGAGCCTCAAATAATATCCATGCAGTGTTACTTCCAGAAAGTGGTGTTTTGGTTTAAATTTGACTTGTCATAATACTTGGTACTTCTTAACTAATAATATCAGTGAAAGCAATTTTCACTTGATAACATTTTATTGAAGGCTTATTATTAGCTCATGAATCTGATTTCAACTTGAATTTATAGGGTGGATAAAAATGTCCTATTTGGAAAAAGGACAATAATTGGCATTTTTACTACCATCAACAGCCTGAATATCACTTGCACTTGCCACTTGCAGAAGTTTTCAGATGACTCTGCAATTGTGGACTGCATCAGTGAGGGGAGGTGTAGTCTATGACTTTGTTGAGTGGTGTGGGCTGAATCACCTGCAGCTGAACACTGACAAGACTGAGGAGTTAGTGGTGGACTTTAGGAGGAGAGGAACACCCCTGTTCCCTGTCTCCATCAATGGTGTGTGTAAATCACTTGAGACTGTATAAGATTTACACATCTTTAATCAGCACTAACTTGGCAGCATTACAAAACGAGGTGTTGTCAGTTCATCCTAGCTGCTTCAACTAACGGTGCTGGGAATGAGCGTTAGTATAAGTGTTATAATGGGGTGGAGTTAGTGATGCTGGCTAAGTGTGATTGGTTCACATGCATCATCAATCTACATCCTTCCAGCTAAAGATTAAATGTGGAAAGGAAGTGTATTAAACATACTCGCCATATCTGTCTGGTGGTCTACTAACACAGCCCGAGCGCGTGCGGACCCAACCATCCCCTCCCTCCACTGAAGGATTAGGCGGAGAGGCTGAAGGTGAAAATCGCACGGGAGAGGCTTGTGGTGACCGAGAGGGGAAAACATGCGGTAGGTGTAACCCTGTGGTTAGTGGAGACCGAGGGACGTGGGGGGGTGCAAGGCATGCGGGGACGGGCGGGAGACACTGCAAAAGGCGGCTGGAACTGGAGCGGCGGAGCATAGGGATCAGCAGGCGGTGGTCGGGGCTCCTTCACAGCAAGCAGGTGCTGTCGACTTCTCCGGTAAACCGCTCCCTCACAGTCCACAAGGTACGATCGCGGCTCATCAGTCGGGCGTACAACAGTGCCCAGACGAGAATGTCCAGTTGAAATTCGTAGACGGACGACCTGGCCCGGCAGTAGAGGCTGGAGTGGTCTGCTGGAACTGTCGTATGACCGTTTCTGGATGTCGTGTTTCTCTTGGAGACGTTGCTGGACAGTGGCGGGCTTCAACACCCGAGGGACCAGCTGCTGTTGTGCGATGGGGACCGGAGACCTCGTCACTCTTGACACTCTCTGGCGATGTTTCTGAAATTCAGGAGATCGAGATAGACGTCTGACTTTGAAATGCGCGCTCCCTCAGCAAGTGCTTGGCGCTTCTGACAGCGCATTCAGCGGGTCCATTACTCTGTGGATACTCGGGACTGCTTGTGACGTGCTGGAAGTTCCATCGGTCTGCGAAAAGCTTGAACAAGTGGCTGGTGAACTGTCGACCGTTGTCGGTTCTCAGGATGACAGGAGCGCCATAGGCTGAGAAGTGTCTTTTCAGCTTCTTGATGACCATCTCAGACGTGAGGGAGGTCAGTTAGTCAAGTTCAAACCAGTTGGAAAAAGAGTCGACCAGAATGAGGCAGTGCTTACCGCACCATTCGAAGATGTCCGCAGCCAGCGACGACCAAAGCAGTGCTGGTGGAGGCTGTTGCAGAAGCGGCTGCCGCTGCTGATGAGGCGCAAGATTGTTGCAAATGGGGCAGGAGGCTACGCGGTCCAGGATGTATGTGGCCATTCTGGGCCAGTAGAACAGATCCCGGGCGCATGCCAGTGTGGAGTCGGCTCCTGGGTGACCGCTGTGTACCTCTTTGAAGTATTCGTCTTGTAGCAATGAAGGTACCACTACCTTGTGACCCTTAACGACCACACCATCCTGAACCACCAGTTCATCACGGACCAAGCAGTACGGCTGCACCTCTGTGGGCGTGTTGGATTGTTTGTCTGGCCAGCCTGTTTTGATGATGGATGAGAGGGCTTGAAGCATATCATCATTAGCAGTGTACGCGGCCAGAATGCGCAGTTGCTTACTGGAGATTAGACCGACACCGAGAACCGTGAAATTCTCCCGTTCATGCGGGTGTTGTTCACAAGATGCTCGAGGAGCACGAGAGATTGTGTCAGTGACATGCATGTCCTTACCCTTCGTGTAGGTAATAGAGAAGTCGTACCGCTGCAGCTGTACCATCATGCGCTGCAAGCGAGCTGGAGCGGCATGGATAGGCTTGTTCAGGATTGTCACCAGTGGTTGGTGGTCCGTCTCAACCGTGAACGTGTTGCCAAGGATGAAGTCGTGGAATTTGGAGCAGGCAAAGACGACAGCCAGCAGTTCCTTTTCGATTTGCGCGTAGTGCTGCTCCATGTTGGTCATGGTGCGAGAGGCATACGCGACAGGTAGTAGGGTGCCATCATCAGACGGTTGCAAGCAGGCTGCGCCAAGCCCGAATTTCGAGGCATCGCAGGTGATCGCCACCGGACATTTCAGGTCGAAAAAAGTCAGGGTCGGTGCACTGGTCAGTTTGGATTTTAGAACATCAAAGGCATCCTGGTCTCCGATTGGAGGCGTGGGTTCGTATCCCACTTCTGACACCATGTAAATCACTTGAGACTGTATAAGATTTACACACATCTTTAATCAGCACTGTAACTTGGCAGCATTACAAAACAGTTCATCCTAGCTGCTTCAACTAACGGTGCTGGGAATGGGCGTTAGTATAAGTGTTATAATGGGGTGGAGTTAGTGATGCTGGCTAAGTGTGATTGGTTCACATGCATCATCAATCTACAGTGTGGATGTGCAGTATACCAAGGAGTACAAGTACCTTGAGGTTTACCTGGACTGTAAACTGGAGTGGTCCAGAAATGTTGAAGCACTGAATAAGAAGGTAAGATGCTGCAAATGTTCTATCAATTGGTGGTGTACAATCTTCTATGCTGTCGTGGGCTGGGGTGTCAGGTCGAAGGCCCCAGATGGCAACAGAATCAACAAGCTCATCAGGAAGGCTAGCTCTGTCCTGGGAGTGAAGTTGGATTCATTGGTGGTGATCTTGGAGGGGAAGATGCTCCTCAAACTGCAGAGCATCTTGGAAAATACAGCTCACCCCCTCCATGACCCACTGGTCAACCTGAGGGGCACCTTCAGCAACAGACTGGTTCCACCAAGATGCAGCACAGAACGCCACAGGAGATCCATTTTCCCTGTGGCTATCAAACTGTACAACTCCTCCCACTTCTGTTGTGAGGTAGATTGACTGACTGCTCTCCCCAACCTTTGCATAACCCCAATCCTGGACTTTCCACTCGTGTTTCATGTATCTTGTTGGCAGACCAATTTCCCTCCTGGGATAAATAGACAATAAACAATGGACAATAGGTGCAGGAGTAGGCCATTTGGCCCTTCGAGCCAGCACCGCCATTCAATGTGATCATGGCTGATCATCCACAATCAGTACCCCATTCCTGCCTTCTCCCCATATCCCCTATCTTTAAGAGCCCTATCAAGCCCTCTCATGTGTATCTCTCTATCGTATCGTATCAGCCTAGAGAGTAGTTTACATCCTTGTCCAGAAGCCTTTGTATTCCATTTGGAGTTTAATAATTTGTTTATTTTTCATATCTTCCAATGTTCCCAAAATTAAATGTGCATATTTTATATGCTTAAACTGCAATGAAATGTGCTGCCACTAAAAGTTTGAAAAACAATGGATGTATATTGAATTATATCTGGGGAAAAGTCTACATATCCAACAAATTCAAACTTTTAAATTAATATTTCTACATTTTTCCTCATTTTGCAATTCAAAATGTTAGCTCTCCTTTCAAAGCACATTTTGCTTTTCTTGTGCCTTTCATTTCTGTAGTCTAGCTCAGAGCTGATTAAGCAGTGTTTGATGGTGATGGATGTGTTTCAGTGGAAGGTCATTCTACATCTTGCATTCAGCATAGACTAATTGGTACTTGGATACTAAGCCATTTGAACGTCCAGAATATGGGATGTTTTTAAAAGTGTGCTGACAAGAGTTCAGGGCATGCATGTTCCAGGGGAAGGCAAGTGGGCTTAAGGAAGCTTGGATGGTGAGAGAAATCTGATCAAGAATAAGAAGGAGGCATGGGACAGGTATAGGCAACTGGGATCAAGTGTATACCTGGAAGAGTTTCGGAAACCAAGAAGGAGAAAACTAAAGAAGGAAATCAGGGGAGGTAAAAGGATGCAGGAGAGAGCTCTGGCAGGATAATCCAAAAAGATTTTCCAAGTACATTAATGGAAAAACGGTAACCAGAGAGCGAAAAGGGCCCCTCAGGAATCAAAGTGGTTATCTTTGTGTGGAGCCACAGGAGATAGCCAAGGTCATTTAATATTTTTCCTTTGCTTTTACCTTGGGGAAAGACATGAACACCGAGGAACTTTGGGCAGTCAATGGAAGTGTCTTGAGGGCAATGGAAGTGTCTTAATGCCTATAAAGTAGGCAAAATCTCCCAGGACTGATCAGATATATCTGAGGACACTGTGGGAATCTAGAGATGAAATTGCAGGTACCCTGGCTGAGATATCATAAAAAGTAACGATGATAAAGGAAAATGAATACTAACCTGGAACACAGCTAACAATGACATGTAACCTTTATCATCATTACTTTTTTGCATATCTTTCATTCATTTATTCTATGTCTCTCTTCATCACCGTCTATGTCTCTCATTTCCCTTTCCCCTGACTCTCAGTCTGAAGAAGGGTCTTGACCCGAAAAGTCACCTATTCCTTTTCTCCAGAGATGCTGCCTGACCCACTGAGTTACTCTTGTGTTTTGTGTTTATCTTCGGATTCCTACAGAGGTGATGATGCAAGGTTATTTTTCGGACTGGAGGCATGTGCCTCAGGAATCTGTGCTAGACCCATTGCGGTTTGTAGTTTATATCCACAATTTGGATAAGTACGTACAAGGCACGATTAGTAAGTTTGCAAATGACACTGAAGTAGGTGGTATCGTTGATAACGAAGATAGTTATCAAAGGATCTTGATCAGTTGGGCAAGTAGGCTGAGGAATGGTTAATGGAATTTAATGCAAAGAAATGCACGGTGTTGCATTTTGGAAGGTCTAACCAGCGCAGGACCTTCACAGTAAATGATGATGATGATGATGATGATGCTATGTATTGTCATTCAAACCTAGGCTTGAACAAAATTTCATTACTACAGTTTTTTACATTACAAAAAAAACAAAACAAAAAAAAAAAAAAAAATGACAGGGCTCTGGGGAGTGCTGTGGAGCAGAGAGATCTAGGAGTGCAAGTATACAGCTCCTTGAAAGTGGCGTCACTGATAGATAAGGTGGTTAAAAAGGCTTATGGCACATTGACTTTTATCAGTCAGGGTATTGAGTATAAAAGTTGGGATGTTATGCTACAGTTCTACAATGCGCTGGTGAGAGTTGGAGTATTTTTCTTAACTTTAGTCACCCTACTATCGGAAAGACGTTGTTAAGCTGGAAAGCGTGCAGAGACGATTTACGAGGATGATGCCAAGATTTGAGAACCTGAGCTATAGGGAGAGATTGAACAGGCTAGGTCTGTATTCCTTGGAGTGTAAGAGGATGAGAGGTGATCTTATAGAGGTGTACACGATCATGAGGGGGATAGATAGGGTAGATGCACAGAGTCTTTTGCCCAGAGTCAAGAACCAGAGGGCAGAGGTTTAAGGTGAGAGGGGAAACATTTATGTGAATCTTTTTCGTACAGAGGGTGGTGGGTATATGGAATGATCTGCCAGAAGTGGTAATTAAGGTCGGTACTATAACAACATTTAAAAGACATTTGGACAGGTATATGGATAGGAAAGCTTTTGAAGGATATGGGCCAAACACAGACTGGGGGGACTATTATCAATGGGGCACCTTAGTTGACTTGGGCAAGTTGGGCTGAAGAGCCTGTTTCCATGCTGTATTACCCAATCATTCAAGAACAGATGAAAATGAGTCGTGAATGTCTTTGTGATCATGGAAACACAGTTTAAAGTGGGGTAGTTAAGAAAGCTTAATGTTATTGTTTTCAAACAAGGTAGAGAGATGGATAAAATGGAGGAAGCTGTCAATGTTGATTAAAGTGGGTGAGATGGGATTAGGCTGGGCAGCTCTTTTTTGAACAGAATAAACGAGTTGGCTGGAAGGGCCAGTTTCTGTGCCATAAACGTCTGCGACATGACTGGCCAAATATTCTCCCTCTGGATTATAAACTTTCTATAATTTTATGAACCTATTGGAATGACCAAAAATCGCTGTTAAAGGCAGAATGTCTATGTCCAATTCATCTCTATCTCAGCTTCAATGAGAGTAGTGGTAACTCCTCATTTGATGTTTGTTATTGACATTTCCATTGAATCATTTTCATTATGTCACTTTGATTTGTTGATTGGAGCAAATACGCACTACAGTTGTCCTTGATCATCTCATGGAAATTAATTGTTTTTAAATAAATTGGTTTGAACAATAATTTTCAGAGAGTGGCTTGTAAAATACACTTTACTTAAACAGCATTAAAGACAATAAATGATATCGCATCTTTGTGATGAATGAATATCATTGTGCCTTTATTTGTATCCAAGAACAACTACAGAGGCCAAGTTGAGCCACCATTTTACTTTTTTATGCTATCAGGGCGAATTCGCTTCTACTGTAATTTCACTGATGAGTATATTTTGAATGCAGCTTGTTGTGTTCAATAAATCACTGGATTCAGATTACAGTTTTGATTCACTCAGTAATTTATTACACTACTAAATAAGGCACGTACACTCATGTATCCTTGAATATCCCCGAATGCACTCGCAAACCCCGAGTACACAGCAGAGCACGCTGCAGGATGTTTCTGTTCAAGATCACCTGGCACCGTTCGCGACACGGTCCAAGGCTGGGGTTCTCTTGCTGAACACCAATCTTCATGGCATTTCTTATCAGAGCAGACGGCGCCACTGCCCCCTACCCATGCCAATCATAAGCCCCCACTGTCTGTAACGTTTCTGCGCTACTAGCGGCAGGGGGCTACCCAACTATTGCTGTTGTGTTTGTTCGCCAACGCAGCCTTTCCCATAGAATAGCATGGGAAAGGCTGCGTTCCCGAGCAATGATCTCAGGTGCGAGGAGGTAACGCATATGGAAATGTTTTCGAGAGGCTATGGAATGTGGGGCTGCTAACCTAGCTGATAACTCCACTTCATATTTTAGCTGACACTAAACAGCTCTTGCCACGCTGCAAATTGGTTAGTATATGTGCAGTGCACACACCAAAAGGTTCTGATCAGGTGATGTCAATCCTTTTGCCATGCTGATTTATTGCCATCAGATTTCAGTGGTACAGCTAGTTTAGTTTAGTTTATTATTGACAAATGTCCAAGGTATAGTGAAAAGCTTTTTGCTGTGTGCTTTCCAGTCAAAGAAAAAACTGCACATGATTACAATCCACAGTGTACAAATAAAGGATAAAGGATACAACATTTAGTGCAAGATAAAGTCCGATTAAAGATAGTCAAAACGTCTCCAATGAGATAGATGGGAAGTCAGGACCATGATCTGGTTGGTGGGAAGAGGATTCAGTTTTTCTTTAGAGATACAGCATGGAAACAGCCCCTTTGGACTGCCGTGTCCATGCCAACCAACGATCACCCATATACCAGGCCTATCCTAAGCACTAGGGACAATTTACAGAAGCCCTAATAATTGTAGCCCTTGTAGGCCTTTACCTACAAACCTGCACATCATTGGAACATGGGAGGCAACTGGAGCACCTGGGGAAAACCTATGCATCACAGGAAGAACATACAAACTTCGTACAGACAACACCCATGGTCAGGATCAAACATGGGTCTCTGGCGCTGTAAGCCAGCAACTCTACTGCTGCCTGAAACAGCGAGAAAAGAACTGTCCCTGACCCGGAGGTGTATGTTTTCAAACTTCTGTACCACTTGCCTGATAAGAGAGAGGAGAAGAGGGAGTGACCAGGGTGAGATTGATCCTTGATTATGCTCGTGGCTTTGTCAAGGCAGTGTGAAGTGTAGATAGAGTCAATGGGAAGGATGTTGGTTTGTGTTATGGTCTGGGCTACGTCCATTATCCTTCAATTTCTTGCGGTCTTGTATGGAGCTGTTCGAAACCATACTACGATGCATCCCAATAAAATGCTTTCTGCGGTGCATCTGTTGAAGTTGGTGAGGGTTGTTGGGGACATGCCGAGCTTCCTTCGCCTTCTAAGGAAGTAGAAGTGTTGATGTGCTTTCTTGGCCATAGGTTCTCCCAATTCCATTCCTTTGGGAGGCCACCAATCCTCTGGTCTCCAAATCAACTAAATTCATCGTTTTCCCTTTCCAGTGAACAACATAAGTAAGTATCATAGACATCATGATGGTATAGGGATCCACCATTTGCACCTCCTGGATGCCATATAAAAAACTGGAAATAGTACGTTAGAGTCATAGCATCATACAGCACAGAAAAAGGCCCCTCAGCCCAACTAGTCCCTACCAACCAAAATGCCCCATCTAAGCTTGTCCCATTTACCCGCATTTGGCCCATATCCCTTTATATCTTTCCGATCCATGTACCTGTCCAAGTGTCTTTTAAATGCTGTTATAGTACTCACCTCATATAACTCCTCTGGCACCTTTTTCCAAATACCCACCATCCTCTGAGTGAAAAGGTTACCTCTCAGTTCATATTTAATCTTACCCCTCTCACAAACATGTCTCTAGTTTTTTGTTCCCCTATCCTGGTTTAAATACACTGTTCATTCACCCTATAACTTCCCCTCAGAATGAGTTCCATTACCTTGATATTACAACCGATCTCCAATAATGAACAACCATGGACAGAAAAGTTTGGTAAATTTAAGAGTGAGCAGCTATAATACTTATCCTGAGTAATAGTAGCCATGATTTGTGAGCTACTATGTCATTCCAAGTGTAGCTGTTTGGGAACAAGAGCTACCCTCTGTGTACGAGCTACTGTCACCTCTGGGTAGTCCTCAAGCAAGAGCTGAACACTCATATACCGAGGAGAAGGCTGTGGAATTGAATATTATTGAGCAGACTATTGTGGCCTTAGCAAATTATCAACCTCCCAAACAGCTTTGTGGGTGCTTTGAACACAGTCAAGAGTGGGTGCTTTGAACACAGTCAAGAGTGGGTGTTAAGATTTGTAATGGCTTGCTGCATCCTCAATAACCTGGTACTAAAGTGGTCCCAATCCAGGCCAGCAGCTAGGCCAATAGGAAGAGGAAGCTAGAAATAATTTTGACAGATACTTTTTAATCGCCACTGAGAGAACTTTTAATAATGCAGTATTTTCAATAAAGTCTACCCCTAGAAACTGCATCAATGTCAGATCCCATTCCACATTCTCTCTGTACTCAATCATCTGTGTCCCAAAACCACAATATGTCAGCACACACTACATTTATCATATACTCCCTTGCATAACATCAACTAAACAATCTATAGGAATGTCTATTAATCATCCTTGTGTTTTTGTTATTGCCTGACTTTAATGTGGATTTGATTCTGCAAGCGCACTTACTCTGTTCTCCTCCACCGTTGCAGCCTGGAAGGTTGCTGACCTGGAGTGGAGGAGGTTTTAGGAAGACTTCACCAGACAGCAGTGATACATTTAGTACTTGCCTGTGGTTAATTTTTAAATGCCATCTAAATGGCACTTAAAAAGATATCATCATTGGTGCAGAAAGATTTGATAACATTAGAAACAAAGTCCTTGAAATAAGTTTATCAAGTCCAGTCCTAATCGTTCCAATTAGTGTTCAATTGATGTTTTGCATCTACAAAATGTTGGTTGGTAGCAAATCAAAGTGAGACTGCACTTCATTCACCGTGTTCCAGAGTGTGCTGATTATTTTCTCTTGGGGCAAGCTACAAAAGCTGCTGGATGCCGGCATAATTACAACACCCACAGAATAGAATTGCTCAGAAAGACAAATCCTTCAATGCCATTTATCTGCATAGGCATTGTGCTAGGATTCACAATCAGTGATTGAGTCATTGTTTTTAAGTAATTGAAGAGTAAAGTGTGGGCCCCATAAAGTATAATTTAAGTTTGGGGATAGGATGGGTAAAGGATGAGGCTGTACTCAGTTGTGGAACAGGCAGTGCTGTTTCACTGTGTGCATATCTAAGAACTGAAATTTCAGGGTAATACGGACACGCAGACTATATTCAGTAAATCAGTGATGACACATGGAAAAGTGATGATTTCCGAGATAAATATGACCAGCATGACTGAGAACCTTCAAATCCCAGTTAAATGACATCAAATGAGATGAAAGCATTTAAGGTCATAAGGTCATGTGATTGTAAAATGAGGCCATTCGGCCCATCAAGTCTACTCTGCCATTCAATCATGGCTGATGTATCTCTCCTAACCCCATTCTCCTCTGCCTTCTCCCTACGACCTCTGACACCTGTACTAATCAAGAATCTATCCATCTCTGCCTTAAAAATATCCACTGACTTGGCCTCCACAGCCTTCTATGGCAAAGAATTCCACAGATTCATCACCCTCTAACTAAAGAAATGTCTCCTCATCTTCTTCCCAAAAGAATGCCCTCTGAGGCAATGACCTCTAGTCCTAGAATCTCTCACTAGTGGAAACATCCTCTCCACATCCACTCTATCCAAGACTTTCACTATTCTGTATGTTTCAATGAGGTCCCCCCCCTCATTCTTCTAAACTCCAGACAAACACTCATCATAGGTTAACCTACTAATTCCCTTTGCAAGAATGAAGCATCCTGTGTAGGCCAAGTCTGGAAGAAGGAATATAGCCTTATTATACCAGCACAACAGAAACGTGTCCCATCCCAATAATATGGTTTAACATTTACAAATGCAAGTCAAATTCTTAAAATGATAATTTCATTATCACCCTTTTGCCCTTAAAAAAATAATTCTAGCCTTTGTTCACCCATCTGCCATTCAAAACCCTCCTGACCTGTACTCATCTATCACTTTGTGATTACCCCAAATTCTCTTTTCCAGTTTCAAAAACTCATCTCATGATTCATAGCAGATTTAGTAGCTTCTATTTATTGTTAAAAATGTATACCATTTCCATGCAGATAGACTGTCCCTTTCCATTTTCTATTTATATAAGGAAAATTGAACAATGTCAGATTTAACCCCAAACTTTCTGGCAAATTAAGAACGATAGTAACTCAAAAGTATCAAGTATCACGTATCCTTTATTGTCATTCAGACCTTTCGGTCTGAACAAAATTTCATGCCTTGCAGTCATAACATAGAATAAAATAACAAAAACACACAATAAACACAGATTTAACATCCACCACAGTGAGTCCACCAGGCACCTCCTCACTGTGATGGAAGGCAAAAAGTCTTAAGTCCTTGTCTCTTCCCTCCTTGTTCTCCCTCTGCGCTGAGGCGATCCAGGCTTCCAATGTTGTGACCCCGCCGGGTGATGGTAAGTAAGTCCCGCGGCCGAATCCGAGCTCCGCGAACGGGCCGGTTCAAACTCCGCGGCCCGGGGCGGTCGAAGCTGCCACCCTCCAGTCCAGCGGACAAACCTGTTGTTGCGGGAGCTCCGGAAAAACAGGTCACCAACCTGTGACCTGCGAGCTCCCGACGATGTTGTCCACTGGGCCCGCGGCCGAGCCTCCGAGGCTCCGAAGTCGGGTTGCTGCCGCCGACAAAAATCTCTGATTTGTATCTCTGATTTTTGTGCAAGATTGATTTATTAAAATGCATCATCTCATTTAACATCTGTGAATTCTTTGATTTATCCAGGATCTTGTAACATGTAAATACTAGGGTCTTCAAGGTGCATCCTGTTATTTCTCCCTTCTTGACATTTCATGGGGTGGGAGATTGCAACCCTGTTTCGACGAATGCAATCAACCTGGCATGCACAATCAAATAAGATCAAATAGAACAAGTTGTCCTACAACTTTAAGCTGTGCACGCCATACGCAAGAAGAAGAAGAAGACTTTTCATCTCACATGGGCAGAAATGTTCCTTGGTGACTATTGCTCTGAATGTTTAAATGCTGCCTACTCTTCAACAAGTAACACACCAGGGGAATGAAGGGAGGAGATCTCCCTCATGGAGGAAAAGGGAGGAAGTATTTTGTAAAGGAAAACCAGCTCTGCTCTCAACCAGTTCCTTTTGAGATTTTGCACTGGCTTTCCAAAGCACAGCAGTTGACCAGCACTCTCATACTTCCATTGCATTGACGGCCAAATATAAGCTTTCCAAAAAATATTTTTATGTTGTAAAGTTCCCAACGTGTACCTATTCTTTTAATTAAAAAAAGTAGTGACCAGTAACTTCATGATGAGGAATAAAATATATATATTTTTAAAACAGTATTTCCAGTGTTTGCATGTTCAGTCATTTCTTGCTTGTAAAGCATTGCTCATAATGGCGATATGGGAAGTCTAAGAATTTGAACATAAGCCATTAAAGATATTACGTAAATGGAGGTGGTGGTAGTAGTGGTTTAAGCCAACAACTAGCAGAGATTTGAACCAGCCTGGTACAGGAGATTCTAGGTCAGATAAATAAGGTGAAGAAATTTATTGTCGTCTTTGCCCAAGTTTTCATGCAAATGGAGTTCAGTTTTGTGAAGGCATGTTCCTATTTTGCAAATTAATTGAAGCATCATTAGAAAAAGATAGAGGAAATAACTGATAAAACTGAGTCAACCTTTGGGAAATATTGTTCAGTTTCTGCCTGACAGCTAATTCTTCCTGTGACAATTTCTCCTCTGTTTTTACCCTGGAGAAAGACCTGAAGACCGGGAAACTTGGGGCAGTCAATGGAAGTGCCTTGAGGATAGTTAGTATTACGGTTGAAGAGGCACTGAACGTCCTAACTCATATGAAGGTAGACAAATCTCCCAGGCCTGATCAGATATAACTGAGGACATTTCTAGAGCAGAAATTGCAGGTGTATCATCATTAAATATGGGTGAGGTGCCAGAAAACTGGAAGGTGGCAAATGTTGTGCCTCTATTTAAGAAGGGCTGCAACTGGGAACTATAGGCTAGTGCGCCTTACATCTGTTGTCAGCAAGTTGCTAGAAAGTATTTTGAGGGTAAGATATACATGCATTTATATAGATGAGGGCTGAGTAGGGATAGTCAGCATAGTTTTGTACATGAGAGATCATGTCTCACAAATCTGAATGAGTTTTTTGAAGATGTAACTAAAAAGCTTAATGAGAGCAGAGCTGTAGACTTTGCCTATGTGGATTTCAGCAAGGCATTTGACAAGATTCTGCATGGTAGGCTACTCTGGAAGGTTCGATCACATTGGGATCCAGAGAGTGCTGGCCAACTGGATAGAAAATTGGCTTAATAGAAGGAAGCAGAGGGTGATGGTGGGAGGTTGTTTTTCGGACTGGAGGCCTGTGACTAATGGTGTTCCCCAAGGATTGGTGATGGGCCCATTGCTGTTTGTGATTTACAGTGCCCTCCATAATGTTTGGGACAAAGTGCACATTGTCAGAATTTATTAAAGGGTATTTTTATACATTTTGGTTTCACCATGTAGTAATTACGGCTGTGTTTATACATATTCCCCATTTCAGAGCGCCATAATGTTTGTGACACAGCAATGTCATGTAAATGAAAGTAGTCAATGTTTAGTATTTTGTTGCATATCCTTTGCATGCAATGACTGCTTGAAGTCTGTGATTCATGGACATCACCAGTTGCTGGGTGTCTTCTCTGGTGATGCTCTGCCAGGCCTGTATTGCAGCCATCTTTAGCTTATGCTTGTTTTGAGGGCTAGTACCCTTCAGTTTTCTCTTCAGCATATAAAAGGCATGCTCAATTGGGTTCAGATCGGGTGATTGACTTGGCCACAAGAATTGACCACTTTTTAGCTTTGAAAAACGTCTTTGTTGCTTTAGCAGTATGTTTGGGATTATTGTCTTGCTGTAGAATGAACCGCCGGCCAATGAGTTTTGAGGCATTTGTTTGAATTTGAGCAGATAGGTGGTGTCTATACACTTCAGAATTTATTATGCTTCTACCATCAGCAGTTGTATAATCAATGAAAATAAGTGAGCCAGTTCCTTCAGCAGCCATACATGTTCCATACACCAACCAGGGACGTGCGGTCAGGGGAGGCAGAGCCTCACCTGTCATACACCCAATGAAAATAGCTGTTAAGAAAAGTAAAGAGAAATAATAATAAAATAAAATAATATAAAGATTTTTCCAC
>CM075977.1:236483617-236601052 GCA_038087875.1 Malacoraja senta
AATAAGACGCTTAAGGGTTAGATGCTAGAGGCAAGATTGGGGGTCTTGAGGGACAAAACAAAGAGGTGCTGATTTTAAAACCCTTAACCAACAGAGTATTCAAACAAGCACACTTCTATACCAACCTCTCTTATGAATCATCTTCATTGGCTTAGGATTTCACAATTAATTGTCACACTCTACAGGTAAATTGGAGATGATATTGATGGGCATAACAGTCCAGCCATCCCCATTGGTCAACAGAAGGGCTGATTAATGGAATTTTAACTTCCTATCTCTGATCACTGCAGACCATCATGGAATTAGGAAGGGAGCATTAAGCATTATTTTGCACTGTCGAGGAAATGACTCTCTTAATTTTTTCTTTCATGCCGGACAATACATGCACATGGATTTGTCCCTGATGCTGGTTTCCCTAAAAGTCAGATGGTTATAGACTGCACATGTAACAATTTGGGTTCTTCTTCGTGAATTTCAATGGCTGCTACTCCTCTATGCCCAAATGATCGTTGACCCGGAGAAAAAAATCCTGATGGCCAGGGGCAGATTTCAATGAATCCTGCATGACTCCTTGATTCTGTCAGAATAGCTACCGAATGTCACCACAATTTGAGCAATTGTGTTCTATCTATGGCAATGCTAGGGAGGGAGTAGACCAATGTTTAACCAGTGTTCGCCATTGCATACAACAGTCTTCTAATATGTAGCTCTGACTATGCTTTAAGCATTATCACAGGAGTTATTTTGGTGGTGAGGTAGAATCAGTGTGATCGAATCATTAATTGAGATACTAAAGTGCAAGAATATATTACATGGAGTGATTGTTCTGTCAGAGAATAAAGCACATCAGTTTTAATTGGCAATGTTAACATGAGGGAAGGATAAAACACCAAGTCCCAGTGAAAAAGGTGATTCTCTATTTTGAGGATTCCCTGAAATAAATGTAATTTGTTTATAATAGATGATTGTACTTTTGTGTGTGCTGAGAACTGTATTCATTAATGTTTCATGTGACTTTGGAAGCAATAAATTGACAACAATAGGGGAGAAAAATAATACAAATAATATATTAAATAATACATTGCACGCTATTAGGAAAAGTGTCTTGTTAATTCATTAAAATAGTCGTTTTTATCTATCACCAATTGCATGAATGTTTTCCAGGCATTAGTCTGTAAACTATTGCACAATGAACTTCAATACAATACAATACAATACAATATTCATTGTCATTTGAACCTCAATGAGGCTCAAATGAAACTCTGTTTCTACAGCCATACAAACAGAACAATTTCTACAAGACACACAAACAATTTAATTCACACAAACATCCATCATAGTGAATCTCCTCCTCACTGTGATGGAAGGCAAAGTCTTTCCTCTCCCCTGTGTTCCATTTTTCTCCTGATGTTAAAGCCCCAGGCGGGCGATGGTAAGTCCCACGGCCGTTAAGGCCGCGCCGGGCGATGTACGGCTCCGCTCCAGGTCTTAATGTCTCAATGTGGGAGCCCCCGGCGGGCGTTGGCATGTCCCACGACCGCTAAAGCCGCGCCGGGCGATGTAAGGCCCCGCTCCGGGTCATTCCAACCCCGCGACACGGGCGGGAGAAGTTGCGTTGTGGGAGCTCCGAAAAGCGGTCTCCCACCAGGCACCTGCGAGCTCTCGATGTTCCTGTCCACCGGGCCTGCGGCTGGAGCCTCCGAGCTCCGGAGTCGGGCTGCAGCAGCGAGCCACCACCGCTCCCCACGCTCCGAGGCCGGCCAGCCCCACGATGGTGAGTACTCCGCAGGCTCCGCGACTGGAGCCCCCAGGTCGTTCCGGTTGGAGGCTGCTCCACGGTACTAGGCCCCAACGACAACGGAGACCCGACAGGAAAAAGTTCAGGTCTCCCGTGCAGGGAAGAGATTTTAATAGTTGCCTCCCACCGCCCCCCACATATATACAGCCAAAAACAGTTTAAAAGAACACAACAACTGCATTTAACTGGACAATAAAATTTTAAAAAAGACAGACAGGCTGCAGGGGCCGCTGCAACGTGAGTCGCGCTGCCAACCGGAAACTTCACTTGGATATGGACAATTTTGACTAACTTATTATTCTGAGTTATACTCAGAGCAATCTTACGTCCTTCAAACAGATTTAGTCCCCCAAATAACCTCTAAAAACAAATGTTATGGATTTTATCTCATTGCTATTTGTGACTCATTGCTCACTCATTGTCTCTAAAACGCTATGGGATGTTGCGAAATCCTAAATAGTGTTATTCCAGATCTCGTGTGTGCTGCTTATCTCTGCTACATTAAGATTGTGTATTTTGCAAATGTATTCAACTATGCAATATGGTCAAGAAATAATTCACATTATGCCACTAACACTGGGTAAGTTACCAATTATATTTACATCACCAAGAGATGGTGGTCAATGTTGACAATTCAAAGGGGCTAGTTACTGATTCAAGGAAACGAGGTGGTGTAAATGCCACATCAGTGGTGCCGAAGTGGAGATCGTCGAGACCTTCAAATTCCTAGGCTTAAATATCACTGACTTTTTGTTTTGGTCCAACCACATTGAAACTGTGACCAAGAAAGCACACCAACATCTCTACCTCTTCAGAAGACCATGAAAGTTTGGTACGTCTCCAAGGACTGTTACCAACTTCTACATAATGCACTATAGAAACGTCCTATCAGGATGCATCACAGCTTGGTTTGGTAACAGCTGTGCCCAAGACTACAAGAAATTGTAAGAGTTGCGGATGCAGCCCACATCCATCACCTGTCCATTGTAACATTAATTGTCCTTGTAGCTAAGCTGTGGATGTCCAGCAAGTTGTAACCCAATGGCCATTTTTTTGGGTACATCATGCTCAATGGAATGTGTTTATGATTCATTAGATGAACATGGCCAATCCACCACTAACAAGACTACCTGAGTAACAAAGTGTGCGTTTCACCATAAATACACTTCAGACCTTGATGTTGTCTTTTTTTTTAGATATTTAGAGAAACAGTTCAGAACAGGCCCTTTGGCCTACCGAGGTGCGTGCGGACCAGAGATCACCCTGTGCACCAGCACTAGTGGGGAGGAGCCATCTTGGGGAACGGCTGCTAACCAGCAGCTGTCCGTTCAATTCACTTTCTTTTTTAGTTTTTAGTGAGTTTTGTCCTATGTTTGTTGGGGAATTAGAATTTTTTATGTGGGATGGAAGGGGGAAACTATTTTCTAGGTCCCTACCTGGTCGGTGAGGCAGCTTTTTCTCCGAGCTGCACCGTCGACCCGTCCTTGCGGCCTACCAGCGGGAGTGGAGCGGCGTTCTCCTGGCGGGGACCACCCAGCACCTTCAGCTTCGGTGGCGGCATGGCGCTGGAGCGCTGTCGCGGAGCGGAGCGAGCGATGCCTTGCCTGGGTCGCCGCGCTGGAGCTCCAGTATGCTGAGACCGCCGAGTTCAACACCTCCGGGCTGCGGGACTGCGGAGCGGCCAGCCGCGGGCGGCGGCGCCGACTTTAACATCGGGAGCCTCGGAGCTCCAACCGACGCGGCCCTGTCGGCTTCGGAAGCCACGACTCCGGTGGGGAATCGGCCGTTCCAGCCGTCCCAGCCGCTGTGAGGACTCTCCCGACGCCGGGGCAACAGCACCCGGCAAGAACGGCCAGGAACATCGGGCCTCCGTAGAGGCAACTGTGGAGGCCTCAATAGGCCTGACTTCGGGAGAACTGGGGTTGGGGACTGGACACTGTGCCTTCCCCCACAGTGGTAATCATTGTGGGGGGATGATTTTTGTGTGTAAAGATTGTTTTACTCTCTGTCCAAGATGGCTGCCAGAAGGGAGAGTGGACGCTGGCGCGCTTTAGCTGCCGCTGCTCTCTCTTTCATATTGTGTTTTTGATTTGTGTTTTCGGATTGAATTCTGTTTTTAATTTGTGTACTCGTGATGTCTTTACTATTTATTTTATTCTGCTTACATGTTTTTACACTATTTGTTAAACTTTGTAAGGTGTCCTTGAGACTTTTGAAAGGCGCCCATAAATAAAATTTATTATTATTATTATTATTATTATTATCCTACACACCAGGGACAATTTATAATGTTTTACCAAAGCCAACTAACCTATAAACATTTACATCTTCTCTGCCTCAGAGGGCGGTGGAGGCAGGTTCTCTGGATGCTTTCAAGAGAGAGCTAGATACGGCTCTTAAAAATAGCGGAGTCAGGGGATATGGAGAGAAGGCAGGAACGGGATACTGATTGGGGATGATCAGCCATGATCACATTGAATGGCGGTGCTGGCTCGAAGGGCCAAATGGCCTACTCCTGCACCTATTGTCTATTGTCTATTGAGTGTGGGGGAAAACCGGAGCATCTGGAGAAAACCCACGCAGTCACAGGGAGAACATACAAATTCCATATAGACAGCACCCGTAATCAGGATTGAACCCAGGTCTCTTGCACTCTAAGGCAGCAACTCTACCACACGCCACTATGCTGCCATGTCTCACTAAGAGAAACTAAAGTTCATCTGAGGCTGTGATGATAGGAACTGCCTGGCTTTTTCTCATGCTTTGCATAATTACATAGGCTTGGTTGTTTTGTTAAAGTTATTTGTCAGGCTGCTGTTTATCTACACTTTCTTACTCAGTTAGGAGGCACCAACTTCAACATAATATTGCCTGAGTGTGTAATTTACTATTACAGATTTGTCAGTAAATGGCTATAAATGTACTGGCTAACTCTAATGGCTTCAGAGAGCACTGGTTCCACATGAGACAGACAGACAGTGAAATATTTAAATTGTTGTCATTTATTTAGAACTCAACAGGCCAGAGTTGATGAAATGCAGAGTTCTCAGAGGGTAAATATTGAAAAAAGTTAGAGATTGCAAGGAAGATGGTATGGATGGATTTGAATATAAGGAGAGAATTTTAAGATCAAAGTGTGGTTAACTGCAAATCAGCAATCAGTGAATATAAAAATAGTGGGTGAAAGAGATATTGTGTGAGTTAGAACAGACTTTGTAAGTTTTGGAAAATGGAGTGTGCAAGATAGATGCCAGTCATAGGAATATTGGAATCATTGACTGTGAAGGTAACAAAGGCCAAGATGGATGATTTTGTTTCAGCAACAAATTGGCAGAAGCTGGCTGGAAATGGATGATGAATGAGCAAAAAAATTAGATGACATTGAGATGGATGATCAGAAGCTCAAATCATAGTTGAATTGGATTTTGATTATGATTAGCCATGATCTTATTCAGTCTGAAGAAATGGGATTGGTGGCTGGGGAAGAGAGGTTGTGGGAGAGTCTTTTGTCATCCTCATATTTAATTTGAGGAGACTTTGACTCATTCAGGACTGAAAGTCGGATAGACAATTTGACCACACTGAGGTAGTGGAGCGATTGAGTGAAGTTTAATTGGGTGTCATCATCGTATTGAACCAGATATTGTACTTTCGGTATTAGGAGAGGGCAGCAGAAAAAAAGATTTCACTCGCAATTTTCCTTTATTCATTAAAATATTTTTTTTCTGACTTTGTTTTGAAATTAGGTCACTATTGCTTCATCCTGAAATGCCCCAAAAAGTATTTTAATGTGGTGCACTGAATGGCAAATTTTATCTTTCGTTCTCCCTCCATTCTATTTCTTCAGTCTGACATCCTTTCTCTCCACTTTGACCTATTCCGTCTTCCTCAACTTCCCCTCGCCTCCTGACCCTCTCCTCTCCCACTGCCCTTCTTTTCCATCATTCTCCATCTTACCATGACCTAAGTTTTTCGTATTTTCCCTTCTTTCTTTAAAACCTGGTTCTCCATTTCGTAATTTAAGTGAAAAATGCAGGCAGTCCCACATTCAGCACAAATTAAATTAAAGCATCATCATCATTCTTATGACTAATTAAGAAAAAGCATCACAAATTCAGTAATAATCTTCAAACTACGAACAGAATGATCATTAATAACTATAGATTGAAAAACCATCAATTAAATTAATTTAGAAATGAGTATCAAAGCAACTTCATGAGAAGTAATCTTACGGATGTGTCTCACCTGTATTTGTGGATCTTTCTAATCATATTCAGTTCTGGTCAGTATAACCAACTGGGTACAATCCTCCTGGGCTTATATTGCGATTTAGCTTGAGATGGAGCATGCTCTCGCATAACTATTATCTATTTTTTGTCCTAGATTCCAATTCCAAAGCTGAAATTTATGGGCAGTTGCATCAGCTGCTTTAGTAGCCTGATTTGACCGCAACAACAGGTACAAGTGAGAGAAGATCAACTGGTATTCTAGAGGCTGAGTGGAGTGGGCAGCCAACTATGATACACATTTAGTCCATTCCAGCAGTCTGGATAGTTTTTTTGTATTAACACAAATGTGACTAAGAACACGGTCTTCAAGAGAAGGTGGAAAGGTGATGGTTTGGGTCTAAAGAAGGGAAATGTCACCGATCCATGTTCTCCAGAGATGCTGCCTGACCTGCTGAGTTACTCTAGCAGTTTGTCTCTTTTTTGTACACCAGCATCTGCAGATTCTTGTTTCTCAAAGACCTTCAAAATCAACAATGTAACACTTGGGGAGCAAAAAGATATCTTGGTGAGATTTTACAATCAAAAGTGGAAAAGCGAGCGTGCAGGCTCTCATTATCCCCAGATAAGTGAATAGCTGTCTGTAGACGTCTGGTACACTGTGGTGTACATTCCAATGTAGTGTTTATCAGACCACTGAAAGTAACAATATGACTCTACAACAAATCAGAATCAAGAATCTTCATTGTGACTCTCTTAGCTGGGTGTTAATCTCTGGTCATTAGCTCTAAATGTACTATTTGCCGATGTCATTGCTGGAATGGATTCAGAGGTACAGTATATCATACTTTTTCTATCATTGGCATATTCAGGATGAATTTCTAGGCAGGAGACCTTACATTAGTAATTATTGAATAGACTAGAATCATGCAAAATGAAGTATGGGAAAGAATAAATATGAAAGAGAAATAAATGAGCAGGCCAAAAAAAAAAATGACACCAGGATTTAAGTTGTTAAAGATATCCAATACCAGCCAAGTTCAAAAGTAATGAGACTATAATTTGTCAAAGTATATTGTCTGGATGGAGTTTGATTGCAATAAGAATGGCTGATTGCACCATTAAGAATTATCCTGGATTCACCAACCTTGATACCTCTGGTGCACACATGAACAAGAAGGCTGAATTGCGGAGGTGTATTGACTGAGTGGGCAGTGGGCAGATGCAATAGACCTGCACGGGAAGGTAGACGCTCCCGCCCCCAAGAGTCTCAGGCAAATGGGGCTCGTCAGCCTGTGAAGGCAGTCCATTTAAGAGAGGGAAAACTGATTTAAAACCTCCACTTCCTTGTGGCCATATCCAGCCAAAAGGCTCCAGGAGTAAACCTCAAGAAAATCCGGAGTCGGTGCCCCTAAGGCAGTTCGTTATTGGTCCTGTGACGGCGCTGGTGCCAAACTGTAATGGCCCTGCTGTTCCTTTGGATCGATCAGCGACATGGAGAGGGGGGACGTGCTGCATGGGCAACAGCCTGTCCTCCATATGACATTGCCCAGGCTTGCATCCGACCAGGATGCATCACCCATGGTCAGTCATGACCGAGGGCGGCCTACTACGCCCCACCAATTAGCTGGCCGGTCAATTGACTGAACATGGCAAGAAAGAGCCTTGACAAAATTCAGTTCAATGGGAATCAAGAGGAAACTTCAATATTTGTCACCATATTTAGAAAGACAAAGATCAGTTATCTTGCCTCTGAGACATCACGGCAGGAATAGTGTCCTACATTCGAGCATCTTTATCATTGATCTGTCCCTCATTCTGAAAGAAGAAGCAGAGATATTTACTGATGATTGAAGTGTTCAACTCCTGATAATAGTGGAACAACCAGTGCCTCCACGGCTAGATGTGTATACATTCAGGCATAGGCTGAAAAGTGCTGAGTAACATTTGTGCCAGGCCACCAAGAGGATCTAATCACCTGTCTTTGTTTTTTAATGGCATTACCTTTACAGTCTCTGTGACATTGTATGATCACAATTATTGATATCATTTACTAACATCCCCAAACCTCGGCAAGACACAACACGTGTGTTTGATGGATTACTTTCTTCTTGCCTGACAGGGTGCAGTTCCAATAACACTCAAGATGGTTAACATCATCTAGGACAGGCAAGTCATTTGACTGACAGGAAATCTTCTAGAGCTGACACACTTTCTTCTGCAACTTGTACCCGTAGTTTTGCCACACTGGTGGGTCAGGTTTCACCACCACTATCTCAAGGGTAATTAGAGATGGGTGATAATTGGTGGTCCACATTGCTAAACTAAATGTATATATTAAAACATGGATAAAAAGCTGTCTTTAATCCCGATCTTTACAATAATTTATTTATTTGAGACAGACAAAGAAAACACAATGACTAATATGAATTTAAAGTAGATAAATGTAACTAATTGGTACCATAGGTAATTTGAACACAAAGTGCTGGATAACTCAACGGGTCAGACAGCATCTTTGGAGAACATGGATAGGTGATGTTTCAGGTTGGGATCCTTCTTCAGTCTGAAGAAGGGTCTCAACCCAAAATGTCACTTATCCATGTTCTCCAGAAATGCTATCTGACCCCGCTGAATTACTCCAGCGCTGTGTCTTTTTTTGTAAACTAACATCTGCACTTCCTTGTTTCTTTATAAGTAATTTGAATTTACATATACTATTATCACAAATATACGAAAGCAAGCTAGTTTTATTTTACCTAAATTTGAAGAGCAAGCTGGAGTTGTGTGCCGTTTTTGTTGTTTAGAACTGCATATCATCCTTATTTTCAATTATCGTCTTAATCCACTGTTAATGGATTAAGACGATAATTGAGGCTTCTTCTTTCCATAGTTTATTAAATACAAATACTAGAGCTAGAACAAAAAAGTTCAGACATATTTTATTATGGAAGAAAAGATAATTTAACCAACAAGTTGATTTGCAGTTTATAAAAATATGGAAATCCCACTCTGTGGGATTTGTAGAGCTCGTTCATTAAAATATGACTGCTCTGATGTGAGAAAAATTTTCTGCTTCATTCTCGCCTGCCATCTTCAATGTTTATCATTATAAAGAAAAGGCACTTCACACGATTCATCATTGTAGTATTATTTTGCCACTACTGGGAACTTTTTTCTTTGTGGACTGAGGAAGACACTCAATTTTGTTACTACTAGATAACTTAACCTTGTTACTCCAAATAGACGGATGAGCTGCAAATTCATGTGTGCCCTGAATATATTTTGCCTATTGAAGCAGCAGTATATTTTCTTCAGTCACAACTATTGACCATTTGCCACTCACACTACAAAACATGGAACAAGAAATGCTTGTTTGAATTAATTTAGAGCAGTACTTACATAGATGATATCCAGGGTACCCTTTTGTGGATAACATTTCATCAGTTTAAAAAAAAAAAAGAACGTTTATATGATGACTTTCACAATTCCACATATTCCAAAACATTTTATAGGCAAACAAGATATTCTTTTGAATTGTTGCCATTATTGCACTGTAAGAATCAATGAAAGCAATTTGCATGTTGCTTGTATCTAGAAAAAGGAAAGAGATCTTGACCAGGTAATCCTTCATTGATGGTGAATGAGGGATGTATTGGCCAGGACATTAGAGAATTCTCCCATGATGTGGGAGTATCTGCCTTTATCACTCAACAAGCAGTACATTCCATGTTCAACCAAACTCTCAGTGGAAAATATTCTTCATTAGGTCATAAATGACAGGAGCAGAATTAGGCCATTCAGCCCATCCAGTCTGCCTCGCAATCATGGCTGATCGATGTCTTCTTCAACCTCATCCTCCTGCTTGCTCCCCAAAACCCTTTGACACCCGTACTAATCAAGAATATATCTATCCCTGCCTTGAAAATATCCATTGACGGCCTCCACAGCCTTTTGTGGCAAAGAATTCCACTGATTCACCACCCTATGACTGAAGAAATTCCTCCTCATCTTCTTCCTAAAGGAACATCCTATAATTCTGAGGCTATGACCTCTGGTCTTAGGCGCATCCACTAGTGGAAATGTGTTCACCACATCCACTCTATCCAGGGCTTTCTTCTTCAAATTGGCTCTACATCTACTAACATCTTTCTTAAAGTTATACCCTGTGGTGATAGACACCTCTGGTAAGGGGAAAAGCTCCAACTGTGGCCTAACTAATGTTTTATATTCTATAGGAAGGAACTGCAGATGCTGGTTTAAACCAAAGTCTTCCAAACTGTCTTCTTCAGAAGAAGGAACTCGACAAAAAGCTGGAGTAACTCAGCCGGGCAGGCAGCATCTCTGGAGAGAAAGAATGTCACCCATTCCTTCTCTCCAGAGATGCTGCCTGTCCGGCTGAGTTACTCCAGCTTTTTGTGTATATCCAACCTCCCTGCTCTCTGCTCTTATATTCTATGCCTCAGATAATTAAATATCTTATTCCTTTCCTGACCACATAATCTGCGTCTGCTTTTGCCTTAAGAAATCCTTTGATATGGGCATAAATGTCCCTCTTTTCGACAGTCTCCTAGAATTCTACCCTTCATTCTGTAAATCCTACCTTTATTTGTTGTCCTAAAATGCATCACCTCACATTTTTAAGGTTTAAATTCAATCTGCTTTTGTTGTGCACATCTTACCAAATGGTCAACATCCTCACTACCACCACCACATTTTTTGTGGTATCCGCAAACATAAAATCATACCTATATTCATATTCATATTCATATCATTAATATAACTAACTACAAAGGGTCCCACCGCAGATCGCAGTAATATATATTCCTCATAGGCTTCCAGTCACTAAAATAACCCCTCCTACCTGTCTCCTTCCCAAACATCATCCTCAGTCTCTCATTCACCATCAACTTTGGATTCAATTTGCCAAATTCCTTTGGATCTTGTGGGCTCTGAGCTTTGGCCACTCTCCCATGGCTCTATTAAAATTCAAGTAGATTACATAAATGGCATTCCTCTCATTAACGCATGCAGTCACTCATTCAAAAAATTCAAACTCAGTAGTTAATACCTGCTGATTTACCTTGATTAATGCCTGCCAATCCTTGTGCAGATTAATTCTCTCGCTCGGAAACTTTTCCTAATTATTTTCTTATTACTGGTTTAAGGTTATGGAAAAGAAATGGTGGTATTACTAAATGTGTTCTCCGTATAGCTTTCACAAAATCAGCTCTTATTTTATTTGATACAACTATGGTTGTACATGGGGCGAATTATTAAGCCACCATAATTAGCAATCAATCTAATGTGGAGTCATTGAAAATTAGCATTTTATTTCGCAGCAGGGGAACAGATTTGTTGTTTATGTATTAATGTAACTGCTGTGTTTTAAGCTCCGTGGATTTACATGGTAAAACATTTATGCATGTACAAATTTGGGCATTAGGCACAGGTATACTTTCTAATCTTCTGGTTTTAATTTTTTATTTTTTTATATACAATGTATACCAAAAGTAATTTTCAGGTCATGCATTTTCCCAAGACTGCTTTCCTTTCCAAACTGTCTGCTTAAATCTGATTGACGTTAGGGCCTGCAGCTTTAGGCTTGTAGACATGTTGAATCTTAGAACATATTGGTAAAATATCTTTGATTACTTTGGCAAAGCTGAGTTGTGAGAGTTCTTCCCTGAGGTCTTCAAACAGCTTTAAACTTAATTGTCCTTATTTGTATGCAGATCACATTCTCAGAGCATAATATGTGGTTGGGATATGAAGTATTAGGCATTGGTTCCAAAGATATGTTTAATTAGATGAAGCTTATCTTTGACTAGCAGACAATGATTTCTTGGCATAGCTTTGGGGTCATTTTAATTTTGATGGCAGTAAAGTTTGGGGAAAAAAGGAAAAAGACAACCTGAAAATGTCAAATCAGTCAAATATAAAGTTGATTCATTTTCTTCAATTTGAGGCTAATTATGAAACCAGAGCTATTAATTAAAATGCACATCCTATACAGCTATACTTTGATTTATTCAGAGCTAGCCTTGCTTGACAATTTCCGTCCATGAACCTCCAGGAAAGCTTACTTACTGCCTATTATGCCTCCTGACATGTAGGGCAGCAACGAAGGTCCTCCACTCCTGTCTGTTCTGGGCTAGCTTCTGGACACTACCCCAGGTCAGGTCCATTGTTGTCATTTCCTCCTCTACAGTTCAACGCAAGGTGATTTTGGGTCTCCCTCTTTTCCTTTTCCCTTCCGGTGTCCAGTGCAGGGCTATTCTTGGGATGCTGTCTGGTTCTCTTCGGCTTTCACCATTGACATTCATCCTAGCATCTGTCGATAGCCCTGGAAGTCCATCACGCCCAGTACTGTTGATTCCTCCAGGAAAGGGCCTTAAATTATTGCTTAAATTCTGGCAGATCACACGATTGAAATTGAATGGTACATTTCAAATGCAGGTAGGAAACTAGTGGACTTTTCCATAATTTTCAATTGTTTGTCCCTTTTACAAAGTCCATGTTTCAGTACTTAGAAGTAAAATGCATGGATAGGGAATATTCCCATGGTTCTGCAAGAGATCGGAGAAACATGTTAACAGCAGCATTTCATTGCAGCAGTATACTGCTTCTCCAATGTGAAAGCTGTAAACATGTTTTCTCCTAGAGTGTAATCTATTGATATAATAAAGTTCCCTTCATGAGTTACTGAATTTGTGCTGGGGAAGGCTGGGATTAAAACAGGACTAACCAGCTAACCCAGGTGCATGCTAATCGTCCTCATATGTAGACCTAGTGTTTTATTGCATAAAAACCTATCAAAGGTGAAGTGAATTATAATTAAAGATGAGTTAATTGCAACATTAATCCCTATATCATGATATTGTTTCTCCTGCACATGACATTAAATCCATATCAGGTCGCTCCATTTCACACAAAGACAAATTAGACTTTACTGAACCTTTTATAATAATGTGGTTGCTTTTAACAAGCCAACAGAAAATTATCATTTCAGTGTACTAAAATAGCTTGGAATAATCTTCTTTTCATGTCCATCTTGTCACAAATGTTGACCTCGCTGTCGTCGTCCGTCCTGAAAAGGATGCAAGCTTCTGGCGACAATCAGTGGAAGCCATCACTTGTCGCAATAGATGATGTTGGTAGCATAATTAGCTCAGGATACTTCCAGTTTCCAGCCCCGCGACGTGGACACTTCTGCTATGGGGAATAATAAAACACAGTTTCCCTGCCATTGCTTTGAGATTTCTCACTCATGAGCTACCCTGCAATGTGCATTGCTCTTCATCCTTTCTTTCTTATTCGAGAGTCATAGAATCTTACAGCGTGGAAACAGGCCCTTTGGCCCAACTTCCCCACACCGGCCAACATGTCCCATCTATACTAGTCCCACCTGCCTGCATTTGGCCCATATCATTCTAAACCTGTCCTATCCATGTACCTGCCTAAATGTTTCTGAAACGTTCTGATAGTACCTGCCTCAACTACCTCCTCCGGCAGCTTTTTCCATACACCTATCACCGTTTGCGTGAAAAAGTAACCCCTCAGGTTCCTATTAAATCTTTCCCCCCTCACCTCAATCCTCTGTCCTCTGGTCCTCAATTTCTCTACTCCGGGCAAGAGACTCTGTGCATCTACTCTATTTATTCCTCCCATGATTTTGTACACCTCTGTAAGATCACCTCTCATCCTCCTGTGCTCCAAGGAAGAGCCTGCTCAACCTCTCTCTGTACCTCAGGCCCTCAAGTCCTGGCAACATCCTCATAATCTTCTCTGCACACTTTGCAGCTTGATAACATCTTTCCTATAACATGGTGCCCAGAACTGAACACAATACTCTAAATGCAGCCTCACTAAAGTCTTATACAACTGCAGCATGACCTCCCAACTTCAATACTTAATGATAGACACAAAATGCTGGAGTAACTCAACGGGACAGGCAGCCTACAGCCCTTATTCAGACTGAAGACGTCTCGACCCAAAACATCACCCATTCCTTCTATCCAGAGATGCTGAGTTACTCCAGCATTTTGTGTCTATCTTTGGTACCTTCGTACACATTCCATCATCAATGGTCTAACTGAAGCCCAATATGGCAAATGTTTTTAATCAATGGGAATATTTTAGACTCTTCACAATTTTTCTGCATTAAATCATACTTTCCCACGCCCTTCAACTCACTGACCTAAAGTATTGGTCATGCAGTCCCTTTATATTAAAATTCTCCCCTTGTGTTCAATAGAGTACAAAGCCACATGAAAAAAATAACTACAGATGCTGAAAATCTAAAATACATACAAAATGCAGGAAACAGATAGGATTGTCAATCTGAAACATTAACTTTGTTTCTCTTTCCACAGCAAAACTGCTGTCAAACTTTTACTTAAACTCTTTTTAAAAGGAAACCATTTTTCTATGATTTGCTGCATTTTACAGATTACGACAGTTCTTGAGAACTGTTCGTAACCCGAAAACATACCAACTCAGAAATGTAGTCACCTGCCATTTAAAAAAAATAAAACCACAGTCTAACCAAGGGAAACATATAGTTAAACCAAGATATTTAACTCAACCATTCAATATTGGTGTAAACCAAGTTGCCACGCAGTTAAAGATGCCTGCAAAGCCAGCAAATCCATCCCACTGGTCTATGAAATCCTTGTTTGTATGTATGTGCTGTACATAAGATAGGCATTCATAACATTTCTACGACCCGCATAATCATCATTTCAAAACCTTCAGTACAAAATGTTAAAGAATTGATATTTATATCTTTCGTGACTGCAACATTCTAAGAGTTACAATTAATGAAATACTTTTAAATATGAGAAATGGTGCGACCAATTTTTGGAGATCAGGTTCCCACAAACATCAACAAGTAATAGTTGCATATTCTGCTGGGGTGATATTTTAAAATATTCCATGGCCTTCCTCTTGTTCTACTATCCTTTGGAATCCTTGTTATTCTCCAGTTCCGACCACTTATGTCCCTAATGTTTAACACTGCACCAATGGTTATCATCCCTTGGATGCTGAGGTAGTTGCTTTCCTAAATGTTGTCTCCTTAACAATATGCTTTTAAAATGTTTCTTAACATCCAAACATTTATTTATCTCCATTAACATCTTATGCGGCTTAAGGGCCTGTCCCACTTGCAGATTTTTATATTGTTCAAGAGATTACTCCCTCTAGCCGCTAAGTGGACTGCATGGTTAAGGGAAATGTCTTTATACGCATGTGAGCTCACCGTCAGAGACCTTCAGTGCCTCTTCGCAGACAAATCTTCCAAAACACAGTCTTTTGATGAATAAATTCTTTATTGTTGATGAAAAACAATAAGATACATCCAAACTTCTTCCGACTCGTTACTATAATCTTCATCGAACTCCAGCTTATCGCATTAAGCATTTGAAAACTCCTCGTGTCTCCGTTACACTTCGCATGGTCAAAGGGTAAACCTTCTCCATGCTGGTCCGAAACTAAACTGAAAACTAAGCTTCTACGCAAGAAACCTATCTCCAAACATGCCCTGAAATACGTCATAAATCCCACCCACAATATAACGGGTAGTCTAAAATTTAAAGACACATGCCATAGTTAATGACACACAAAATAAACCAAATGGCCACTACATCACTTACGCGATTTTTCAAAATGTCGCGGGGTGACGCCTGTATGGTCGTGAGTAGTCGCCCAAAGAGTCGTACCTTTTTCTGGTCACCGCTGAAAATTTTCGGCAACCTGCTGTGACCATGACGGATGCCCACAGTCGCCGAAAAAAATCACGTAAGTGGGACAGGCCGTTTACTGTGACATTTTGGTTTGCAAAGCTTTGCGATGTTTTACATTGAGAAACATGCCAAGTAAGTGCAAGTTGTTAATGTTTTATTGTATAGGCTGTTTTTAATTCAGACTCCCTGTAAAATGTGGTTTAAATATGACAACAATATATATTAAAATGTAATTCTTGTGGTATGATATATCGCATCCAGGATGAAGGGCTCCAAGGAACTGCAGAATGCCGGAGTAACTCTGCAGGTTAGACAGCACCTCTGAAGAACATGGATAGATCACTTTTTGAGTCAGGGCCCTTCTTCAGATTTATCTATTACAGTGCAAGCAAACATTATCTCTTAATCATTCCTGGAACATAGTACTATTCAGTATGTGATAACCACATCCCTAATTTCCGTGGAAAAAAATAATGCACTGCCTGTTCTGAAGATACCTTCATGTTGCTTTATGGGAAGGACTAAAAAATAATAAGGGAGGGATGACTTGTATCTAAGTTAGGATGGTATCTGTGTTGGAGGAAAGTTTCAAACAGCAATATTCCCATGCACCTACTTTGCTTGATCTTCTGGATGTAATTGTAGGCTAGGGAGTTGTAGGCTAGGATGTTATCAAATGCTGCAACACATTTTGAAGGTGATGGATAGAGCAGCCACAGTGTGAATATTGTGGGAATATTTGGATTAAAGGATGTGGTGCCATTCTGGGGAGTTGGTTTGTTCTGTATAGTTCAAGGTTCTAGCCTGTTACAGAAGCTGTGTTCATCTGAGTCAGTAAAGAATATTATATCAGTTTGCATGAGTAAAAAGACTGTAGAGTCAGGAGTCAAGTCAAATAAAATGTTTCATTCCATCAGAATTTAAATACAACGGGATTTTTAAAAAAGTGATGTGAATTTAAAACTTTTTCTCTGCACATTTTTCCCTCTCTTAACTACATTTTTCTTAATTTATCTTTATTTTGTTTCCTCTCTTTCACCATTATCTTCTTGCATTTTCTTGTTTTGATTCAGCAACACATTTCAACTATAGTATAAGTTTATTAAGTGTTCCTACTGGCTATTTCAGACAATTCAGGCATATAGATCTCCTGTTAACCCTTGTTGTGCCATGCTAAGCTGGACACCATCCTCCTCTACTTCAGCCTTTGGAAAGAGGACGTTTCCCCTCAGACTCTGACACTCCAGATAAAACAATCCAAATCCTCTCCTTATAGTTTAATACTTGGTAATACTCTCTAATCCAGGCAGTTGTTGTGAACCTCTCCAGCACCCTCTCCAAAGCCTCCAAATCCTTCCTGTAATGGGGGTGACCAGAACTGCCATACACTTTCTTTATCATGCTATATACTTGTGTTATCACATGGGAAGCAATGGACTTGTAGCCCAAGATCCCACTGTACATCAATGCACCTAAGGATCCCACCATTTATTGCATACTTGTATTGCACCCCTATAGTGTAATGCCTCACTTGTCAGGATTAAACTCTATCTGTAATTTGTCTGCCCATATCTGCAATTGATCTATAGCTTGCTGTATCCATTGACAGTCTTCTTCACTATCCACAACCCCACATTTGTAAGTGTCACCTACAGATTTATTAACCAGCCCATATATCGCAAACATCAGAGGTCCCAGCATTATCCCTGTGGTATTGCAAAGGTGACAGATCCCTAGTCAGCGAGACATACCTTAATCGCTACAATCTGTTTTCTATGACCAAGCAAATTGTGAATCCAGTCTGCTAAATCTCTACGAATCCCATTTCTTTACTTTCTGGAATAGCCTACAATGGGGGAATTGTCAAATGTCTTACTAAAGTCCCTGTAGATAAGATCCACTTCCCTATCCTTAGGAATCATTTTTTTCACTTCCTCAATTAAGTTTGTAAGATAAAAAACTAAGCTCCACACTAAGCCTTGCTAACTACACTCATAAATCCATGCTTTTCCAAATGCAAGTAAATCCTATCCCTAAGAATCCTCTCCCATAGCTTCCTTTCCACTGTTGTAAAACTCACTGGCCTATAATTTGTTAGATTATTGTTCTTGCCCTTCTTAAACAAGAGAGCAACATTGTCCACTCTCCAGTCCTCTGGTGCCTCACTTGTTCTGAGAGAAGATACAAAGATCTCCATCAATGCCCCAGTAATCCTCTCTCCTGTCTCTCTCAATACCGGAGGGCCTGGGAAATTTTCCATCCTCTCAAACCCAATGTCCATAGTGTGTCTAATCATTGCCAGAGTGACATAGTTAGGAGCAATGTGAGCAAATGTTAACATATAATTAGTGCAGTTATAAACCGAATAAATCACAGTAGAGACTGGTTTTACACAGATTATGTGCTGATTTTCTACCACCATGAAATGTCTTTCTTTAATAAATGCCAAGCCAACACTGTAGTGAGTTGGGTTGAAATCTAACATGGTTTTGGATCATTCCTGGAAATGACAAGAGCTGAGTAGCATTTTCAATGATCTTGCTCTTGTGATGTTATGCTTTTCTAGTGATTTTGAGGAAAGGTTGAGAAGGATAAGGAGATATTATTACTATCATGGTGACATGGATTGTTATTTGTGACTTTGATAAAAGATGTTTCATTAGCATGGCACAAGGGAAAACCTAGCTATAATGAATGAAGAATCAAATTGCAGAGAGGAGGGGCATAGATTAGGGAGGCCACAAGAGAATAGAGAATTTTGGATCAAGCTGTTGTAGGGAGAGTCATGCTGTTGGAGTGTTATGTAAGTTTCTTTTGAGGGGAGCAGCAATTTACAGTTGATTTGATAGGGAAAGTCAAGTCAAGTGAGTTTATTGTCATGTGTCCCTGGTAGGACAATGAAATTCTTGCTTTGCTTGAGCACAACAGAACATAGTAGGCATTTACTACAAGGCATTCTATAAATATATACACAATGGTCAATATATTGATAAAGTGCAAATAACAGTATTGGCTAGTAAAGTTCAGTGTTATGTCTGAGCCAGGTTTAATAGCCTGATGGCTGTGGGGAAGTAGCTGTTCCTGAACCTGGTCGTTGCAGTCTTCAGGCTCCTGTACCTTCTACCTGAAGGTAGTAGGGAGATGAGTGTGTGGCCAGGATGGTGTGGGTCCTTGATGATGCTGCCAGCCTTTTTGAGACAGCGACTGTGGTAGATCCCCTCGATGGAAGGGAGGTCAGAGCCAATGATGGACTGGGCAGTGTTTACTACTTTTTGTAGTCTTTTCCTCTCCAGGGCACTCCCTTCCATCATAACTCCTTTATGATGAATATGAACAATGACAGCTAATAAGGAGGCCAGGAAAGGGAAGTGAGTTTTGTAATAAGAAGGTCCAAGTGCAAGATGAGGTCAAATGGGCAAGATGATGTAGTTGAGAGTGTGTAAAAATGATGAGACAAGATAGGATTGAATCTAGAAGGAAATGCATATTTAAGGTAAGGGCAGCCTTGAACACCAGGAGAAGTTTGACTTTATGGTCAGAGGAAGTTTGAGAAATAGCAGACACAACTGGAAACATGAAACAAAGATACATGATATTGAACATGAGGGTGGAGGAAGCACTGATAACTAGTGTATTGGTGATGACAAAAAGATGTTAGGGTAGACAAAAAATGCTGGAGAAACTCAGTGTGTCTGAAGAAGAGCCTCGACCCGAAACATCGCCTATTCCTTCTCTCCATAGATGCTGCCTCACCCGCTGAGTTTCTCCAACATTTTTTGTCTACGTTCGATTTTTCCAGCATCTGCAGTTCTTTCTTAAACAAGAGATGTTAGGGACTATCTTTGCGTTTTGAGTTGAGAGTAAAAATGGGAATGCTTTGCTTAGGGAATAATACAATAAAGTATGTATCTGGTTGCAATAATTTAAAGCAAATCTATTTAGTCATAAAAAGGTGCAAAATGCCAATTGAGAGAATATTGACAAAGGAATGGCTTTCAGAGTGGAGGGACAGGAGTTTCAGATTTACTCAAGAGTCTCTGACACAAGAGGGCGGCGCGACCAACGTTGCAGCGGCCTCTGCAGTCCGTCTGTCTTTTTTTTTAATTTTTTGTCCCGTTGCCAGTTTGTTGTGTTTTTTTTTTTTTTTTTAATTTTATATTGTTTTTGGCTGTGTATATGTGTGGGGGGGGGGGGTGGGGGAAAATTTTAACCTCTTCCCTGTACGGGTGACCCGACCTTTTCCCTGTCGGGTCTCCGTTGTCGTTGGGGCCTAGCACCGTGGAGCGGCCTCCAACCGGAATGACCTGGGGGCTCCAGTCGCGGAGCCTGCGGCTGGCCGGCTTCGGAGCGTGGAGAGCTGTGGTGACGCGCGGCTGCGACCCGACTCCGGAGCTTGGAGGCTCCAGCCGCAGGTCCGGTGGACGGTGACATCGGGAGCTCGCGGGTCCCTGGTGGGAGACCGCTTATCAGAGCTCCCGCAACGGCAACTTCTCCCGCCCGAGTTGCGGGGTTGAAGATGACCCGGAGCAGGGCCTTACATCGCCCGGCATGGCTTTAATGCCGCGGAGCTTGCCATCGCCCGCCTGGGGCTTTAACATCGGGAGAAGAATGGAACACAGGGGAGAGACATGTCTTTGCCTTCCATCACAATGAGGAGGAGATTCACTGTGATGGATGTTTGTGTGAATTGTGTTGGTTGTGTGTCTTGGTTCTTTTCTTGTTGTATGACTGCAGAAACCAAATTTCGTTTGAACTTCATTTGAGGTTCAAATGACAATAAATTATTGTATTGTATTGCATTGTATTGAATGATTTAAGACTCAGGAAAGATGCTGCCATATCTTTTTTTCCCTCCATATACTGGTTATAATGCATGATGGAGAAAGCATAATAATTACAGTAATCAAATGAAGGATTGAAAACAATCAGCAAAGAGGGAAAGAAAGGATCACCAAAAAGCCAGCTATTGTGAGGTGGGGGTTCAGCAGTCCATCATAGCCATAACATGTCCTATACGCTTTTGTGTAAAACACTCTGGAGCTCAGTAAAAATAAGGTTAAAAAAGAGTGTTTTCTAAGCTTAATAATTGTGAATTATTAAGTAACTTCTGCAAGAAGACCTCAAATGACAATCCCTGGTGGATAAACACTGGCATCATAAATCATGTTTTGTTTAATTTAGTTTAGTTTAGTTTAGAGATACAGCATGGAAACAGGTCCTGCGGCCCACCAAGTCCATGCCGACCAGCGATCCCCATACACTAACACTATCCTACACACTATGGACAATTTACAATCTTTACCAAAGCCAATTAACCTACAAACCTGTACGTCGTTGGAGTGTGAGAGGAAACCAGAGCACCCGGGGAAAATCGATGTGATCACAGGGAGAAGGTGCATATTTCTTACAGCTGTAAGGCTGAAAATCTACTGCTGCCGATAATGGACAAATAAAAGAAAATAGCTAATTTTTAATATACTTTTAAAAACATTTAAATTATCAAAAGCGTTTAAACAAATTGTTGATTAACAAAAACATATGTTGTCTTCTCCTTTCTTTCCATTCCATTGAATGGACTTGATGTTCTTCAATCAAGTCTAACCTAGCCAGGTAAAGCTGTTAGGTTCTCCACCCTATATGCAGTGAAATTACAGCATGTTTAAGCTCCACTGCTGGACTTCCTGATGAGTTCAGCGTCAGAGAGCAGCAATCGCTGGCAACGAACAGCGAGAAAGTTCCAGACTTTCCATTCGTAGACGAGTCGATAACTCAATGGCACTGGGCATTTATGCTGACAGTTTGACATAGTACAGTTGACAGTTCCAGTAAGTTTTGGCCCTTGTTTCCCACCTCATCCTTCAAATATTTTGAAGCATGCAGGGAAGGAATTTGATAGATGTTTGCCAGGTCCCATATTTTTTTCCCCAAACTATTGTAAACTTTAAGTGATAAATGTTGGAAGGCATTATGACTCTAGAGCGAAGCATAAAAACTGCAGTGCTGGTTTACAGAAAAGGACACAGTGCTGGAGTAACTCGGCAGTCAGAATCTAGGGCTATTGCAAGCAAGCATGTTTTCCAAGAGTCTATTTTTGCATGAATGTTTTGTTCTATTTTGCCCAGTCTATTTCTTTTCATTGCCTTGTAGAATATACAGTATGTGTACTTTATGTATAATTTATGTTTTTGTCTATTGTCTGTGATGCTGCTGCAAGTAATATTTTAATTGTACCTGCACATCATCTTACCTATGCATGTAACAATAAATGTGACTTGCCTAGAGAAGTACTTAATTTCAATAGGGAAATCATATGATAGAAGTCGCATATTGTGTCTCTCAAATTTTTTTCTCCTCCAATTCCTAATCCTCGTCACATTTTGATGATGTTGAGATCAACTGTTATGTCCGTTGTGAATGCAACACTCTCTTGTATTCCTGTATTTTCTGTTTGAAGATTAGCCTCAGGTAGCTCTATTATTTTAAAGTAATTTGATCCTTGGGGTGAACAATATATTAAGTTGTTTGAAAATTGTTCCATCCCATGTGATTCCATCAACCTAACCAGTTTCCTGGGGGATGTAATTGTTATTATTCATAAGCCAATTAGGAAGTCACCTCATGTCCTTGTAATAGTAATGCATATAATGGTGCCATCTGCAGAAGAAAGTGAAACTCATTATCTTTGAAAGAGGAATCTTCAAAGGAATTTCATGTCAGTTGAAATTACGATGTGAGCTGTTTTAGGCATGTGTGCGGTGTCATGAGGTATTGACTATAGAAAGCCAAGTATTTGTTATTTCCTTGTTTCTACTGTGGTGATAAAATTGGTTAATATTAGGAATTGTTGTCAATTGAGAAAATGTATGTAGTTTATTGCAATAAAATCGTGGAGCCATCATAGAGTCATACAGTCTGAGATTTACACTGGGTGGAAAGCCTGTTTCCGTGCTGTATGACTCTATGGCTCCACGATTTTATTGCAATAAACTACAGACATTTTCTCAATTGACAGCAATTCCTAATATTAACCAATTTTAATCTGCCTTATGATGTTCAGCACCTCCTCAACCGTAATACTGACAGTTCCATTGAATGGCCCAAATTTCCTGATCTTCGTGTCTTTTACCACAGTAGAAACAGATCTGTATACCGCTTTTTTACTTTGATTGTTTTCTGCGGTAATAAATAACCACTTGACCTTCAAAGGAGCCCTTGATTTATTTTCAAAATTTGCATGATGCTTGGCCTAAACAATGAGAAAGTGAAGGTGCAACTCCAATAGCACTGAAGAAGTTGAGCCATTCAGGACAAAACTGCACCTTGCCAATCTAAACACTCTCCATGACTCAATGTACCATGGCTTCAGCATGTACACTATCCAAGAAGCACTGCTGCAGTGCAACAGTTTCCCAGTAATTGACAGAGCACCTCCCAAATCCTTGACATTCAGTGCAAAGTAGAATAAGGGCAGGTGGCACATGAGAAACACATGCAATTGAATATACCTGTGCCTACTGGAACTGCCTTTGCTTTTAATTATCTATTTTCCATTTCTGAATTAGTGCATAATACGTAAAATAAACTTTGTGACACAGTAGAATTTCTAGCCCTTGACATTCTTTTAATAACTTGCATAAGCCTGAGGTATATTTCAATTGTATAAAACGAATAGCGTTTCCCTTACAATAATACTCACAGCTACACAGTCCCAGACAGGGTCAACTTTAACAGAACTTCCCGGGAAGAAGGTGTTCTGAAAACATTAGCACGAAGCTGTCTGTGCCATATCAAAATACTTTATTATTCTTCTATAATATTAAAATTGAACAGTGATTACTTATCATATTTTTCCCATCATAATCAGGATTAATTTAAATAAACAATTACAATAATTTATTTGATTGGGATTCAATTGATAACCAGGAGTGTGATCATAACTTGTGCGGATAAAGTGAAGGGCATTTTCTCAATTGACAGCAATTCCTAATATTAACCAATTTTAATCTGCCTTATGATGTTCAGCACCTCCTCAACCGTAATACTGACAGTTCCATTGAATGGCCCAAAGTTCCTGATCTTCATGTCTTTTACCACAGTAGAAACTGCACTCTGGTGAGGAAGGCTTTGCCACTTCAATACGGGTGCATTTGAAGCTGAAACCCATCAGGAGTTTTAAATGGAGACTGACAGAAGGCTGAAGCTGCGAACCAGTGAGCATCATATTAAATAAATCAATAATGTATATATTGACTTATTAGAATAGGGTATGAACAGGACAATTGGCTTCACTCACCTGCATACTAATCATAATATCAAACCACACTTCAAATTATTCCTTTATATGTAATGTTCTATGTGGAATTTGAGCCTTTTGAACCACAAATAGTTTTGTTACCCCTGTGTTATTATTTATTATATACTGCATTGATACATTCACAGTTTGAAGTTAATAAAATGCATCAATTTAATATTATTTTTCAGCTAACAATTTTGTTATGTTCTCTGGAGTTTAAGATTTATAATTAAATATTCAGATATGGTGTTTTTATCCATGCATCTATTGAGCAAAATAACAGCTGCTGTGCATTGAACATTGACAATATTGAACACCTCATTGTGCTTTTGACATTAATCTTTGGTAGTAGGTAATAATGGAACCAATCTTGCACAGGTTGATGGTGGATAGTTTCCATATCTGCTAACCACAGCCGAGTCAGCTATTGTGTGAGTATTTTGTTGTGTGGTACAGAATGTCTCACACCCATCAGCCCTCTACTCAATACAACCTTTTTTAAGGCAAGGGAAAATAAAATGTTCCATTTATGAGGAACGTACATTGCAGTTCTGTTTTGGACAACCTGAAGCCTAAGAAACACGGCAGATGAGAGGCTGGCAGGAAGAACATTGGAAAAATTGCTTTGAGATCGCAAAAACATAGATGGATAGATATTTTGAAGACAGAAACCAGTGTGCCTGTGTACAAGAAGAACTAGTACTAGTAGAAATAATATGCTTCAGTATGAAGACCGAGCGTCTGAAAAGAAGCTGTGGGTTCAAATTATGAATCGGTTTTGTGGCTCAGCTTGAACAATCTCAATTATTTCAACTGCAGGTACACCACCAATTTTTTGACAGCTTTGGTTCCAGAGCCTTGCCCGATTATCCATTTTGTCTGACCAACAGTGGTCATGCAATAATAGTAAGTAAGTAAGTCAATTTTATTTATATAGCACGTTTAAATCAACTCGCGTTGAAACCAAAGTGCTTTACATAAAATAAATAATAAAAGTTTCCGTACATCCATAGATCCATAGATAATAATTCAACAATACACCTCTGATCCACTAATTATACTCCTCCCATATCGCTAAAGCACCATGGACTGCTAGAAACTTAAATAATTGTAATAATAGAAACGATTATCTCTTTCGGGATGGAGGTACATATCCCGAAAGAGCAGGCGCCCCACGCAATGTCATCTGTGGCTGCCCAGTGAACTAGTTTAGTTTAGGTTAGAGATACAGCGCAGAAACAGGCCCTTCGGCCCAACGAGTCCACGCCAATCAGCGATCACCGCACACTAACATTATCCTACACACTAGGGACAATTTACAATTATACCAAGCCAATTAACCTGCATACCTGTATGTCTTTGAAGAGTGAGAGGAAACCAGAGATCCAAGAGAAAACCCACGCAGGTCACAAGGAGAACGTACAAACTCCATACAGACAGCATCCGCGGTCAAGATTGAACCCTGTCTCTGACGCTGTAAGGCAGCAACTCTACCGCTTTTATTTTAGTCTGGTGGTTTGCGGAATTTCAAGTGCTCTCTTGTAATTTTGTCCTGATTAAACTAGGTGCCCAGAATGGCAGGCAGTGGCGAGTGGAGTGCTGCAAGGCTTGGTGTTGAGGCCGCAACTGTTTACCATATATATTAATGATTTGGAAGAGGGAATTAGGAGCAACACTAGCAAGTTTGCAGATGACACAAAGCTGGGTGACAGTGTGAACTGTGAAGAGGATGTTAGGAGGTTGCAGGGTGACCTGGACAGGTTGAGTGAGTGGGCAGATGCGTGGCAGATGCAATATAATATAGATAAATGTGTGGTTATCCACTTTGGCGGCAAAAACAAGGGGGCAGATTATTATCTCAATGGGGTTAGGTTAGGTAAGGGGGAAGTACAGCGAGACCTAGGTGTCCGTGTACACCAGTCACTGAAAGTTGGCATGCAGGTACAGCAGGCAGTGAAGAAAGCTAATGGAACGTTGGCGTTCATAACAAGACGATTTCAGTATAGGAGTAAAGAGGTTCTTCTGCAGTTGTATAGGGCTCTGGTAAGACCACATCTGGAGTATTGTGTACAGTTTTGGTCTCCTAATTTGAGGAAGGACATCCTTGTGATTGAGGCAGTGCAGCGTAGGTTCACGAGATTGATCCCTGGGATGGCGGGACTGTCATATGAGGAAAGATTGAAAAGACTAGGCTTGTATTCACTGGAGTTTAGAAGGATGAGGGGGGATCTTATAGAAACATATAAAATTATAAAAGGACTGGACAAGCTAGATGCAGGAAAAATGTTCCCAATGTTGGGCGAGTCCAGAACCAGGGGCCACAGTCTTAGAATAAAGGGGAGGCCATTTAAGAATGAGGTGAGAAAAAACGTTTTCACCCAGAGAATTGTGAATTTGTGGAATTCCCTGCCACAGAGGGCAGTGGAGGCCAAATCACTGGATGGATTTAAGAGAGAGTTAGATAGAGCTCTAGTGGCTAGTGGAGTCAAGGGATGGGGAGAAGGCAGGCACGGGTTATTGTTTGCGGACGATCAGCCATGATCACAATGAATGGCGGTGCTGGCTCGGGGCCGAATGGCCTCCTCCTGCACCTATTTTCTATGTTTCTATGTTAACGACCCTATATTGAAGAAAATACTATTATTCAGGAAATGTAATCAGGATACTTAGAAAACGATAATTGATTAGACAGAGCCAATAAGTATTTCTGAAAGGAATGTTTAATCTGTTAGATTTTTTTAATATTGCGGCTAGCAGAATACATAGATTTAGTGATTTTTCAGAAGGCCTTCAACAAGAGGCTATTAAACAGAATTAGAACATATGTGATTGAGAGAAATATATTGATGTGAATAAGGTGTGTAGAACGAAACTGCAAATGCTGGTTACACCGAAGGCGGACATAAAATGCTCGAGTTACTCAGCGGGTCAGGCAGCATCTCTGGAGAAAAGAAATGGGTGATACTTTGTGTCGAGACCATTCTTCAGTCTGAGAGTCGGAGAGAGGGAATCTAGAGGTATGAATAGGTACAGAACAAATCAGAGCCAGCACCTATGGCCAAGGAACCCACAATGCTCCATTGTTGTCTGTGGAGGAGGTGATAACAAAGGGATACAAACAGTGAAACTAGCAGGATGTTTAGGGTGGGGGAAGGATGGTGAGACAAGGAATGCATGGGTTATTTAAAGTTAGAGAAATCAATAGCTGGGTTGTAAGCTGCCGAAGCAAAATATGAGGTGCTTTTCCTCAAATTTGCATGTGGTCTCACTCTGACAGTGGAAGAGGCCCAGGACAAAAAGGTCAGTGTGGGAATGGGAGGGAGAGTTAAAACATACATGATCAATAGTCGAACATTCATGGATTCCAGAAATGATGATGCTTGAGTTGAAAATAATGCTGTTGGTGGTTATGTGAAAGCATTGTTTGCCAACTGCAAACATATGAGAACAATTGGATGGGAAATCCTGGACTGTGGCATAAGTAGTCATATCACACATTGGGAGGTTGAATGTGACGAGAGGAGGTGCATCACAGTCATAAAGGATGAATTTGTTCCCTGGCAATGCAAATACTATCAGGGATGAAACCTGTCAAAGAAAAGTAGACAAGTAGCTGAGTTATGACTGTTCAAGCATCTTAAGAGAGGGAGGATTAATGTAGAAGCTTGAATGCCGAACGGAAGTGGAGAAATGATGGAAAAAGCAGTCGCATGGATCTTATTTTGGAGCATGGAGCATGGAGCATGTTAAGATCTGTGATTATTGGCATACATTTTGAAATTCCTGCAACTTTGATCAGGAAAAAAGATTATTTGATAATTATTTGCAACGTATTAATTATTCAGATCAAAACCCAAGAACCAGACATTTATGACAAACTGAAAAACACATGTAATACCGTAAACTATGAAGTCACCACCAAAGTAGTATTGAATTTGGTCACATGATATTTTTTTAATCTAAAACAGATAAGCAAACATTTATTATAGCTTTATTTAAAAGGTCCATCTGTCATTTGTGGTAAATAGTTTAATACTGAGTAAATAATTTGTTCACAGGCTTTTTTCTTAAATTTAAGGATTTTATTTTGATTATAACTACAATGAAATGTTTAAGTTCCAACTTTGTAATGGAGAAAAATAAAATAATTCTTAAAATAGAATGAAAGATCTTCCATTCAAACAAAAAATTACAATTTAAAAACCTATTAAAAAAAATCTCTTTGCTTTAAAAGTACATTATTGTACCTACTTTGGATTATTGAACGGCTTAATTAGATTCACTAATTCCACTTTAATCTTATTTCTTCTCTGACCTTCATTTTCTTTAAGCCTAAACTCAAGTTACAGAGTTCTATGTGCTCTTGACATTACTGCCCAAGTTCCATTCTAGCCTGCCTCTCCTTGGTAACTCATTCCTCACCTCTACTCACATTTATTTTTCTGTGTGATATTTTTTCCTATAAACCATTTTTTTCCTGTTCAATTGTGTTTCAGGTTGTTAACTTGTCTTAGCTAGTAACATGTTATTTCTGTGTCATGTAAGGTTCTGCTTCGGGTGGCTATTTTCATTCTGTCAATCTGTTATGATGACTGTACTGGAACCTCTTGCTTTTCCTCCCACAGGGCTATCCATGTTTTCTGCATGATGCAATACATCACTGTATGATGCTAGGGTTGAGACCCTCCAGTCCAATTTTAAAATGTAGACAAAATCTATAAATCGAGTGATTTGCCATTAGAAGAAGCAAGATTAAAACTTAATTATTGAATCTAATTTAACAGTTCAATAAACCAAAGTGGGTACAATAAAGTACTTTAAAGGCAAAGAGAATTTTTAAAGCATGGAAGGAATTTTTTACTAACTAGCTGCATCTGAGAGAGATCAGCATTGGATCTCGACATGATAGGTTGCCTGTCCATGTTCTCCAGGATTGCTGCCTGACCCGCTAAGTTACTCTAGCACTTTATTTCTTTTTTGACTGTATCTAATCTTGTCTGGTGGAATAGAGCAACTTCCAAAATTAAAATGTGTGGATCTTTGATAGTGACAGTTTCCTCTGCCATTATTGTTTTGAGGTAGGTATTTGATCAAAAGTGTAACCATCTAGCCTTTGATCTTTTCCTTCGCAGACATATAATCCAGACAAAATATGAACATTGGGCTCTGATGCAATAATTTTCTTTTGCCTAAACCTGCCTAAAAATGCATTGACATAACTCTGTTTTTCCTATTCTGATGCATCACATCACACACAGTAAGTAGAGTAATGCTGTAATTAGTTAGCACTGCTAACTGCTTTGATAGAGAGGGAAATAGTTAATCTCAAGTTAATGATGTTTCATCAGGATTGAGATAGTTGATTATCCAGTATCTCTTCCCTTTCATCGTCTCCAACCTTATAGATCCCCAGCCCTGAACTGCCTGCTTCTATCTCCTTCCCAAAATCTACAAACAAGACTGCCTTGACAGACCCATTGTTTTCGCTTGCTCAAGCCCCAGGGTACTCGTGTCCAAATACCTCGATTCCATTCTATCCCCCTTTGCCCAGTTCTTTCCGACCTACATCCGAGACACCTCAAAAGCCCTTCAACTTTTCAAAAGCTTTCAATTCCTAGGCTCCAATTGCCTTATCTTTACCATGGGTGTCCAGTCCCTTTACACCTCCATCAAACAACAGGGTCTCAAGGCCCTCTGGTTCCTCCTTGCACAGAGACCCAATCAGTTTCCCTCTACTCACACTCTCCCCTGCCTGGTGGGACTTCTCACTTCCTCCAAGTTAAAGCTGTAGCCATGGGCACTCACATGAGCCCCAGCTGTACCTGCCTTTTAGTTGGTCAGGTTGAACAGTCCTTGTTCCAAACGTACACTTGCACCAGCCCCCCAACTCTTTCTCTGCTATATTGATGACTGCATCGGGGCTGCATCCTGCATCTTTACAGAACTCATTGATTTCATTAATTCTGCCACTACCACAGTGCCCTCCAATTCACTTGAATTATCTGACACCTCTTTCCCCCATTCTTGATCTCTCTGTCTCCATCACAGGGAACAGATTACCAACTGATGAATACTCCAAAACACCAATATCAGGACTACACTTCCTCCTACCCTGCCTAATGCAGTCGCTTTCTTTAATTCTCAATTTATCCATCCTCTTTCATAAATGTGGTTGCCCCCATGGAGTCATAGATGGATCCCTCACTCACATCTCCCCTGTGTCCTGTAGTTCTGCTCTCATTACTCCTCATCCCAGATGGAATAAGGATAGAGTTTCCCTGGTCCTTACCTTTGATGCCACCAGCCTCTGTGTCCAACACACCATTCTCTCATATTTCTGCTAACTTCAACATGATCCCACCACCAGTCACATTTTCTCATCCCATCCGTTTCCACTTTCTGCAGAGACCGCTCCCTCTACAACTCCTTGGTTCACTCATCCCTTCCGACCTAAACCATCCCGTCCACAGGTTCTTTCCCCTACCACCACAAGAGACGTACTATTTGTGCCTATACATCCTCCCTCACTTCCATCCAGGGACCACAACAGTCCTTCCAGGTGAGATAGAGGATGAAGTGCACCTCCTCTAACCTCATCTACAACATTTGGTGTTCCCGATGTGTCCTCCTTTATATTGGCGAGACCAAACATAGACTAGTTTAGTTTATTTATTGGCATGTGTACAGAGATACAGTGAAATGTTTGTTCTTTATGCTATCCAGTTAAATCATACTACACATGAGTGCAACAGATCCTCCTGGAACAGAATGCCGAAAGTCATATCTGAGGAAGGATGTGCTGGCTCTGGAGAGGGTCCAGAGGAGGCTTACAAGAATGATCCCAGTAATGAATAGGTTAACATAAGATGAGCGTTTGACAGCACTGGGCCTATATTCGCTGGAGTTTAGAAGAACGAGGGGAACCTCATTGAATAGTGAAAGGCTTGGATAGAGTGGGTGTGGGTAGGATGTTTCCACTAATGGGAGAGTCTAGGACCAGAGGTCATAGCCCCAGAATTGAACGACGTTCTTTGCAAAGGAAATGAGGAATTGCTTTAGTCAGAGGGTGATGAATCTGTGGAATTCTTTGCCACAGAAGGCTGTGGAGGCAAAATCAATGGATATATTTAAGGCAGAGATAGATAGATTCTTGATTAGTTTGGGTGTCAGAGGTTATGGGGAGGAGAATGGGGTTAGAAGGGAGAGATAGATCAGCCGCGAGTGAATGGCGGAGTAGTCTTGATGGGCCAAATGGCCTAAGTCTACTCCTATCATGATCTTATGACGTTCTGGCACCATCTTGCAACTGTCAAGTCTCTGAAAACTCCGATCTTGGCCCATGGAATTATGCAGCTTCACATCGTCTCAGGTTAAGACTCAGTATTCTGGCAGCACTGGACTGATGAATAAGGGTCAGCATGGCCCAGCACGATGCATCAGCTCCTTCCATCGCGATCCCGTGCAGCAGCTGCAGGCTGCACTCGATTCACTCACTCACCCGACTGTGGTAGGGCCTCCCACAGCTAAACTCTCAAAAAGCAGACTTACAAAAGCCTCTGGGGTTTGAAGTATAAAAGGTGCAATGTGCAAGCACAATCAGGGCCGGCCCTAGGCCGATTGGACCGATTTTTCCAAATTGGGCCCCGCGCCCAAGGGGGGCCCCGCGTTAATTTTCCGTATTTCATATGGAAATACAAATTCGCTTTGTTAAATAAAGATTTTAAAAAAAAACATTCGCCATACGGATTTTATTACAAAACTTACATGGTTTTGTACATGGAATACAAGCTCTGTACGGTCATCAGACACAAACGATGTGTTAACAGCCAGATGTGTTAACAGCCCGTAGTTAACAAGTAGTTATCCAATGCGTCATCAATGCATCGATCCACATTCCTCAGTAAATGTGTAATTGTGTTTTAGAAGAAGTATTAATGACGCTGCGTACCTTTGAATACAATTCACGCGGCGTCATTAACACTTCTTCAAAACATAATTACATTTTACTGAGGAATGTAGTTTGATGCATTAATGACACATTGAGAATTTCTTAAAACTCACCACCATGATTGAGAACTTCTTCTTGGTGACATTCTTGGTGTGCAGGTTAGTCGTTCAATTTACCTACCGACCCACGTTGTGTCTCTCTGTTTTTCGCTCTCTCTCCCTCTCTCTCTCGCGCGCTCTCTCTCCCCGTGCACTCTCTCTCTCCCATTCCCCACCTCTCTCTAGCTCTCTCGGCATTCCCGGAATCATTGACGTTTTGCGGTATATAAAAATGCTGGAGAAACTTAGCGGGTGAGGCAGCATCGATGGAGCGAAGGAAATATGCAACGTTTCGGGTCGAAACCCTTTTTCAGACCCGGCTATTTCCTTCGTTCCATAGATGCTGCCTCAAGCCCTGTCCCACTGTGCGCGTTCACACAAGAGCTTAAAATCTCTGTGTAGTATCTCTGTCCCTATCTACAAATTCCCACTTTGAAATAAAATACAGTTTTCGACAAACATTTCACAGCAGGATCGCGATCGTTCGATTCAGTGTAATTTTCACACCTGGTTGATATAGTTTTTTTTAAAAGATACAGTACATTACAATAAATAGTTTCAAGCAAACCCGGTACTAAACGCACGAACATTAAGGTCGTTACTGATGTTACAAACGGTTGTAAATGAATATAATTTCAAAGTGAAATAGGAGATTTCCGTGGAAAGAATATTTAACCAGAATATGGTGAGGTCGCTGCAAAATGCTCACTTAAAACAATACGCCGTCAAATCAGGATTGTTTCTTAGCCCTCTGACAGGTGTTTCAATCTAACCTCGTAGCTCGCTGTTAATCGATTCATAGCTATTAATTTTCATTCCTGGTCCGTATCGAACTCCAAATGTAAATGCTTCAAGTTACGCTTCTTGTGTGGTGGTAACGGGGGGGGGGGGGGGGGGGGGGGAATGCTAGGATAAAATACCATATATTTGTATTTATATAGCGATCCTGCTGCGAAATTTTTGTCGAAAGTTGTATTTTATTTCAAAGTGGGAATTGGAAGATAGGGACAAAGATGCTACACAGAGATTTTGATAGGACGGAAACGTTACAGCAGCTGAGTAAAAGATCAGTCAAATGGTAGGTTCAATGAAGATCGGGCGAGGGGGGTTGGGGGTGGGGGAAAAGTATCTATAGCTTGGGACTTGCCTAAATGAGTACTGAGATGGATTATCATTCCACACCAAATTTCTTAGACAATAATCCATTTTATGCAATTATCACAACATTTTGTTGGATATGGACAAACCTATGGTACATGCTCGTAAATTAGTAAAACAAATGTTCTTTAAGTATTGTTGTTTCTGGGATGGGGTTTCTGATAACAAATAACCTACATTCTACATTTTGTCATAATGTGGCTGAAACAATGGCATATTTTGTGATATTTATTGAGATAGAAAGATACAACTGAGTTTGGGCAAGATATTACATTGCAACATTCTGTATGTCTGATAGATATTGTGAAATGGAACTCAGAAATTATGGGAGGATTACATAAAACTACAATTCAAAGGTAATGAATATACTGAGTATTCTTATTTCCATCATGAACATACAATAGTGATATAGGACACCAGGTCCTACTAAGGTAAATTCACGAGCTACTATGGTATGACTATGTGTTAAAAAGTATAACATTCTTACATCCTGAGTATATTTTACGTGGACATTATTCAACATGTTGAAAAATCTTCACGAATTACCACGTTTCCCGAGTACCTGCCGTTAGCACTAAGAAATGGCATGTTGTCCTTTATAACAGGAGGAATCGAATATAGGAGCAAATAGGTCCTTCTGCAGTTGTACAGAGTTCTAGTGAGACCATACCTGGAGTATTGTGTGCAGTTTTGGTCCCCTAATTTGAGGAAGGACATTCTTGCTATTGAGGGAGTGCAGCGTAGGTTTACAAGATTAATTCCCGGGATGGTGGGACTGTCATATGCTGAGAGAATGCAGCAGCTGGGCTTGTACACTCTGGAGTTTAGAAGGATGAGAGGCGATCTCATTGAAACATATAAGATTTGTTAAGGGCTTGGACAAGCTAGAGGCAGGAAACATGTTCCCGATGTTGGGGAGTCCAGAACCAGGGGCCACAGTTTAAGAATAAGGGGTAAGCCATTTAGAACGGGGACGAGGAAACACTTTTTCTCACAGAGAGTGGTGAGTCTGTGGAATTCTCTGCCTCAGAGGGCGGTGGAGGCAGGTTCTCTCGATGCTTTCAAGAGAGAGCTAGATAGGGCTCTTAAAAATAGCTGAGTCAGGGGATATGGGGAGAAGGCAGGAACGGGGTACTGATTGTGGATGATCAGCCATGTTCACATTGAATGGCACTGCTGGCTCGAAGGGCCAAATGGCCTGCTCCTGAACCTATTGTTTATTGTCTATTGAAACGTCCCGAGCTCCAACGTACCCGCTACGTTCATTCTACGTGTTTACCACGAGTTTTGATTTTTTTTAAACTCGGTAGAGCTCTTGGGTGAACTCACACAGTGGGACAGGGTTTCACACCCGCTGAGTTTCTCCAGCATTTTTGTCTATCTTCGATTTTCCAGCATCTACAGTTCCTTCTTAGACGTTTTGCGGTGATGGCTGCATCTGCGGTTCCTTTCTGTTGGGGGGAGGGGGGGGGAAGAGAGTCCTGGCCCGTGGCGGCTCCTGATAAGTGATATGTTCCCTCCGCGGGTGCTCCCTTGCCTGCTGAGTTCCTCCAGCACTCTGTGTTTTTTGTTTGGCGCTGAATTTGAAGGTGGGCCCCCCTGTGTCTACCTTCAACTCCCTGTCTGTGGTGGCTCAGTGGGACGGGCAGGGGCTCTGGGGAGAGGGTTGCGGTTCTGGTCGAGATCCTTCTTCAGAGAATCACAAGTACTCTCACCGACGAGAGTTCAGTTCAGTCTGAAGAAGGGTCTTCTCTCCAGAGTCGCTGAGCTGCCTGTCCTGCTGAGCTACTCCAGCTTTTGTCTATCTCCAATTTCAGAGTTAGATAAAATTGCAGACTTGATTTTTAAAATCTCAACATTTTGTAACATTGCAAAAAAATGTACCTGCATCTTGGAGGCCTAAGGTTAGGTTGTTAGCCAAGAAAGATAGACTTTGTTATCCCTCAGTACAGCAACATCAAGAACGATGTTGCTGTACTGAGGTATAGCCAAGCCTATCCCTCATTGCTAGCAGCTGATGGGAAGTGGCTGTAAAGTGGGAAGCGGCTGAAAAAGGACAGCGCTGCTTGTGGGGGGGGGGAGAGAGGGGAGAGTTCCTTTCACAGCGTGTGGGTTGTCTGTCCAGGGGTAAAGTTGCGGGGAGGGCAGGAGGTTTGAGAAGGAGGGGGTCGACCGTGGACCATTCAGCTCAAGTGCGGGTCAGCGGGCGATGGATAACAGGACTGCGGGTGGTGGAGCTTACTCCATATGTCTGTGCGAGTAACCTCAATTAATCCCTTGTCGCGCTGACACAGGAGTAAGCACCACCGCCCGCTGTGATGCTATCCATCACCCGCTGACGACTCCGCTCTATGATATTTGCTCTTGAGCTGGTCCCCTCACTGTTCAGACGGAGAGCACTGCCAGCGGTGAGCGGGCCGGCAGAAGGCGCTGAGATGGCAGTCGGTTCCGCTGTCCGGTGATGGAGGCCGCTCGTAGGCGAGCTGCTTCCCTCCCCGGCCACAATGTGCTGGCTCCGCGCCTGGAGCGCCGCGGTAGCGGTGAGTGAGTGTTACTGGCATGAACCCGACCCTCTCCTTCTCAACGCTCCTTCCATCCTCGCAACTTTACCCCTGGCTAGACTCCCCACACGCTGTGAAAGGAACTCTCCCCCGAATTGTCATGTTACTCATGACACGTGACTCATTTATAATTATTTATACGAAAATTTTTCCCAATTGGGTCCTGCACCTCCTAAGGCCGGCCCTGAGCACAATGATATCTGCAATTATGTTCGGTGACTGTTTCACACTTGCGCTCGGTCCGCCAAAGCCTGCTGGTTCTCCCAGTTGCTAACCATTTTAATGCCCCTTCCCATTCTTATAGTGACCTTGGAGTACTCCAGCATTTTGTGTCTATTTTTGGTGTAAACCAGCATCTGCAGTTCCTTCCTACACCTTTCGGTCCTGGGCCTCCTCCATTGCCAGAGTGAGACCACACGCAAACTGGAGAAACAGCACCTCATATTCATCATATTCCTCAGCACCTCATATTCTGCTTGGGTAGCTTACAACCTACCAGCATGAACATTGATTTCTATAATTTTCAGTAACTACTCTAAAAAACACCCCCTCCCTTCCCCCCCTCTCTTCCCTGTGCCTCAGCAGGATGCTCACCATTTCTCCCTCTCCCTTCACCTACATTCCCTTATCTGGCTTCACAACTCTCACCTCTTCCATTCTTATCTTACAATTCGGTGAGCAGAAGGGCCTGTTTCCCTACTGTACCTCTAAACTAAACTATTCCTTGCCAGACTTTGTCCTGGCCCACCTCTCTTGCAACTTTCTCCTTCCCCCACCAAAATCAGTCTGAAGAAGGGTTTCGACCCGAAAGGTCACCTATCTGTTCTCCAGAGATGCTGCCTGACCCGTTGAGTTACTCCAGCATTTTGACTTTTTTTTTGTAAACACCATCTGCAGTTTCTTGTGTATCCAGTATCTTACACTTGGTATAAATGCGGAACCCTATCAAGCTCACTGATATCCAACATTACTTGTTAATGTGATTCTGTATTCAACTGTTCAAAATACAAATAATTAATTCAAAATGTATAGTTTTTCTCTCTTTTTAAAAGTTTTATTTCAGCTTCTACTTTATGCATATTTCAATTGCTTTTTACTTTCTGATTTTCTGTTGGTGAATATTCATATGCAATTGGCTGCCCACCTTGCTTGACGATAAGCTATCTGTTGGACACCAGGAGTCCTACAGAAGTGGTTATTGACATCAACTCAGCAAAGGACAGTAACTCGCCATAACAATTGCTGCATCTATGTGGGAGTTTACTTCAAAGTCAGTACATCAGGGTTGCTTTATTGATTGGTGCAAAATTGAGGCTAACGTTGTTTTAAGAACAGAGAGGGAAAAAACTGCAAGAGTAAAAGGCAAGTGGGTTCAAAATCTTACATAATATAAATAAAACTCTCATTAGAAAGACGCAGCCATAAAAAATATCTATTATTAATGTTAGTGGGAGGTATTCGGTGATATTGCTTAAGGGTAGATTGGGATTTGATATTTGGATCCTGATGTGTGCACAGTCTCACTGCAGCAGAACTGAGTCACTATTAAACAACACTTATTAACCTATAGGCACTTCACTGAGACTGGAAGATGTAATGCTTCACAATGTTTATCCAATACTATACAAAACAAAAGTCTTATAAAGCAAAAAATTCATTCTTGAATGCTTAAAGTGAAACCACACCTGTAGTATTGTGTGCAGTTTTGGTCTTCAAATTTGAGGAAGGACATGCTTGCTATTGAGGGAGTGCAGCGTAGGTTCACAAGGTTAATTCCTGGGATGGCGGAACTGTCATATGCTGAGAGAATGGAGCGGCTGGGCTTGTTTACTCTGGAATTTAGAAGGATGAGAGGGAATTTTATTGAAACATATAAGATTATTAAGGGTTTGGACACGCTAGAGGCAGGGAAACATGTTCCCGATGTTGGGGGAGTCCAGAACCAGGGGCAACAAGTTAAGAATAAGGGGTAAGCCATTTAGAACGGAGTGGTAAGCCATTTAGAATGGAGAAACGAAGTTTGCGGATGACATCCAAGTTTGCGGATGACACGAAGATGACACAAGACAGTTTTTGTCTCCTAATCTGAGGAAAGACATTCTTGCCATAGAGGGAGTACAGAGAAGGTTCACCAGACTGATTCCTGGGATGGCAGGACTTTCATATGAAAGAAAGACTGGATAGACTCGGCTTGTACTCGCTAGAATTTAGAAGATTGAGGGGGGATCTTATAGAAACTTACAAAATTCTTAAGGGGTTGGACAGGCTAGATGCAGGAAGATTATTCCCGATGTTGGGGAAGTCCAGAACAAGGGGTCACAGTTTAAAGATAAGGGGGAAGTCTTTTAGGACCGAGATGAGAAAATCATTTTTTACACAGAGAGTGGTGAATCTGTGGAAATTCTCTGCCACAGAAGGTAGTTGAGGCCAGTTCATTGGCTATATTTAAGAGGGGAGTTAGATGTGGCCCTTGTGGCTAAAGGGATCAGGGGGTATGGAGAGAAGGCAGGTACAGGATACTGAGTTGGATGATCAGCCATGATCATATTGAATGGCCTACTCCTGTACCTATTTTCTATGTTTCTATGAGGGAACACTTTTTCACACAGAGAGTCGTGAGTCTGTGGAATTCTCTGTCTCAGAGGGCAGTGGAGGCTGGTTCTCTGGGCACTTTCAAGAGAGAGCTAGATAGGTAGCGGAGTCAGGGAAATGGGGTGAAGGCAGGAACAGGGTACTGATTGTGGATGATCAGCCATGATCACATTGAATGGCGGTGCTTGCTCAAATGGCCTACTTCTGCACTTATTATCTATTGTCTATTAAAAGTGTGTGGAAATATTCTGTAGGTTATATCACCAGCGCCAGAGACCTGGGTTCAATCCTGACCTCAGGTGCTGTTTGTGTGGTGTTTGCATGCTCTCCCTGTGACTGTGTGGGTTTTTCTCCAGGTGCGTCGGTTTCCTCCCATATCCCCAAAATGAGTGAGTTTGTAGGTTAATTGGTCTCTGTAAATTTCCTCTAGTGTGCAGGGAGTGGATACGAAAAGTAGAATAACATAGAACTATTATGAATGGGTGATCAATGGTCGGAGAGGACTCGGTGGGGCCGAGGGGCCAGTTTCTATGCTATGTCTCTAAACTAAATCTTTGCATGTTTTGATTCCATTTAAGTGAACAGCAGTGAATGTATTAATGGAATACTACTGATCGCCATTAATCTTACATAAATTTAGTGCTAGCAGACGAAGATGAATCACAACCAAGTTTTGTTCTTCTTTACCAATAACCTCGGATTCCTTTTTAGTTACATTGCTTTGAATTGTGGAATAATAGAGAACGTTTTTGTTTGTTGCAGGTCTTTGAAAATGCCGTTCCCTTTAATTCCTGATCTTTCCTTTGAATTTAATAAGATTTCCTTTTCGTATTCATTCGACTTAGCGATTGTGTCTCCGCCACCTTTCCAAGCAGTGCATTCCCAGATCATTATTGACAAAAGCATCTTTATGTACCATCATTCACTGTAGCAAAATTCCCAAGGCACTTCAGAAAAACATAAACAAGATGTAATCGTTTAAAACAGTGCCTAAAGAACTGTTTATTTTGCCAATTATCTTAAATCTGCATCCTTTGATTACTGACCGTGTTGCTATGAGGAAAATTTATATAACACAATTCAATGTTACAAAATTCCCAAGGCACTTCAGGAAAAAAAACCTCAAACAAAATTTGATGATTAAAACACCGGGTGTTTGCCAATTATCTTAACTCTGTATTCTCTGATTAGTGTACTTATTGCTACTTGGAATTGTTTTTGCCTAATTTAATACATAAAGCCATTTATAATTTTGAACCTCTTTTTTGCTCTCTCTGCTATATAGAGAACAGATTCACTAATGTACAGTAATCCTCAGTGCCACTCTAGGTCATATCTCCTATGCACCCACTATAAGCTCAATATCCTGCTTAAAGAACAGTGCTTATAACTGTGATAAATAGTGATAGACAGAAAATCATGATTTAAAATGCAAAAGTTTTATTTAACTTCTTGAGGATTATGCAGACGCAAAATGAAGACTGAGCCATATGTGGGATTAAGGTAGAAGATGAAATATGAGCTTTATAGTTTTTATTTTTAAGACCATAACATGTTAAATATTGTCCTGAGGGATTGATAATCCAAGAAATGATTTTTCTGGGTCAGACAGTTGTTCAAAATTAATTATAATCTTAGTACGATGATTGTAACGTTAATTACACCTCATTCAACATTTAACATATTCAGTGCTCTTTATAGTGAAAATAATTTATAAAACGTTGAAGTTCACATTAAATTACTGACTCTTAAGTAGATTTCATTTCTGCAGAAGAAGCATCATATCATTGAGAGCATTTTCTGGAGTTAACTATATAGGTGCAGATCCTGGAAGTTGCAGTTAACTTTTGAAAGTACTGATGGTGAATGCTGTCATTTTACCATAAATTCTGAGCTAAAGAATTAAACTTTATGAAGTATAGTAGTAAAACCTACTGTCATTCATTGAATTACTATGATGGCAATTAGCAAGATAATTCCCTAATAAACCTGCATGGGATGATGATCATGGGTTAATTAAGGATTGATAAAGACATGAAAAGAGAATGAGAGAGGTATCTGTGACATGGAATTGTGCGTATCTGTGTGCAAAGGGCCTGTCCCACTTAGGCAATTTTTTCAGCGACTGCCACCGACTGTGACAATCGTAGCAGGTCGCCAAAAAAGCGGCGACTGGCACCCCCCCCCCCCCACGACAATATCTACGGCAAGCTACGACAACCTACCACCTAATCGACGTCAAGCTACGGCAAGCTACCGACAACCGGCAACCCACCTACGACCATGCTATGACAACTTACATCCACCCGCGACAAGCTACGACAAGCAATGACCCTGTCGGCGATAACTGAAAACAACTGAAGACAGTTCAGTTGCCAGTACCTGTTGCCGGTTGACGTAGGTTGATGTAGGTAGTCGCCAATGGAATTCACCAAAGTCAGCACCCGGCGACAACCAACGTCACCTGGCGACAAACTGCGTCGTCCTGGTGACAACCTACAACAGCACCTACGACAGGAGAAGACAAGCTACGTCAAGCCCACAGTCGCCGAAATGTTTTGAACATTTCAAAATCCAGCGGCGACCAGAAAAACTTTATGACTCTTTAGACGACTTGAGGAGGCTACTCACGACCATACAGGCATCACCCCGTGACCATGTGGCGACAGCCTAGTCACCGACAAAACCGCCTAAGTGGGACAGGAGCTTAAAGACACCAGCCATGAATTGATGCTGGGCAATTTGGGTCATCAGTTGTGATGCATCAATAATGACCATCAAGGAGACCAGGGAGATGTGTGCTCATTGTGTGCTCATTATGTGGACATCGTGTTAACATTGTGTGCTCGATGTGTGCTTGTTGTGTGGACCTCACAAATGAGCGTGTGCTTCTATGCTACTGTGGCAGGCTACTGAGGATGTTCACGGAACATCTCTTTCTCAAGATGAGGCTCTCCACTGTAGTCTGATGAAATGTTCCCTTCTGGAAATCTATTTTTTTCCTCTGCTGTAATCAATGGAGTGCTGTATTTCTTTTATTTCTTGCACACTTGTTTTCAACCTGCCCCTTCTCAGACAGAGTTGAGTTCCCCTGCTCCACATCTTTCACACTATGAGCCTCTGATCCAGCATATCATCCTTCACCAACTAGCGCCATTCCAGTGCAATCCACCACCAGTCATATCTTCCCTTCTCCCACATTCAGGAGACGAGGAAGATGTACGCTGATTGTGTGGACACTCACAACTGAGCGTGTCTCTGTGTTAATGTGGCCCGCTACTGAGGATGTTTGGTTTCATGGGGCTTCCACTTGACCTGCCAGAGGGCGAATATATGTTCATTTGGGAATCCTTCACAATTGAGTGTTTGTCTTTAAAAAAGTTGATACGTTTGTACACGTGAAAAAGAAAATAGATACTAGACTTGGAATTAGGGTCCAGAAGAACAATAGTGAAGGTTTCAGTATGAGATAGTCAGAGCCAGTAAGATTAAGACCTGGAACCCAGAGGAATATTAGCAATGGTGAAAGCTGAATTTAAGTGTAAGAGTAATAAAGACTTTAGATATAGCACGGAAACAGGCCCCTCGGCTCACCTAGTCCGCGCCGAACAATGCTCACCCAGTACCCTAACACGATCCTACACACTAGGGACAATTTATAATTTTTACTGAAGCCAATTAACCTTCAAACCATATGTCTTTGGAGGGTGAGAGAAAACCGGACAACCCAGATACAATCCACATGGTCACAGGGAGAACGTATAAACTCCTGTAGTCAGGATCGAACCCGGGTCTCTGGCGCTGTAAGGCAGCAACTCTACCAATGCGCCACTGTGCCGCCTTAAAAGTGACGGTTATTTTATATTATGTACATTTGGAGAATGCGTTGGGAAGCATAGCACACAAATAATAGAGGTACAGAGGAAAGGGATAATTTTAAAACATGATGTGGGTAAGCGGAGCTTCATCCTAGCCTAGAAATAAATCAGTGCTCCTTCATGTTGCTGAAACAAAACATGGAACATCATACCTAACTGCTATATGCACGCAGAGACACGACAGACTGGAATCTGGAGCAAAATAAAACAAACTGCTGGAGCAATTTAGTGGGGGCAAAGAAATGAGTGTTATGTTGGGTCTGTTTCCTGCATCAGGCTGAGCATGTGATGGGAAGATAGCCAGAATAAAAAATGAGAGGGGTGAGACAGGGGCTGCTAGGTGATGGGTGGACTAGGAGGATGGCGAATCCAGGTGAGGGAAGGGGAAGGTAGAGATAGTGCTTGGAAGGTGATAAGTGGGGCCAGAAAAGGGAGGGATGATGGACAGATGAAGCTAGCAGGGGAGAGGAGGGAATTAAGAGACTGGTGGGTGATAGGTGGAAACAGATCAGGAATTTAAAAAATAGGCAGATGCAGTCAGGTGCGGGAGGGGAAAGAGTAGGATGGAGACAGAGGTTGGAAGTTGATATGTGGAACCAAATAAGGGAGGGATGATGGGCAGATGGGGGAGGAATTAAAGGATTGGCCAAAAAAAACTTGATTAGACTGGTGTGTGGTTGACAAGCATATGGAACCAGATAGTGGATCTTACCTTATATCCCAACAGCCACCACAGTCAATGAATCACCCGTTGCAACCCATGACAAATATTCCACTTCCCTTCCCTTTCAGCATTTCAAAGGATTGATCAGTTTGTGATTTCTTGGTCCAGTCCTCCATCCTCACCACCTGATACCAATTGTATAACACTTTCACATCCAAACACAAGAGGAGCAACACTGACTGTTATGTTCTTTCCTGCCCACCACCCAGAGATTCACTTGAGGGGTGGCAGGGGGCAATCTATGCTTCTGTCCGGGCATGTTACAGACTGCGGACCTTAATTTTGAATTCCCCAAAATTATTTTACCCTATCAGAGGAATTCCCTTTGTTAGCCCCAATTCCCCCACCTCCGTTTTCCCTTTTTCAGAGTTCTGATGAAAGGTCTTGCAATCTTGACTGTTTCATCTTTCTACAGATCTTGCTTGCTGAGGTATTCCAACGTTTTCTATTTTCAAGATGAAATAATGTTTTTGTGGCTTATTCACCATTGTAATTGTTTGTAGGTTCGGTTGCTATACATTGTAATGTATTGTAATTCCACTGGATCAGACAACAAACCATAACCCTTGTTTCATGTTTCATAAGTGGATGCTTGCACATGTCTACACAAAGAAGCCTACAAATGTGCACACAGGTAAACATGTCTAAACATGCATGAATAAATATGTCTAAACATACTCACACATTCTTCATAACCTGTGAAAATCTTTCTGCTAGTATTTCTAACATTAAATAACCAATTGCTTGCTTGACAACCATGATTCTTTCCATGGGCATGGTCCATATATTTTTCCATGGCTGTACAATTCTTTTAATAGAAAATGTATGCATTTAGTAGAATGAAAAGGCCAAATGAGGATTAAAGCACTGATGAAACTATTTCAGTTATTCAACTCTTTTTGTGGTTCCTCCTAGTTCATATTTGAAAGCTTTGAAGAAAATTAGGATGTTGCCAGGACTCAAGGGTCTGAGCTATAGGGAGAGATTGAGCAGGCTAGGACTTGGAGCGCATGAGGATGAGGGGTGATCTTATAGAGGCGTTTAAAATCGTGAGAGGAATAGATCGGGTAGACACATAGAGTCTCATGCCCAGAAGAATCGAGAACCAGAGGGCATAGGTTTAAAATGAAGGGGAAAAGATTTAATAGGAATCTGAGGGGTACCTTTTTCACACAAAGGGTGGTGGGTGTATGGAACGAGCTGCCAGAGGAGGTAGTTGAGGCAGGGTCTATCACAACATTTATAAAACAGTTGGAGAGGTACATAGTTAGGACACGTTTAGAGGGATATTGGCAAAACACAGGCAGGTGGGACTAGTGTAGCTGGGACATGTTGGTCGGTCTGGGCAAGTTGGGCTGAAGGGCCTGTTTCCATGCTGTATCACTCTATGACTAAAATATTAAGCCATTTCAGAGGTCTCTGTTGATTGCTCATCTTCCATTTTGACAAATCTGATAAAAAAATTTAGATGAAATGACAGGGAAAGTCGATGAAAGGAATACAATAGATATTTTCTGTGTGGGTTCACAGAAGGCCAGTCCCACATACAAGACTGGTTAGCAAAATCAAGGCTCATGCAATTAAAAGGTCAGTGGCAATAGAGATACGAAACTGGCTAAGCGTAAGCAGGCAGTCATTGTTAATTGTTTCATTTTTAGGTGGGAGGATGGTTAATGGCCGTTTCCCCTGACACGACTGCTGTACTGTTCTATTTTTAAGAAAAAGTCTTAATGACCTGGATATTGATGTGGAGGATTCGGGTTATATTTAAAATTAACTTGGTGTAGGACAACATTTCAAACTTGCTCGTGTGGAAGAACTTGCAAGAACTTGTAACTGTGTCAGCGCTGTTTATGTGCTGACTATTTACATACCTTGGGTATGCAAGCAATGAATTTCACTGTGCCTTGTCACATGTGACAATAAAGTATTCCATTCTATTCCATTCCAACTAGCAGGTGTGTAAGCAGTACGGCGGATGGTAATAGACTACAAAAAGGCATGGACTTGTAAAAACAGTGGTAGACAAAATTTAATGTAGAGAAATGTGAAGTGACACACTTTGGCAGAAAGGACGAGGAAAAATTAATGGCACAATACAAAGGGTGTTCAGGAACAGCAGGACTTGGCTTTACATATGCATAAATCTTTGAAAGTGGCAGGTCATGTTGTGAGAGCAATTAGCAAAGCAGATGGGATTCTGGACTTCATAAACAGAGGTGATGGAAACAAAAGCAAGGTGGTTATGTTTAATCTGTCTAAAATATTGCAGGGTCCCACAAATGGAGTTTTGCAACAAAATCTAATTGCCATACTTTATGAAGGACTTGAAGGTACTCAAGAGGGTCTAGAATAAAATTATTGTAAGGAGCCAGCGAAGAGGGATTTCCACCTCAATGTTAGATTGGACTAGCTGGTGTTGTCTTTCTTGGAAAAAAGTGTTGTGAGGAAACTCGATAGCTCAAGTGCTGTATCTGAGCTACAGAAACATTCCTCTCCACATCCACTGATTCAAATAGACTCAAACTGTTTTCAATCTCTGCATTTTACTCCGCAGAAAGATGAGCATCCAATCCCATTTTTTTGCACCAGCAATGTTACTATTTGTAATATCCTCATCTCCTCTCTGGAGCAACCCACCGGAAACTGAAATGCTTATGCTTGAAATTTACCAACCTCCTAATCTTTACATTTTTAGATAATAAGCTCTATTGTAAAGAATTGCCTATTGTAAAGGGCCTGCCCCACTTGGGCGACCTAATCCGCGAGTTCTGGCGAGTTTGCCCTCGACTCATACTCGCAGCATGGTCGACAAAAGGTCGTAGGAGGTCTTCATAACTCTCCTTCATGCTCGAGAGTGGTCTCTGCGTACTCAAGGCCTCAGCTTGGTCGCGGCGTTTTTTTCAATATGTTAAAAAATGCCCGCGAGTAAAAAAAGGTAGCCATGGAAAAAATCGATATGCTTTTTACTCATAGGTTTAGTCGTAGTAGGTCGTAGTAGGTCAGCATGTTAGTCGTAGGTAATCGAGGGTAGTCGAAGGTAGTCGTAGATAGTCTTCATCATAGTCAAAGGGAGGTCGAAGGAGATCGAAGGAGGTCGTCTTCACTCTCCACTTTTCCCGAAGTTAGTCGTAGCTAGTTGTAGCTAGTCGAAAGCTGGTCTTCAACATAGTCGAAGGAGGTCGAAGGAGGTCATCTACATAATCGAATGAGGTCTTCAACATATCATTTTTTCAAACTCTTCTAAACTCGCCAATTAGGTCGCCCAAGTGGGACAGCCCCTTAAGGAATTGGTGTGGCCCAACATACCAATTTTTATTGACCAATCCTGGCTACTAGTTCTCCAGTGCCTCTAATTGTCATATTTACATCTCTAACCACGTATCTCTGTTTCATGCCTATATCATGTTGAAAACCGTGTTTCTCTTGCGTGTCAGTCTCTCCCTTTGCCTGTCAAGACGGAGACCAAACCATAAACTGCTGGAACACAGCAGGTTAAGCAGCATCTGTGGAGGCAAAAGAATGATTGCCATTTCGAACCAAGACCCCATAGATAGTTAGTCTATAGAAGTGAGAGGAAGAGTTAAGGGGCTGTCCCACTGCGGCGACCTAATTGGCGAGTTTAGAAGAGTTTAAGAGAGTTTGAAAAAATGACATGTTGAAGACCTCCTTCGACTATGTTGAAGACCTCCTTCGACTATGTTGAAGACTAGCTTCGACTAGCTTAGGGAAAATTGGACACCGAATAGTGGAGAGTGAAGACGACCTCCTTCAATCTCCTTCGACCTCCCTTCGACCATGTTGAAGACTATCTATGACTACCTTCAACTACCTTCGATTACCTTTGACTACTCTCGATTACCTACGAATAACATGCCGACCTACCACGACCTACTTCGACTAAACCTACGAGTAAAAAAAGTTTTTTCCATGGCAAATACGCCGCAACCAAGCTGAGGCCTCGAGTACACGGGGACTACTCTCGAGCATGAAGGAGAGTTACAAAGTCTTTCTGTTGACTGGGTAGCACGGAACAAAAGCTTTTCACTGTACCTTGGTACACATGACAATAAACTACACTAAACTAAACTAGCTGTATGACTCTATGACCTGCACATGACTGTGACATTGAGAATGTCCAAATCTATAAACATGAATCCATGCAGTTTTACAATGCAAATTATTGAACAATTGTTTGTTATTATCCTCTGTAAATTCCATCAGGAAAAATGCATTGATTTTAAATGTAAAATTGACATCACATCTATTGATGAAATTAAACATGGTGTGTAAAGATGACATCCTATTCTCTCAGATCTCGCTGTATCTGATCTCAAGATGAGGCTTTCAACTGTAGTCTTATGATATCTTCACTTTCTTCAGGAAATATGTTTTTTCCTTTGCTGTAATTGGTGAAGTGCTCACATGTATTTCCTTCATTTCTTGCATGCCTGTTTTTAACCTGCCCCATCTCTCCACACATAGGTAGAGATCCTCTGCTCACTTTTCACCCTATGAGGCTGATCCAGCATATCGTCCTTCACCAATTTCCACCATTCCAATGCGATCCACCACCAATCACATGCGATCCACCACCAATCAAGCTTTCCTGGTCTGCTTGTCTCTTCCCACCCACTCCTCTCCATTCCTCGGCACTTGCCCGTACACCTGCTCCCTCATCAGAATCCAATGACCTAAACAACTCTTTCAGGAACAGTTGAAATTTGTGTGCCCCTCCTCCTACCTCTGGTGTGCTTATTGCTCGCAAGTGGTCTCATGTACATTGGCGAGACCAAGCGTAGACTAGATAACCATTTTGCAGAGCACCTCTGTTCTGTCTGCATAGGTCACCTTGAGCTTCCAGTTCCATGTCATTTTACCTGTGCATATACCAGCAGGGAATTTGTATTCATTTGCAATGCACAATTGAATCACATTCATTGATGTAATTAAAAATATTTTAGTAACTCAGTTTTATAATTTGACAAATAAATGCCCATATTGATGTCCCCTTCTAATTCCCATAAATACATGTTTGGTGTTAATCTTTTGCATTGCCATAGGAAAGCCAAAAACAAACTTGAAGAGCAGCTCCTCATATTCCGATTGGGAAGCCCACAGAACATTGATTTGTCTAGTTTTAGATAACCCTTTCCCACTAATCCATCCAGGATCTGTCTCCCTTTTCCATCTCCCCATCTCTACCACCACATAGCTTAGACTCATCAGTCTCCCACATCTGGTTCCATCTGCCCATCACCTACATACCAATCTGTCTAGCTATCTTCTTCCTTGGCTCACCTTTCTTAAACCTTCCCCCACCTGGTTTATCTACACATAATTCTCCCTTACCTGATTTTGCTTGTCACCTACCAGCCTTTTGCACATCAATCCTTTCCCTAATTTGCTCCATCTGCCCAGCTTAACCACCCCCCCCCCCACCCCCCCCCCCCAAATCTGGCTCCACCTTCCACCTTCTGTCATAAAGGGGCTGTCCCACAGCGGCAACCTAATCCGCGAGTTCTGGCGAGTTTGCCCTCGACTCATACTCGCAGCATGGTCGACACGAGGTCCTAGTAGGTCTTTGTAACTCTCCTTCATGCTCGAGAGTAGTCCCCTTGTAATCGAGGCCTCAGCTAGGTCGCGGCGTATTTTCAACATGGGTGAGTAAAAACAGGTCGCCATGGAAAAAATCAATACTTTTTTTGCTCGTACGTTTAGTCGAAGGAGGTCAGTGGTAGGTCGGCATGTTATTTGTAGGTAATCGAGGGTAGTCTAACGTAATCGAAGGTAGTGGAAGGTAGTCATAGATAGTCTTCAACATAGTCGAAGGGAGATCGAAGGAGATTGAAGAAGTTCGTCTTCACTCTCCACTATTCGGTGTCCAATTTTCCCGAAGATCAAGATTCAAGATTCAAGATTTCCTTTATTGTCATTCAGACCTTTCGGTCTGAACGAAATTGTGATGCCTGCAGTCATACACAGAACCAATAATAACAAAACATACAATAAACACAAATTAAACATCCACCACAGTGAGTTCAGCAAGCACATCCTCACTGTGATGGAGGCAAAGTCTTAGTCTCCGTCTCTTCCCTCCTTGTTCTCCCTCTGCGCTGAGGCGATCGATCCAGGCCAAAGATGCCGCCCTCCAGTCCAGCGGACCTCCGTGGTGATGTCGCCGCCGCCGAAAGCCGGAACGCCGTCTCCGCTCCGAGACGGCCCGCCACAGCATCAGCTCCGGGTCCTGCAGTCTCCGCTCCGGGCCGCCGTCCCAGCTCCAGATCCCGCAGCCTCCGCTCTGAGATGGCCCGCCACAGCATCAGCTCCGGGTCCCGCAGTCTCCGCTCCGGGCCGCTGCCCCAGCTCCGGGTTCTGCAGTCAAGCTAGTCGAAGCTAGTTTTCAACATAGTCGAAGGAGGTCTTCAACATGACATTTTTTTCAAACTCTCCTAAACTCTTCTAATCTCGCCAATTTGGTCGCCGCAGTGGGACAGCCCCTTAACTCTTCCTCTCACTTCTATAGACTGACTATCTATGGGGTCTTGGTCTGAAATGGCAATCATTCTTTTGCCTCCACAGATGCTGCTTAACCTGCTGTGTTCTAGCAGTTTATGGTTTGGTCTCCGTCTTGACAGGCAAAGGGAGAGACTGACACGCAAGAGAAACACGGTTTTCAACATGATATAGGCATGAAACAGAGATACGTGGTTAGAGATGTAAATATGATAATTAGAGGCACTGGAGAACTAGTAGCCATGATTGGTCAATAAAGATTGGTATATTGGGCCACACCAATTCCCTACAATAGAGCTTATTATCTAAAAATGTAAAGCATGAAGATCAGGAGGTTGGTAAAGAAAATACCAGGATATTAAGTTCAGTTCCCGGTGGGTTGCTCCAGAGAGGAGATGAGGATATTACAAAAAGTAACATTGCTGGTGCAAAGAAAATGGGATTGGATGCTCATCTTTCTGCGGAGTAAAATGCAGAGATTGAAAACAGTTTGAGTCTATTTCCCAGACTCTGGAATTCCCTCCCACAACTGATCCGAAATTCTGAGTCCCTCACCATCTTCCAGTCCCACCTCGACCCATCTCTTCACCTCTGCATACCCTTAGTCCCATGTCCCCCTCTCCTTTGCATCTCTGTCTTACTGCTCTATTTAAAAAAAAAAAAATTTGACTCTCAATGTAAAGCTATATAAATAAAATGTATTATTATTATTATTATTATTTGAATCAATGGATGTGGAGAGGAATGTATCTGTTCAGCTCAGTTACAGCACTTGAAGAAACAATATAAAAAAGAATGTTGATTATCTATACAATACAATACAATACAAAGCACTTTATTCGTCCCCGAGGGGCAATTTAAAAGGGCGCATTACAGTAGCTTCTAAAAAAAAACCCAGCTCAGCAAAGTAAAGGGCCAGTCCCACTTTCACGACCTAATTCACGACCTCTGTCGAGTTTGCCCTTGACTCATACTCACAGCATGGTCGTCATGAGATCGTAGGAGGTCGTAGGTAGGTCGTAGCAGGCCGTGATGCTAGTCGTAGGTACTCGTGGCATCAAGTAGGTCGGGTCATTTTTCTAGCATGATGAAAAATGTCCACGAGTAGAAAAGGTCGTGAATTAGGTTGTGAAAGTGGGACAGGCCCTTAAGGGTGGCTGTCTACATGTTGTAGTTAATTGAAGATTAATGCATTTTTTCCCAATAACTCATTTATGTCCATATCTAGGAGGTAACAGAACTAATTAATAATTACACTGGAATACCACTTTCTCCCTGCCTTGCGTCCTTCAACGATCTCAATGCACCTAGAATGTATGATGAAGCTCAGATGTTAGACAGAATGGTCTACTGCTCTGTTTGAAGTGACAGTATATTGAGCAATCACTGGCAGGCTGTCCAATGCACTTCATCAACTGTGCAACATGAGGCTTCAAAGTTAACGAACAGTGCTCTGCAGCAGCATGTCATAATGGTAATCTGTGATGTGCAATCCCTCTTTCTATCAAAAAGCTGGAGTAACTCAGCAGGACAAGCAGCATCTCTGGAGAGAAGGAATGGGTGAAGTTTCGGGTCGAGACGCTGCTTTAGACTCCTTTCTATCTGACTTGAGGCGCATTTATCACTTTAAGTCCTCTGGCCTAGCCAGGTAATCGCATAAGGTCATAAGTGATAGGAGCAGAATTAGGCCATTAGGCTACTCCGCCATTCAATCATGAATGATCAATCTCTACCTCCTAACCACATTCTCCTGCCTTCTCCCCATAACCCCTGACACCTGTACTAATCAAGAATCTATCTATCTCTGCTTTAAAAATATGCATTGATTTGGCCTCCACAGCCTTCTGTGGCAAAGATTTCCACAGATTCACCACCCTCATCTCATATCTCCAATCTCATAAAATAAATGTAGCACCTTTCTCTAAACTGGTTCCTTGATGAGTCAGGTCATTATACGTATGTCCTGCTTTGCTTCTCCATACCTTCAGAACCTGGAAGTAAAGACCTGGGTTAGCATGAAGGGAAAGTGGTAAAAAAATAACTAATGAAAGCCGATATTGTTTGACATACAATGTGAGATAGAAATAAGAATGTTCTGTGAAAAATCCCTGCACAATTTCCCTTCCAGTGTTATCACTTGTTTTCATCTGACCTAATGGTCCATAGGTTTTCTTTTAAGGGCCTGTCCCACTTCGGCGATTCATAGGCGACAGTCACAGTCGTAGAGGGACGCTGAAAAAGCGGCTTCTCTGGACCCACCCTACGACAATGTCTACGACAAGCTACCACCTTATTGACGTCAAGCTACGACAGACTATGTCAACTGGCGACACAATTCCTTGCGACTTGGGACGTCCACCTACGACCACATCTACGACAACCTACGACAACCTTCGACCACACAGGCGACAACTTTCGACAACCGAAGTCAACCTACGTCCACAAGATACCACAAGCTACGACTGTCGGCGACAACTGAAGACAATTCAGTCGCCGGTACCTGTCACCAGTTGACATAGGTTGACGTAGGTAGTCCCCAACGGAAGTCAGCGACAACCAACGTCACCTGGCGTCATCCTGGCGACAACCTACAACAGCACCAACGACAGGAGAAGACAGGCAACGTCAAGCCCACTGTCGCCGAAAGGGTTTGAACATTTCAAAATCCAGTGGCGACCAGAAAAAAGTTACAACACTTGAGGAGACAACTCACGGCAATACAGGCGTCACCCCGCGACCATGTGACGACAGCCTATTTTCCGGCTGTTGCCGAAAGAAATCGCCTAAGTGGGACAGGCCCTTTATGGTTAGGGGTGTGCAGGTCATAGAGTCATACAGATGGTTTAGTTTAGTGTAGTTTATTGTCACGTGTACCGAGGTACAGTGAACAACCTTTGTTGCATGCTACCCAGTCAACAGAAAGACAAAACATGATTACAATCGATCCATTTACAGTGTATAACATACATGACAAGGGAATAACATTTAGTGCAAGGTAAAGCCAGCAGAGTCCGACCAAGGATAGTCCGAGGGTCACCAAAGAGGTAGACAGTAGTTCAACACTGCTATCTGGTTGTGGATGATTCAGTTGCCTGACAACAGCTGGGAAGAAACTTTCCCTGAATCTGGAGGTGTGCATTTTCACACTTCTATGCCTTTTGCCTCAATGGGAGAGGGGAGAAGAGGGAGTGGTCAGGTGAGGTAGTTAAGACAGGTACTATCACACCACTTTAAAAACATTTGGACAGGTGCATGGGTAACACAGCGAGACAGGTAGCAATATAACCCTTGATTATACAGAATGGAGAAGGGCCCTTTGATCCAACTTGTTCATGCAGACCAAATTGGCATTTTCGGCTGGTCCCAATTGCCTGCATATCGCTGCAGCCCTTTAAACCCTTCCGATCCATTTATCTGTCCAAATGTCTTTTGAAAGTTGTAATTTTACCCACTTCCATAGCTCCCTCTGGCAGCTTGTTCCTAATATGGACTACCATGAAAAAAGTTGCCCCTGATGTCCATTTCAAATCTCATCCTTCACTCCTTAAGCCTATGTCCTCTAGATTAAGATTATGTGGTGAACAAGATATGTGGGGAAAAGTAAGTATGTGTGTGGTATTTTGTGAGTTTGTGTAACATGTCAAGTTTGGTTCCATGGGTGTGGGTAAAGCAAGATATACAAGGGGATGCAGGATCCAATAATATTTTGTGTAATATAATTGACGTAAATAAAAGACCAATATCCATACTTTGATAAGGTCCTTCACCATTATTATATGTAGAGTTAGAACTGGTCTGTTACTCTTACAGTAGTTCCCAAGACGTGCAGATTTGTAGGTTAATTGGCTTCTGTAAATTATCCTTAGTGTACAGGTGAACGTTAGTTTACGTAGACACGGTGGGCAGAAAGGTCTGTTTCCATGTTGTATCTCTAAGCTGATCCTGAATTGAGATTTTTTTACTGCTGGATAATTCCTTGTTGCTTTTATTAACTTTGTATGATTGCCAATTCCATTTTGGGAAATTCTCCAGTGCACCTTGTTGGACTTCATTTTATGTTCTCTTCATGCTCCTGCTACTGCTTATATTCATAGTCATTGTGTTGTGGAGCATAAAAACAGGCCCTTTGGCCCATCTTGCCGATGCTGACCAACATGCCCTATCTACACTGGTCCCACCTGTCTGCATTTGGCCCATATCCCTTCTCATCCCTTCCCACCCAAACCACCCCTCCCCAGGTACCTTCCCCAAACGCAGAACATGCAACACCTGTCACCATACATCCTCCCTCGACTCTGTCCAGGGACCCCGACAGTCCTTTCAGGTTAGGCAGAGGTTCACTTGCATCTCCTCCAACCTCATCTACAGTATCCGCTGTTCAAGATGTGGACTGTTATACATCGGCGAGACCAAACGCAGACTGGGCGATCGTTTCGCGTAACACCTTCGCTCAGCCCGCCTGAACCTACCTGACCTCCCGGTTGCTGGACACTTTAATTCTCCTTCTCATTCCCACACAGACTTTTCTGTCCTAGGTCTCCTTCATTGTCAGAGTGAGGCTAAACGCAAATTGGAGCAACAGCATCTCATATTTTGCTTGGGCAGCTTACAGCCCAATGGTATGAATATTGATTTCTCTCACTTCAGGTAGCCCCGGCATCCCCTCTCTCTCTATCCCACCCCCACCCAAGTTGAACTAGCTTGTCATTTTCACCTTACAAACAGCAAACAATGGCCTGTTTCCTTTATCATCGTTACTTTTTTGCAGATCTTTTATTCATTTATCTCTCCACATCACCATCTATATCTCTCATTTCCCTTATCCCTAACCAGTCTGAAGAAGGGTCTCGACCCAAAATGTCACCCATTCCTTCTCTCCTGCCTGTCCCGCTGAGTTACCCATGCACCTGTCCAAATGTTTTTTAAATGATGTGATAGTACCTGCCTTAACTACCTCATCTGGCAGCTTGTTCCATATACCTCCAACCCTTTGTGTAAAAAAGGTTGCCCTTCAGGTTCTTATTAAATCTTCCCCACCTCATCTTAAACCTATGTCCTTTAGGTCTTGATTAGCCTACACTGGGGAAGAGATTTTGTGCATTTGCCTTATCTATTCTTCTCATGATCTTATACACTTCTATAAGATCATCCCATCTCCTCCTGCACCCCAAGGAATAAAGTCCTAGCCTGCTCAACCTCATCCTATAGCTCTGGCCCTCGAGTATTGGCATAATCCTTGTAAATCTTCTGTGCACCCTTTCCAGCTTAACAACATCTTTCCTATAACACGGTAACCAAAACTGAACACAATACTCTAAATGTGGCCTCATCAATGTCTTGTACAATATCTTGCCAGCCTGGGCAGCTGAATTCCTGCATGCTACTCGCTTCCTTTGTCATGGACCATCACATTGCACCCACCCTCAATATTTTCTACTCCAAGTCTCCTTCATTCTTCTGCCTTCCATCGCTGTTCTAAATTCAAGTTTATTTGCATATTGTGAGTTCATTGAACCATCAGCTGCTGCCCCAAGCAGCAAACCATACATTATTTGTTCTCATTGACATTGTGTCTTTTGGGAAATAATGTTATCAAGTTATTTCTCATTTTCTCATTGATATCCTTTTACACACTACCAGAGCTCTCCAAAATCACCATTCAAGCATTAATTGGGCTGTTCTTTATCATAATGTTTTTTGAATGACTGGAAAGTTTCATGGCTTTGTCTGACAGCAGATTTATAAGCAGTGAATTTTAACAATTTGCATTTTGTCTTTACTTCACCTTCAAACCATCTTACCCTTTGCTCCACTTGCTTGTTCTTTAATATCCTCAAACTCTGATGTTCTCTTCCTAATCACCTCATCCCAAGTTTTGCTGAGATAATCCTCCTGCATTTCCCACGGAGTCTCTGCAATTTTAAACTTCTCTCTGCAATTTCAGTATCTATTTCAGTATCTATATCTACCTCAGTATCTATTTCAGTATCTATATCTACCTCAGTATCTATTTCAGTATCTATATCTACCTCAGTATCTATTATTGTTCAATTTTTTTCTCTTTAATTTTGCTGACTGCCTAACCTCGATTAAACTCCCCGCTATATACAGTTCTCATACTTATTCACAGCCTCTCCCATGCCTTTGCCATCTTAGGTAGTCATCTTATAGTAATGAAGGGACCAGATCATCTTTGACTATTTGTTTGTATTTCTGCCAATTAAAGCTTTTATCACCTTAATCTACAATTTGCAATAAAGGACACTAACTTGCCTACTGCTTTTTCAGATTCAATTCCATCTCCTCTACCAGCGATGTCATAGAGTCATGGAGTCATAGAGTGGAAATGGGCCCTTCGGTCCAACTTACCCACGCCGGTCAACATATCTCAGCTACACCAGTCCCACCTGCCTGCATTTGGTCCATAAACCTCCAAACCTGTCCTATCCATGTACCTATCTAACTGTTTCTTAAATGTTGGAATAGTCCCAGTCTCAACTACCTCCTCTGGCAGCTTGTTCCATACATCCACCACGTTTTGTGTGAAAAGGTTACCCATCAGTTTCCTATTAAATCTTTTCCCCTTCACCTTAACCTATGTCCTCAGGTCCTCGATTCACCTACTCTGGGCAAGACACAATTCTAGTTTGTTTCTGTGGAATCCGCAAACTCCCCCACAGGTGGGGCAGGTAGTGGTGTTGATCATTGCTGACTATCCTCCAGTGGGAGAGTCAAGTTTCAGGAAACATACATTCTTTTATTAGATTTACTTAACTTGAAAATGATGTCTTAATTTCAAATATTTTCATTTCAATGTTTTATTATTATCATTGAGGGAATTATTAAAGTTTCAATACTTGTAAATGCAATTTAACATTCTTGCCGGTTTTTACAGTATGGGGGTGGCTTAACTGGCTTCCTTGTAGGTTTGCAACTTCAATGGTATTGCCAGTGAGGTTGGTGCTAAGTTTAGGGCATTTCCAGTGTTCCACATAATTGAAAATGAACACGTAATCATTTAAGTTTTACATAGATGATCTTCAGCTAGTTTAAATTTAACTGGATCATGTATGCATACCAAGTAGTAAATTAAATTTAAGCTTATACCCTTATTGGTAATGGTTAAACACAATGGGTAATGTTAATTTTGATTACAGAACTTTATTCCCTTATTAAAGATATTTGAATCGTAACACTGTCCATTATCCCTTTCGTTGTTATTTTTTCATTTTCTTTTTAGTTTAGTTTAGTTTAGTTTGGAGATACAGCGTGGAAACCGGTCCACACCGACCAGCAATCCCCGCACATTAACACTATCCTACACCCACTAGGGACAATTTTTACATTTACCAAGCCAATTAACCTACAAACCTATATGTCTTTGGAGTGTGGGAGGAAACCGAAGATCTCGGAGAAAACCCACGCAGGTCACAGGGAGTATGTACAAACTCCATACAGACAGCACCCGTAGTTGGGATCGAAGCCGGGTTTCCGGCGCTGCATTCGCTGTAAAGCAGCAAATCTACCGCTGCGCCACCGTGACCACCCCAACAATACACTCAACATGAACCTTTCAGACTCTCGGTTCCTGCTTGCATATATGGCATCAACAATAGGGATAGTTTGAGGGCATGGTTTGCTGTGGGTAGGACTGAATAAAGTATCCCTAAACTGGGATTTCTGCTTATTTAAGCATACTTATTTCAGACAATCTATATTGGCCCAGAAGATGTGACTAGCACTCAGATATCAATGTCATTCTTGAGAGTGTTGGAGGTTACCACAAACGATGGATGAAAAACATTAGACTTGAGGACTCAATATCATCCCAAATATTTCGACTTCTTGTTGAGTAGTCATGGGCTATGGATTCCCATGAGTTGGTGCGATGTAGCAATTTCTCAAGATGGAACAGAGCATCTCTTTGAGTTGTTTCTCAGTGAAAATCATGTCTGCTGTATCTCCAGATGATTGGAATCCACATTGTGAGATGGGAAACAGCTATTTGACTACTGGGAAGAAGGGTTTCAGGTGGACCCTGATGACTCCCCTTGCAACTATTTCATTTAGATTTGTCTCCTTTCTTGAAGATGTTCATGCTTACAACACCTCTGAAGTACCCTGATATATCCTCCTTTCCTTGATGTGGATGATGTGTTTTTGTGATTGAAGCTCCGCATGGCCTTGTTTTAAATCATGAGTGGGATTATTGTGTGCTTCCAATACCCTTGTTTTGTAGTTGGGATGCAATCTTTTAGATATTGTTGATCAGGCGTAGTGGCAAAGCTGGACCAAATAGACTTCAGTGGGATGTAGGCAAGGTTTCCATCCAGTGCTGATTGTGTTTCTACCCAGGAACATGAACCACCGCCATTCTTGAATGGGGTGGGAACTGGGATGTTAGACCACAGGTGACCTTGGCAGCGCAAAAGAGCCCTTCATGTCATGGATGTTGGTGGCTTGCTAAGCCTCCTGAATGCTTTGCACCTGCAATATGTTCCTTGAGTCACAGGTTTACTGATGGATCTCTGCCATCGGGTGTCAGTGGAACTGTTTCTTCTCCTTTGGAGATTCACATCATATTTTTTGTTAATTAATTCCTGTACTTCTGTACATTCTCATCTAACCAGTGCCAGTATCTATCTTTACATAACTAAAACTCTGATCTTGTGGTCTTCCGGTTTGCGCGTTTTTTCTAATTGCGCAAACATGGTACACAATAGCGCTATGATTTTTCGCCACCTTACTCACCATTCTCCTGTGCTCAAATGCGACAGGTTTTGTTCTGATCGAAGGTATATTCTAAAAGTTATTAAGGTTTGAAAATCTTAAAACCGCTCATGCGCAGATTGGTCTTTCCTGTTAGTCGCTTCCACGCAGATTGGTCTCCTCTCCTGTCATTCAGGAAGGGGCGTCGCCGGGACGGCGAAGCCTCTGCCTGCACCATCGCTGCACTGATTGCACTTGTCCGCTGTCAATCAGCTGGAGGTCGCCACCGGCGCCGCGGTGAAGGAGTGGTGACGGCCGGGTGGGGAGGATAGTGCCGCGGGCCGAGCCCGGGGCCTGGGCTGGAGCCGGGCCGAGCCTGGGGCTGGAGCTGAAGTGAGTGCCGAGCCCGGGGCTTGGGATGGGGCTGTGACTGGGGCCGAGAAAGAAGCCGCAGCCTGGGATGGAACCAGGGATGAGCCTGGGTCCGGGGTCAGGGACAAGCCCTCCTTCCCTCCCTCCCTCCCACTCTCTCTCTCTCTCTCTCTCTCTCTCTCTCTCTCTCTCTCTCTCTCTCCCACTCTCTCCCTCTCTCTCCCTCCCTTTCTCCCTCCCTCTATCCCTTCTTCTCTCTCTCCCTCTCTCCTTCCCTCTTTCCCACTCCTCCCTCTCAACCCCTCCCTCTATCCATCCACTCTTTTTCCCTCCCCCTCTCCCTCCCTATTCACTGTAAAACTGATGCACCCCTCACCCTCTCTCTCCCTCTCTCTCTCCCCCTCTCTCCCTCCTTCTCTCTCTCTCTCTCTCTCTCCCTCCCCCTTCCTTTTTTCCCTCCCTCTCTTATTCCCACCCTATCCATTTCTCTCTTCCTCTCTTCCTCCCTCTGTCTCCCCCTCCCTCCCTCTCCCTCCCTCATTCCGTCTCCTTCCCTCCTTCCCCTTGCCCTCCCTCCCTCCCCTCCTCTCTCTTTCTCCCTCCCTCACTCCCTCCCCCTCCCTCTTTCTTTCCATCCCTCTCTCTCTCTGCCTCTCTCCCTCCCTCCCTCTCCCTGTCTCCCAGGCGAAAGAAGAGGGAGTGTCAAGAGGAGGAGGACGGAGTGCTGGGGATGAGGGGGAATGGAGGAGGATAGTAGGAAGGGAGATGGCGAGGTAATGAAAATATTAAACGCAAAGTTATTAACTTTAACCTAACATCTGCCGTTAGTGCGGGACCATCAGCCGATCATGTGCAGTTGAGGCTATGGCTTAGTTGTGGAATATTGCGTTGGGGGACCAGGCCTCCCGTGTGACAAAGGGACCCAACGGGACCCACTTAGTCTAGTTGCCAATTAAAATTGATGTAAGGGCAGCACGTAATGTGTGGAAACTCTGTAGCTCTTGCTGGCTGGGATTTAACAGATTCTCCTTGAGGCACTGAGAGGAGCTGCCTTTGAGAGCTTCATCTCTGATTTTCTTGAGGGCATCAGCTCTTAGGTATGAGTGGTCTTTGTGGTGCCTCGCTCAGATATAAATTGACAGATGCCAGTGGCTGAACAGGGGTGTCGTTATCAGATCTTGTACTTGCCGTCTGATCAAAGAGGGTATTGGTTTATATCAAGACTGCGCTTCAATGATTTTGTCAAGAGAAGGAGTTAGCTTTCTGTATACCTTTATTGCCAATCATGCTCTGCCAGAGAGTTGGGTTTGAAGGTGCTCATGAACATCAACTTCTCACCCTTTGGGAAGGGACCATATTTTTTCCGGGGTTGGAGTAGAATCCTTTCTTTGTCATTGCTTCATGGAGTTATAGAATCATACACCATAGAAACGGATCCATTTGCCCACTGAGTCCATGTTGACCAACGACACCCCCTGGATCCTATCACCCAACTATACGAGCGGCAATTTACAGCAGCCAATCAATCTACCATCTGACATATTTAGGATGTGGGAGGAAACTGGAGCTCCTAGTTAAAACCCATATGGTTACAGGAGAATACGCAAACTCCACGCGGACAGCTTCTGAGGTCAGGATAGAACCCAGGTCGTTGTAGGCATGAGTCCACTAGCTGCACCACTAGACTGCTCCATAGATTCCAGAATTGGGGCATATGTGCTGATGCTAATATGTTGATTCTGTATGAGACAAAGGGTTACAATCTTTCCTGTGCTGTACTGTTCTATGTCTTCAGGAACAGACACTGAATTGCCAGACTAGCTGCTGCTTGATGGCAAAATTCACTCTGTAAAATTGAGGTTCCTTTTCTGGATGTCTCCTACAGAAGAAGGTGGAGCCACTCCATGTTCTTTAACCTGGCCATTTCCTGCTCAGGGCAGTGACTGAGTTCCCAAGCTCTGGTTGCAGAGCCATGTTTAGTTATGTCAACATCAAAGTTATCCACGAGCGTCCTGGTACTCCAGCTGCAAAGCTTCATATTGTCAAGAGGAAATTGGCATTAAATGCCCAGATACAAAGATCCAAAAATTAATTGTGGAAATTGCCCAGGTGTGGCTTATTTTAATGTGTTGCAGCCATTGCACATCAGTTACCATCTGACCTAAACAGATGAAGTTCAAGATTAAGTGGTGAGGTGGGGATGTTCAAGTGCTTTTGCAGTGTGTAAGGTTGATTGTTCTGGGTGCTGTGGGCTAGGTTGCATCCTCTGAATGTCCAACATAGGTTTGGTAATAAAATTCCCATTTTTTAATACTAGGGTACAACAAGTTAATAAATCACAGTTAGAGCTATTCTTGTTTTTCTTTCTTGGGAGTATTGACCATTTTAATGAGGATAATTGATTTTTGGATCTCTGTATCTGGGCATTTAATGCCTCTCTGGTTTATCTTATTGAGTAAGGATGTTTTTTATTTTTATTTTTATTTTTTATTTTTAAATTTTTATTTATTAGAAGTACATTACATTACAACCAATTACATTAGTACTCGTCACGTATATCTTATTACAATTAATGTACTCCGTCATTTTTTACACTAATAAAAGGGAAAGGATGAGATTGAGAGAAAGGAGAAAGTGAAGGAAAATAGTGAAGGTGTAAAAACATGACAACAAGAAAGAACAAAGACCCTGTAAGAAATAAATTTAAAAAAAGAATTAAGAGATAGACCCTAAAGAAGAAGAAAAAAGAGAAAGAGGAAAAGAGAAAAACAAATACTTTGTTATAAGCATCACGCAAATGGATATACCAACTCTCCAGCTTTCATCCCCCCTTACCTGACCTCAGTTTTTTTTTTTTTAAAGTACTTTTGCACCCTATACTTGTAATAATTCTATAAATGCAGACCACGTCAGGTGGAAGTGATCTGGTTTACCTGCCAGGAGGAGTCTTATCTCTTCTAGGTGTAATGTTTCGAACATATTTGAAATCCACATGTTTATAGTTGGTATTGGAGCGTTTTTCCAGAATTTTAGGATTAACTTTTTTCCAGTTATTAACCCATAGTCTATTAATTTCTTTTGAAACACATTTAGTTCTGGACTATCTTCCGTTGTTCCGAAGATAATCCATTCTGCTTTAGGTATCAGTTTTATTTTAAATAATTTTGTAAAGATTTCAAAAATGTCAATCCAAAATTTTTGAATTGTTGTACAGAAAACAAATGAGTGCACTATAGTAGCTTCTTGAGATTGACATTTATCACAAATGGATGATACATTTGGGAAAATTTTATTAATTTTAGTTTTGGAATAATATAATCTATGTAAAATTTTAAATTGTATTAAAGTGTGTCTTACATTAATCGAACATTTATGCACGTTTAGTAAATGTTCATTCCACCTTTCCTTTGAGATTTTAATAGCTAATTCTTGTTCCCAGTCTCTTCTAATACCTTCCGTAGATGGTATTTCTACATTTAAGATAATATTATACAAATATGATATTAAGTTTGCTGATTCAGCTTTTATCTGCATTGCTTCATCCAGTACATCTGCTGGGATATTATAATGATCTTATATTTTTATTGAGTAAGGATGTTAACATAATACATGATTAATGAAGTGTTTGCTGACTGATTTCACCGTGTTTAGATATGGCTGCATTGCTTCCTTCAGGCCATGATGTTTTGGTGTTAACAATTATGTCAAGATTTGTAGTTTGAATTGTTTATACTGAAAATACACTTTCCATGATGAATTTGCAGCGCTTTAGTCAATACTGTTGTGAATTCGTAGGAATTGCCTCCAATTTATTACTTAGCATGCCGCATTATATTTATCTACCCAGAAATATTCTTTTACTAAAAAAGGGAAACTGGGTGAATTGCAGGAACCTTTCCCAAAGCATCTAATATGATTTGTGACACCTCAAATCTATTTTTTAACTCAATAAATATAATGTTTCGCACTAAGTCATGGAAAAATATATTTTGTCTTTTCATGCCTGATTGTACCACAAGTGTGCAACATTCTAAAATAATTTTGGCTTCATTATGATGCATTGTCATGCAACTGAAGCATGAAGGTGTACAATTTCAAATTTGGAAAACGGTGTGCAACACATGAAGATGGTTTTCAGCTTTGCATTAGCAGTGAAACATGAAACATTTATTTTTAATAATAATTATTCCATTAACAAAAATATTATGGTGAGTGGTGCATGGTGTAAAATCACACACACACACTTGTACATTATTTCACATTTGTTATTCTGGAAATCTGAAAATGTATTTTATTGAACATTGAATAAAAGTTTTTAAAATGCTAAAAATCTGAACAAAAAAATGCTGGGACAAATTGGGAGGTCTGGCAGTATCTGTGGCCAGTAAAACAGTTAATATATCCAATTGAAGATTCTTTAGCAGAAGTAGAAAAGAGAGAAACTAAGTCAGATTGTAGTGTGGGCAGTGGAAGGGTGGATAGGACGAAGGTCTATCTCTGACAGGGCGAGGCCAGGGTTAGTAAGCTTCATCAACAATAATAGTGTAATGAGAGCAATTAGAAAGAAAATACTAAGAAACATATAAAAGCTGTAACGCTTTTCAGAGCTAAGGAAATGTCCAGTAGATGAGGTAGTGTTTATGAAAGGAAAACATTTTGAGTTTACGTTACAAATTGATAACCTATAGCAAAAATAACCGATTAAACAATTGAACAAAGGTCAGCACAGCAACAAATAGCACTGTAAGAGTTCATTGTTCACACTTGGGTATCTGAGCATTATTAGTGGAAGATAGTTAAAGCTTTCCTCTGATTATAATATTTGTTAAATTTATCTTAATGTAAATTAGGATGTTGAATATGTGAAACTTGGCATTTTTTTGTTCATTAAACAAAACATTTGAAAACCTTTTCAGGTATAGTCAGATCTCTGAATTTTATTGTGAAATGCGCTGTAGTAGAGCCTATTTTTAGATATCAGCCTAAAATATGCTGTGATTTCACACTAGTGTAAACATTCACCAAAGGCAATAGGCTCAGTGTTGCTGTGCACAATGCCTTGCAGCAAAACTATATTTCTGAAACACAATTTATGTTCCGTAAAACCAGTTCTGAACAGTCCTTTTTCACCTTCGAGGAGATGTTAGGGTTGTCAAAGTTTATCTGAGAATGCCATTGTAGTTCAGATATGACAGTGAATGAATGCAAATTGGCAGTTTTATGCTGTTAGTTGAGTGCCAGGTTGCTGATGGCTCAGCAAGATGGATTAATGCTGTTGGTTAGTGAGCTGTCAGTGAGAAATGACTGAGCATTCTTCCATGAGGTGATTGTTAGTACAGCTGACTGTAACAAGATAGCGCAGTGCCTGTGTAGGCTTATTAAAAACTCTGATCAAATCCCTATGGTGTGTTTCATCCTTGTATCACAATATCCAATCATGCACAATTGTCACCATTCTTAAGGCATCACTTAAACAGACAGCATGCATATTTTATGAGCTTGCCTAAGCATTGTCTCAGAAGCACTACCAATAAAATTGATGCAATTTCCTCTTTGATGTCAGCACAGCTGTCAAGCAAAAATCTGTGCTGATAATTCCTACATCATTTGAAGCCACTCAAACGCAGAACTTATTAAATATAAAATACTTCTGTCCCACAAAAATTCAAGTGCATTAAGGCTGCTCTTTTAATATTAATTGTTGTTGAATTCTAATTTGTGTCAAAATCATCAGAAACAAATTATATTTTTGGTTTCCTGGAGACATGCCATTTGCAATTTTGTGAAAGCAAGGCAAAGGTCTTTTTAGCCAATGAAAGTTTTACAACAGGTATTATAGCAAGCACCTTCATTGTAGTAGTGTGCAAATGGGTGGCTTCAAAATCGGATGCAAACTTTTACAATGTATCACATTTTATGGAGTTAATTCGCAAGGTTGTCGACACAAGAAATTTCAGATACTGGTTTGGTAAAAAAAAAGCACTGGATTAACTGAGCAGGTCAGACAGCATCTCTGGAGAACATGGACAAGTGACATTTTGGATCGAAACTTTTCTTCAGACAGATTATAGTAGTGGGGAGAAACCTGAAAGAGAGGTGGGGGTGGGACAAAGTCTGGTAAGTTATAGGTGGGGGTTGATTGACAATTTCCTTTTGTCCAACTAAAGCCAGAGATGGAAAGATAAAAATTGTGAGATAAGGAGAAAAGGATAGAAGAGGCTTGAAATGTGAAGCCAGAGATAGGAATATAGTTGGAAGCGGGCAGGGGAAAGGGGGACATCAGTGTGCATTCGGATGGGGCACAGGGACGAGAGGGGGGTGGGGGGCGGCTGAGAGAGTTGTTTATCTAAACGGATAATTCACTGCTCAATTTTTGATTACAACCCAACAGAATGAATATTGAATTCTCCAATTTTATTAAACAGCCCCCCTGCATTTCCCCGCACTTTCCCCCGTCCTCCCTCCCTCCGACCCCTTCCACCTATTTCCTCTGGCTTCACATTTCAAGCCTTTTCTATCCTTACCTCCTTATCTCATACTTCTTGTTTTTTCATCTCTGCCCTTAGTCCAACCAGATGCCAACCAAATTTCCCCTCCCTCCGCTCCACCTGTATCCACCTACCAATTACCTGGCTTTGTCTGCCCCCACCTCTCTTCCAGCATTCACCCCACTACTACGATCAATCTGATGAAGGGTTGCCCATCCATGTTCTGCATGGGTGCTGCCTGCCCACTGAGTTACTCCAGCACTTTGTGTCTTTTAAAATCACAAGGTTCTTGTGCATGACAAGCCACTTGGAGACTGCTGCAGAAGATACAAATATATGTTCAAGAAAAAATAGGGTAGGAGACTCTATGAGAGAGAAATACACTCTCAGATGATTGTAGTCCATTGGATGTGGCCGTGATGATTTTTGGTGAGGCTGGTGATTGTGTTGCTATCTGGATCTTCCATATCCTATGTTCCTATGGTGCTAGAAACACTCATTCTCATATGTATTGTTCTCCAAATGCTTGTTCTGTTCATATCTTGTCTGTTTCTAACATAGACATAAAATGCTGGAGTAACTCAGCGGGACAGGCTGCATCTCTGGAAAGAAGGGATGGGTGATGTTTCAGGTCGAGACCCCTCTTCAGACTGGTCTGGGTAAAGAAAAATGAGAGATATTGACAGTGATGTAAAGGGATATAGAACAAATGAATGAAACCGTTACTTTTTTGCATATCTTTCATTCATTTGATCTATATCTCTCTACATCACTGTCTAATTCTCGTTTCCCTTTCCCCTGACACGTCTGAAGAGGGTTCTCAACCTGAAACATCATCCATTCCTTCTCTCCAGAGATGCAGCCTGTCCCGCTGAGTTACTCCAGTGTTTTGTGTCTATCTTCGGTTTATACCATCATCTGCAGTTTCGTACACTGTTTCCTAACATGCCGGTTTTCAGTGGTTTAGTACATTTCCTATCTATTTATAATAATTTCATCTTTTGTTCCTTTTATCTATAACTCACCAGTGTTTGCTGTTTTACAGTTTCTAAGTGTTGCTCAAAAATGTTGATGTGTATTGCTGTTAACTTTTCCTTTTGTCTCATCTGCCTCAAGGTGGTTTGCAATGTTACCTATTTATTTTAGCCATGTATCTGAGAATGGTACATGAACATTTCATGTAGAATCATAGTTATGAACTATACAGCACGGGAACAAGTCCAGACTGGGATAGACCCATTCCCCTGCATTTAGACCACAGACCTCTAAACTCTTTATATCCATATATATGTCCAAATGTCTTTATCTGGGACAATAACTGAGAGTTCACTTTATCCATGCCCGTTGGACGATCTTGTGCACATTAGTAAGGTCACCCTCAGCCTCCTATGCTCCAAAGCAAATGCCCCAGCCAATCTAACTTCCTCCCTATACCTCAAGCCCGCAAACCTAAGTAACATTCTGGTAAATTTGACCTGCACCTTCACCGAGGGTGGTATTCTTCCGAAAGCTAAGTGACCAGAACTGCACACAGCACTCCATAAGGTCATAAGGAATAGGAGTAGAATTAGGCCATTTGGCCCATCGTCTACTCCACCATTCAATCATGGCTGATCTATCTCTCCCTCTTAACCCCATTTTCCTGCCCTCTCCCCATAACCTCTGACACCTGTAGTAATCAAGCAAGTGTGGTCTCACCAACAACTTGTGCAGCGGCAACATGCTGTCCCAATGTTTGTACTTGATATCCTTCCCAGTGAAGGCAGGCAAAGAAAATGATTTATTTACCTCATTGTTCACCTAACTCGTCACTTTTAGGGAACCATGCACCTGTACTCTCAGATCTCTCTGTTCTGCAACACTATCATTTTTTGTGTAAGTCCAGCCCTAGTTTGACAAACCAAAGTGAAAAGCATCACACTTGTCAGAGTTAAATTCCATTTTTTGGGGCCATTTCTTGACCCACCTTCTCAACTGATCTAGATCTTGTTGTAAACTTAGATATCCTTCCTTACAGTCCACTATACCACCCATTTTGGTGTAACCTGCAAATTTCATAATAGTGTTAACTATATTGTCATCCAAATTGTTAATGCATATAACAAACAGCAGCGGACGAGTACTCTCCCCTGCAGCAATCCAATGGTCACGAACCTCCAATAAGAAAAACAGTCCACCATAATCAGCAAGTGGCTCCGTTCTCCTTGCCAATTTTGAATCCAATTGGTTAGCTCATCTTGGATTTTATGCAACCTAACCTTCTAGACCACAATTCTATGAGGGACTTGTCAAAGCCCATTTAGCGAACGGCCACTGTCCTACCCTCATCAATTCTCTTGATGACCTCTTCAAACAAAACTGTCAAGTTTGTGAGACACGATTTCCCAAGCACCGCACCATGCTGACTGTCTTTAATCAGAATGTGCCTCTTCAAATGCTGGTAGATCCTGTCCCTAAGAATCCCCTCCCACTTTTCCACCCCTTCCCTCAGGCTCAATGGCTTGCAGTTCCCTGGCTTATCCTTGCTTCCCAAAATGCCGACACGTGTTTGCTGTCTCAATACTGAACCAATAAATGTTTATATACATATTGAAAACTGGGATTTCTCCCATTACAGCTTCAGTCAGAGGCTATGCAAATACTGTGGTTAGTTTTAAGAACCAATTGTATCAAAAGGATGCAGTAATTTAGATCAAACTTTGCGAATTGCCATTCTAATCAATGGCAATCTTTGTTGACACAGAATGTATCCTGGTGATAGAAATTGCCAATTATTGCTTTACCATTAATAGAAAACTGAGGGCTCTGTGAAACCATTATCTGATACAATACAACAGAAATAGGATAAAGGTAGAGATTTGCTTTTTATCTCTCTGATTATATCTGTCTACTGCTCCCGAACTGTAATTATCTAGCTTTCTGGAATCACATACTTTCAAAGATTCAAATTCTCTTCATAGTTCACATTGAAAGCTACTTGAAGCATCAAAGTGGAATGTTTTTTCAGCATTTTGTTACAAGTTAAATTTAATGTGGTTAGCTGTTCATTAACAGTGTATTACAACCATTCACCAAAACAACAAATGCCCAGCTGAAAATCTATTGCCTTTTTAGGGTAGCACAGTGGAGCAGCTGGTTGAGCTGTTGCCCCACAGCACCAGAGGAACCCAGATTGGATCCTGATCTTGATGTGCTTTCTGTGTGGAGCGTGCATGTTCTTCCCGTGACCGTGTGGGTTTCCTCCACGTTCCCTGATTTCCCCCTATATCTCAAAAATATGTAGGTTAGTTGGTCCTCTGAGAAAATTGCCCTGGGTGTGTAAGGAATGGATTAGAAATTGGGATAGCAAAATAGTGTGAATGGGTGATCAATGGTCATCATAGACTCGGTGGGCCGAAGGGCCTGTTTCTGTGCTAGATGTCTAAAACTAAAAGTTAAAATGTTTTCATCTGAAAGCTTGGACTTTTCATTTTTCTTATTTTCCCCTTCTACAACGAGAATTTTTATGTGTTCGCAGTCAAACTGCCAAAAAGTAGTAGAATTAATAACTATGTCATCAAAATGCTGAATATGTGGCGGCACCTGATAGCAACCCAAGATCACAACGAACCATCGGCTGTAGAGGGCGGCATCTTGGTGGGGGAGGCGCGAGTCACGGGGTCGTTATCTGAGTTGTTATTTAAGGCCGGGCAACGCCTGTGTCAGCTGAGGAGTAGGGAGCTGTATGCAGAAGAATAAACACGTCTAGAGCACACACTTGTGTCCGACTAGTTTTTGGCTCGACTCCTGCCAGTCCCCGCCACAATTGGTAACCCCAGACGACCGGGGGCGTAATCCCGCCTACAAGGCCGACGAGGCCGAACTCAACGCGGTCTCCCTGAAGCTGCCTACATTTTGGACCTCGCAGCTGAGGGTTTGGTTTCGACAGGCTGAATCCCAATTTCACATCCTGCGGCGTTACAGCTGACGAGACTCGCTATCATTATGTGGTAAGCGCCCTTGACCAGCAGACGGCCGGTCGTGGGGAAATACACAGGCGTCAAGGAGCTGTTGCTCCGTATCTACGGGCCGAGCCGAATGCAGCACACCTGTCAAGTCCTTAACATGGGCGGGCTCGGCGACCGGATGCCCTCGGACCTCATGAGCGAGATGCTAACGCTCATGGGTGATCACCTACCTGCAGCAGTTGCCACGAGACCTCCGCCAGCAGCTCGTGGGGGAGAGCTTTGAAGATCCCATCCGGCTAGCAGCCCGCGCTGACGAGCTGTGGGTCTCTGACCAGCAGCAGGTGGGTGTGCTGGAATACCTGGAGCTGCTGGAATCCCCAGAATCGCTGGACTGGATTGATTCAATGATCAGGCTGGCCCAGCAACCCAGAACCACGACCTGGCAGGCCCAGAGACCCAGGACCAAAGATCCTAGAGGAGCAAGATAGACCACTCTTCCGAAATCCAATGGACTGACGTGTAGTACGTAACGGAACGTCACGGACACCATTTTTTAATGCAAAACGCGACTTCCGGTATGCCTCCCGCTGTGTAATCCGCTCTATCGTCCTTGGTGTAATCAGTGTTGTAGGGAACAGTGTTTGATATAGCGCATCTATCACCTCACATATTTTAGTTAATTTTATTGTAAATGTTTTCCCCCTGTTCCCCCATTTCCCTCCCATCTTTCCTTCCCAGCCCCCACCTTTGCGTAGTTTCCCTTGCATTGTATTGTGCAGCTTCCCTTGTATTGCTTTAACACACACTGTGCACAAAATTATATTTAACTTATATATATATTTATATGAATGTGTGTTTGTGTGTGCCTGTGTGTGAGAGGCCTGTCCCACCAGCATGCGATTGCATGCGTCTAGCGCGACCAAACGTGGTCGCTTGAGGCCTCGCGGGGCTGGTCCCACTTCGAAGCGCGGAGGCGTATAGAGTTGGCACGCCGGGCGGTGACGTCATCGCACAACGCCATGCGCTAGGCGTAGGCCGTCATGACGCTGCGTACGACATCAAGATGCTGCGTACGCCCGTCGAGACGCTGCGTACGCCCTCAATGCGCCTGCGGGCCGACACGGCCGTTGGCGCGCGGGATTTTCGGACAGTGCAGGATTTTTGAAGCCCCGTGCGATGTCGGGACCAGCCCCGCACTATATACATATATATAGTGCGGGGCTATACACATATATATACACACACACACACACACATATATATATATATATGAAATCCTAATATTGTGAATAAAATATCCATGAACACAATGTCGAAATATTTATCCATTCTTTCATTCTATATTAGCATAACACAATGTTGTGCATACATACCTACATATTTAAATTCAGTCGATAAGTTGGTCAAATAATATGGGGACCTTCTTGCTTTTTTTTGAGACATGGATTTTTAAAATGTGAATGTCTCATAACGACACATTTGTGGGTCAGCCATAAATTGCACCAACCCCCACAATTTCAAATAACTCTAAATTGATCTTTATAAGCAAGGAAAGCACTTTTTATTTCCGTCATTTATGGTAATATTTACATAATTCACATCATTTTGTGCACGACATATACAGGGGGTTGCAGTGTTTTGAAAGTGATGTAAAATTCAATATATTTCAGCCTCACCCCTTGCTTACCCCAAAGAACAAAATTTCCAACATATACAATAATAAATAAATCGTCATTTGCACAATTTTGTGTGGGTAACGGGAGGTTCTCATTCTTCCTCTTGAGTAACCGGCGTTGGGAAAACAGACGTATCGGCGTGTTCGGGATGTCAAATAGCATTGGAACTGCATTGCAATTTAGCCTGTTGGAAAACTGGTCAAGTTTAGTGTCCAGAACAAAGACGGCAGGTGGTTGACAAGTACACCAGAGTTTGGTGGAGGAGATCTTGTCGACGAGTATTCTGGACCCGCTGTCGACATCTGAAATTACAGAAAATCTCATAAAGGATTAACTAAGAAGGAAAAAAATGTAGTTATAACTACATATCTGCAGAATGGATGATATATCACTTGTGCAATTGTTCAGTTGTGGGGAGAGACTTGTATATTGAAATGCATTTTGCCACTAATATGTCAATTTACCTTCAATGTAGAAGAGCTTATTTAAAACTTCTTACGTAGACCATTTAAAGTATTTTCTTTCTATCCTCTTTTGGACCTAAGACACTAGCAGGGCTGCCAACTCTCAGGCAGAGACAGACAGAGAGAGAGGGGAGGAAGAGAGAGAAAGGCAGATGGGGCAGAGACCGAGATAGAGAGAGACAGGGAGAGAGGAAGAGAGAGAGAGAGAGAGAAGGGGCAGAGAGAGATGGGGAGAGAGATGGGGAGAGAGATGAACGATGGCACGTTATAATGCACAGCCGTCCCATTCTGACCGCCGCCGAACCCCGCACCGCACCATTGCACCCTTCTTCACGGCGGCCCAGTGATGTCTCGGCTCTGACAATTCGAGGGATCTAATCGGTAACAACACTGAGAGCAGCCCCGGGCCGCCGCGCTCCCCGACTCGAATCTGAGGTTAAATTCTCGTGATGGGCCTGATGTGTCTCTCTCCCCATCTCTCTCTGCCCCTTCTCTCTCTCTCTCCCTCTCTCCCTACGGACCATATTTTGGAGACTCCTGCCATACAGAAACAAAAACATAAATGTACAGAAGAACAAAAATTGCTGACTTTATTATTGTGGTAAGTTTCGATCTATTAAAAAAAAAATCTAGTAACCTAGTTTCCCAATGAGTGTTGATAGGGGAACAAAAAAAGAACATTTTCAGGACAAAATAATGTCGACAGAAAACAATAATATTTCCTCACCTTTCTTTGTTGTTGGGGAACCTGAAGAAAGACAGGTTGAGTTGTCAACATCGGCGATTAGAGCAATTTACACCGAGCTGTAGATGTGGACGCCATGACAGTGTGGGAGCAGTCCAGTAAAATGGCGTCGACAATCACACACGCTTTTTTCGCTGAGTGGCGGATCTTGCTCCTCTAGTATCTTTGCCCAGGACCACGCCCACAAGAGGGCCACGCCCACAGGAGAGGAGGATGGCTGAGCAGGACCCAGGAGATCCAAGGCCAGCCATGTTCGTTTCCGGGAAACGGCAGCGCCGGCCGCCGATAGTCACTGCGGTGGCTGGTAGGATCCATCAACTGTACGTCTGGGTCCGGCGCTCGGGGCGCCGAACCCAGATTCTTGGTGGATATGGGGGCGGAGGTCAGCGTATTGCCCCCATCTGGACTCGACCTTCATGCTGGTAAGAGTGGCCCCCCGTTAACAGCTGCGAATGGCAGTTCAAGCCACACATATGGCGTCCGCACGGTTCCCTCATTTTCGTCGCGTGCCATTTCACCTGGCCTTTCATCATCGCGGACGTGGCCCAGCCACTGCTGGGCGCAGATTTCTTGCGGGCGCAGTCGCTCCTCGTGGACGTGAAGGGCCAACGTCTCATCCACGCATCAACTTTTGAGAAGATCTCCTTGCGCTCCACTGCTCCCACAGCACCGGTCAGCAACCCTGTAGAGACGGTGGACAATGTCTACGTCCAGGTACTGGCTGAGTTCCGGGACATTGTCACCCCCAAGTTCGGCTCAGACAGCCTGAGGCACGGTGTCATGCACCATATTCTGACATCGGGTCCACCGCTCCACGCTCGCGCCCGTAGGCTCACTCCTGACAAGCTCCTCCTAGCAAAGGCGGAGTTTCGGAGTATGGATGCCATGGGTATCATTCGACACTCCAACAGCCCATGGGCTTCCCCGCTGCACATGGTGCCGAAGGTATCCGGCGGTTGGAGGCCATGCGGGGACTACCGCCGCCTTAACGAGGCCACGACCGCTGATTGTTACCCTATTCCCCACATACAGGACTTCTCAGCCCATCTGGCCGGGGCTAGGTTCTTCTCTAAGATCGACCTAGTCCGGGGATATCACCAGATCCCCGTGCGACCGGAGGATGTCCCCAAGACGGCAATTATCACCCCGTTCGGGTTGTTCGAGTTCCTGCGGATGACCTTCGGCCGCAAGAATGCTGCGCAGGCCTTTCAGCGCCTGATGGACACCGTGGTGTGCGGGCTCGACTTCCTGTTTGTCTACTTGGACGACATCCTCGTGGCAAGTGGCTCGCGTGAGGAACACTGCGCCCACCTGCGCCTACTCTTCCAGCGCCTCAGTGACCATGGCCTTGTAATTAACCCTGGCAAGTGCCAATTCTGCCTTCGGGCCATCAACTTCCTGGGGCATCGGGTGACACGGCACGGAGCAGTGCCTCTGCCGGACAGGGTTGAGGCAATCCGCCAGTTGCTGCGGGCTGCTATGGTATGTGGCCTCCGGGAGTTCGTAGGGATGGTCACATTTTACCACCGGTTCGTTCTGACGGCTGCCAAACTTTTGCGGCCGCTTTTTCAGTTGCTGACGGGCAAGCAGCGGCAGATACAGTGGGACATTGTTGCCATGGTGGCGTTTGAAGGGGCGAAGGAGGCCTTGGCTCGGGCGACTATGCTCGTGCATCCGTCGGCCGACGCCCCCACAGCCCTTACCGTGGACGCCTTGGACTCTGCGGTCGGCGGCGTTTTGGAACAGTCCGTTAACGGCCGTTGGCGGCCTCTCGCCTTCTTTAGCCGGCACCTGAGGGTTGCGGAGCAGCGCTACAGCGCTTTCGACCGGGAGTTGCTCGCCTTACACCTCGCAGTGCGGCACTTCCGGTACCTCCTCGAGGGCCGTTCCTTCGTAGCCTTCACGGACCACAAGCCCCTCACATTTGCGTTTGCGAAGGGGTCGGATCCTTGGTCCGCCCGTCAGCAGCGCCAGCTGGCGGCTATTTCGGAGTATACAACGGACGTCCGGCACATCGCTGGGAAATGCAACCTCGTAGTTGCTTTGTCCCGTCTGGCAATTTGCAGCCATGCTTAACCCGGCCTCGGGGATAGATTACTCCGACTTGGCGGCGGCCCAGCTGGCGGACGATGAGATGCCGGCGTACCGCACCGCGATCTCTGGCTTGGTGCTTGAGGACGTGCCGTTGGGTTCCTCGGGTTCCATCCTCTGTGACGTATCCACGGGTCAGCCGAGGCCTATCGTTCCGGCGGCCTGGCGCTGTTGCATGTTTGAGGTGATCCATGGGCTGGCCCACCCATCCATCCGGGCCACGGTCGCTATGGTGGCCGCAAGGTTTATGTGGCACGGACTTCGGAAGCAGGTCGCTCGCTGGGCCCGAGCGTGCATCCCGTGCCAGACATCAAAGGTGCATAGACACGTCCGGGCGCCCATTCAAGACTTTGCAGTGCCACGCCGGCGGTTCGATCACATAGACGTGGACATCGTGGGGCCACTGCCTCCGTCCCAAGGGGTTTCACACCTGCTTACGGTGGTCGACCGTTTTATGCGGTGGCCGGAGGTCATCCCGCTCACGGACACTTCAACGCAGTCGTGTCCTCGTGCCCTCGTAGCATCCTGGATTGCCCGCTTTGGCGTTCCACTACACATCACATCTGACCGGGGCGCCCAGTTTATATCTGAACTGTGGTCCACCATGGCCCGCCTGTTGGGGACGCAGCTCCACCACACGACAGCGTACCATTCCCAATCAAATGGGTTGGTGGAGCGGTTCCACCGCTGTCTGAAGGCCGCCCTGAAGGCTCGTCTCACAGGCCCTGGGTGGATGGGCGAGTTGCCGTGGGTCCTGTTGGGGATTCGGACGGCCCCCAAGGAGGATCTGTCAACGTCCTCCGCCGGGTTGGTATATGGTGCCCCGCTCACCGTCCCCGGGGAGTTTTTCCCTGCTGCTGATGGGTCCCAGGAACCCCCGTCATCGGTGCTGATCCGCTTGCGGGAGAGGGTCGGCGCCCTGTCTCCCATCCCAACGTCGCGTCATGGAGTAGCCCCTTCCCATGTGCCACTGCCACTGATGGGCTGCCTGTACGTTTTTCTTCGCCTTGACTCCCACAAGTCACCTTTGCAGCGCCCGTAGATACATAGATACATAGAAAATAGGTGCAGGAGTAGGCCATTCGGCCCTTCGAGCCTGCACCGCCATTCAATATGATCATGGCTGATCATCCAACTCAGTATCCCGTACCTGCCTTCTCTCCATACCCCCTGATCCCCTTAGCCACAAGGGCCACATCTAACTCCCTCTTAAATATAGCCAATGAACTGGCCTCATCTACCCTCTGTGGCAGAGAGTTCCAGAGATTCACCACTCTCTGTGTGAAAAAGTTTTTCCTCATCTCGGTCTTAAAGGATTTCCCCCTTATCCTTAAGCTGTGACCCCTTGTCCTGGACTTCCCCAACATCAGGAACAATCTTCCTGCATCTAGCCTGTCCAACCCCATAAGAATTTTGTACGTTTCTATAAGATCCCCTCTCAATCTCCTAAATTCTAGCGAGTATAAGCCAAGTCTATCCAGTCTTTCTTCATATGAAAGTCCTGACATCCCAGGAATCAGTCTGGTGAACCTTCTCTGCACTCCCTCTATGGCTATAATGTCCTTCCTCAGATTTGGAGACCAAAACTGTACGCAATACTCCAGGTGTGGTCTCACCAAGACCCTGTACAACTGCAGTAGAACCTCCCTGCTCCTATACTCAAATCCTCTTGCTATGAAGGCCAACATACCATCGCTTTCTTCACTGCCTGCTGCACCTGCATGCCTACTTTCAATGACTGGTGTACCATGACACCCAGGTCTCGCTGCATCTCCCCATTTCCTAATCGGCCACCATTTAGATAATAGTCTGCCTTCCCGTTTTTGCCACCAAAGTGGATAACCTCACATTTATCCACATTATACTGCATCTGCCAAACATTTGCCCACTCACCCAGCCTATCCAAGTCACCTTGCAGTCTCCTAGCATCCTCCTCACAGCTAACACTGCCCCCCAGCTTAGTGTCATCCGCAAACTTGGAGATGTTGCTTTCAATTCCCTCGTCCAGATCATTAATATAAATTGTAAATAGCTGGGGTCCCAGCACTGAACCTTGCGGTACCCCACTAGTCACTGCCTGCCATTGTGAAAAGGACCCGTTTACTCCTACTCTTTGCTTCCTGTTTGCCAGCCAGTTCTCTATCCACATCAATACTGAACCCCCAATACCATGTGATTTAAGTTTGTATCCTAATCTCTTATGTGGTACCTTGTCGAAAGCCTTCTGAAAGTCCAGATACAACACATCCACTGGTTCTCCCCTATCCACTCTACTAGTTACATCCTCGAAAAATTCTATAAGATTCGTCAGATACGATTTACCTTTCGTAAATCCATGCTGACTTTGTCCAATGATTTCACCACTTTCCAAATGTGCTGCTATCCCATCTTTAATAACTGACTCTAGCAGTTTCCCCACTACCGATGTTAGACTAACTGGTCTGTAATTCCCCGTTTTCTCTCTCCCTCCCTTCTTAAAAAGTGGGGTTACGTTTGCTACCCTCCAATCCTCAGGAACTACTCCAGAATCTAAAGAGTTTTGAAGAATTAGCACTAATATATCCACTATTTCTGGAGCTACTTCCTTAAGTACTCTGGGATGCAGCCTATCTGGCCCTGGTGATTTATCGGCCTTTAATCCATTCAATTTACCCAACACCACTTCCCGACTAACCTGGATTTCACTCAGTTCCTCCATCTCCTTTGACCCGCGGCCCCCTGCTATTTCCGGCAGATTATTTATGTCTTCCTTAGTGAAGACGGAACCAAGTTACCTTTCTTTAAGTTCAGAACCGTTGTTTCTGAATTAACAATGTCACTCTCCATCCTAATGAAGAACTCAACCATATTATGGTCACTCTTGCCCAAGGGGGCACGCACAACAAGTCTGCTAACTAACCTTTCCTCATTACTCAATACCCAGTCTAGAATAGCCTGCTCTCTCGTTGGTTCCTCTACATGTTGGTTTAGATAACTATCCCTCATACATTCCAAGAAATCCTCTTCCTCAGCACCCCTGCTAATTTGATTCACCCAATCTATATGTAGATTAAAGTCACCCATTATAACTGTTTTGCCTTTGTTGCACACATTTCTAATTTCCTGTTTGATGCCATCCCCAACTTCACTACTACTGCTAGGTGGCCTGTACACAACACCCACCAGCGTTTTCTGCCCCTTAGTGTTTCGCAGCTCTACCCATACCGATTCCACATCCTCCAAGCTAATGTCCTTCCTTTCCACTGCGTTAATCTCCTCTCTAACCAGCAACGTATGAAGGTCCCTTTCGCGTGCTGCGGCACGGGCCTACTACATTTGATTTGGACATGGGAGGCCGGCGTGAAACGGTGTCTGTGGCTCATTTGAAACCGGCCCACTTGGACCTGAGCGAGCTAGTCCATGTGGCTCAACCTCCCCGTCGCGGGCGTCCGCCGTCCCGGGCTCCCGGAGATTCTCCCGAACCGAGCAAGCCCCCGGAGCGCGGGATTGTATCTACGCGTTCGGGCCGCCTCGTGCGACGTCCTGTGCGGTTTGGTGCCTCTGGTTCTGGGGGGGGGGTCATGTGGCGGCACCTGATAGCAACCCAAGGCCACGACGAACCATCGGCTCTAGAGGGCTGCGTCTTGGTGGGGGAGGCGCGAGTCACGGGGTCGTTATCTGAGTTGTTATTTAAGGCTGGGCAACGCCCGTGTCAGCTGAGGAGTAGGGAACTGTATGCAGAAGAATAAACACGTCTAGAGCACACACTTCTGCCCGACTAGTTTTGGCTGGACTCCTGCCTGTCCCCACCACAAATAGATTAAAATGTGGCTTGAACTTATTGATTCACGTATAACCTCAATCATGGCTTGTTTGGCAACCTTGGTAGGTGGAATAAATGATTGCACATAAATGTGTTGTGAACATCCCCAATCTTTTCAAGTTAATATATACTAAACATTAAAATTAAGATGATATAATTCAGCACTCATGAAAGATCCCAACTTAAGCAATGAAACCTTTTCACTTTCATGGCTGACATATTTTTCTGCATTTAGTCCTACATTTTCTGCCTTCATGGTTTCTCTTTTAATCTCTTGAACATTTGAGCATTTTAATAAATCCCAGTTTATTATTTTGTCAGTGAAAATGAAATATTAATTTTAAATGTATTCTTGCCTCACCACAAAGTTTGCTTATTCTTAAGAAAATTGATGCTTATTTGTTTGACAGCTACACAAACCTTATTAATGTCAGTTGAAAGGGATAGAAGTGATTAGAAATGCTATGGTGCATTAAAAAGTGTTGTACATGTTGAACAATGGTATATATCAATGTGCACACATCTTCAAAAAGGACAGCTTTAAGGTTTTGGATATAGGTGCCAAAATAAATCTTAAGCAGATCAGGAAAACAGCAGGATTAAAAAATAATCAGCAATTTGATGATATATCCTTGAGATCTTGTGAGAATTTACAGGCTCATGGCCAGCTGCGCTGTAATGAAGTGTTGAGCTATTTCCCATTGTCTTCAATTACATTGTATTAATGTTCCTTTATAGTTTAACATTTATTTGCTGTGGTAGTAACACTATAAATTAGATGATGAATTTTTATGAGGTTCAACTTGTTTTAAAGCATATAAAATAACCAACTAGAATCATTACATTCTATTTATCTGAATAAGTGCTACCTTTTAACAGCGCTTCTTGAACGTATAAATCATTATTTTTAAATATGATGGTGACAAACTAGTTTCTTATTGTCTCTGTTTGTCCAGTTTTTTTAAATCTGTGCTCCTGTGCCCTGCCCTCTGTGTGGTTCCTTCAGTCTGTAGCAGCAGAACAGGGCTGGTGCTTTAATACATTCTCAATTAGATTGTTAGAAGCTCTAGAATTTGTAGAACCGTTGCAATAATTAAATACTATGGACAGAAATCAATCTTTACATTAATTCAAAGCTATGTGTTGATGCTTTGGCCAGAAAAGAAGAAAGCTGGTAAATTGATTTAGAAATTAGACTTTGGGTTTTGAACATAGATTTCTTGCACTTCTTGGGGTATTTCACTGCATTAAATGCACTATACAAATTAAAATTGATGACATTGCTGAAACAGCAAATGTGTGGCCTGAATCTTCTCTGAACTTCTGACTAAATCATGAGGATTTTAATCATAAAATCAGTTTAGTTTAGTCCAATTAATTATGCCTAATAATATAAATAACCAACTGGAATCATTACTTTGGTTTTCTGGCACATATTAACTCCTAAGTTAGCAAAAACCTGGGACCCACATTACAATTTGCTTACCAACACAATAAATAAATGGGATACGATCTCACTGGCTCTTCACTCTGCATTGGACCAGTTGGACAATAAAAATCCAAATGTCCGGTTGTTGTTCATTACTACAGCTCGGCATTTAACACGAATATCCCCTCCAAACGTCACCAAGCTTGGGGAGCAGGGTCTCTGCGCAGCCATTTACGGCTGGATCAATGGGACGATGGTGGAGAGAGTCAAAAACTTCAAATTCCTTGGCGTGCATATTTCCGAAGATCTTTCCTGGACCCAGCACACTGGTGCAATTATAAGGAAAGCACATCAGCACCTCTACTTTCTGAGATGATTACGGAGATTCAGTATGTCAAAGAGGATTCTCTTGAACTTCTACAGGTGCACAGCAGAGAGCACATTGACTGGCTGCATCGTGGCCTGATTCGGCAACTTGAACATCCGGGAGCGGAAAAGACTGCAAAAAGTTCTGACCACTGCCCAGTCCATCACCGGCTCTGACCTCCCCACCATCGAAGGGATTTATCGGAGTCGCTGCCTCAAAAAGGCAGCCAACATCATCAAAGACCTACACCATCCTGGCCTCACACTCATTTCACCGTTGTCATCAGGAAGAAGGTACAGGAGCCTGAAAACTGTAACGTCCAGGTTCAGGAACAGCTTCTTCCCTGCAGCCATCAGGCTATTAAAAACTACAACCTCATATAGGCTCTGAACTACAATAGACTATTATTATTATTGTTGCACTGTTCTGTTTGTTATTTGAGCATGTGTGTTTCTCGCTCTCGTTCGTAATATCATACTATGTTTGCATATTCTGTTGCGCTGAAGTAAGTAAGAATTTCATTGGTGTAACTGGGACATATGACAATAAAACACTCTTGCCTCTTGACTCTTTCTGACTTCCTCCTCGATAATCATTTGCACTGGGGCACCTCGAGGTTATGTCTTAGTCCCCTGCGCTACTCACTCTATACCCATGTCTGTGTAGCAGGATACAGTTCTTATAACATCTTTAAATTCACCGACGATACCACCGTTGTTGGGCGAATTATAGGTAATGATGAGTCAGAGTATCAGATGAAGATTGATTGTTTGATTGAATGGCTCCAGAACAACAACATTGCTCTCAACATCAGTAAAACAAGGAACCAATTATTTGACTTTAAAAGAGGAAGGCCAAGTAACCATAAACCTGTCTTCATCGATGGGTTGCTGGTGGAGAGAATCAACAACTTCAAGTTCCTGGGCATGCATGTTTCTGAAGATCTGTCCTAGATCCAGCATATTAATGCAATCACCAAGAAAGCCCATCAAAGCCTCTAGTTGTTTAGAACTTCTTCTGTGCAGTAGAGAGCATATTGACTGATTGCATTACAGCTTGGTTTGGCTACTTGAATGCTCATGAACGAAGGAGATTGGTGGACACTGCCCAGTTCATCACGACCTCCCCACCATCGAAGGGATCAATAAGAGGCAATTGCTCATAAAGGCAGCCAGCATCATCAAGGACCCAGACCACCCTGGCCATGCTGTCATTTCACTCCATCCATAGGGAAGAATGTACAGGAGTCTGAAAGTTATGGCCTCCAGGTTCAGAAACAGCTTCTTCCCAACAACCATCAACCTATTGAACACGATAAACACCAACTAAACTTCGAAGTATAAACTGCTGTGATTGCACAAGGGATTTGGGTGTTTTGTTTTGCACTGTATTTATTAAACTTTTTAATATTTGTTTATTATGTTTTTTATTGATCACTGTGTTTACATTCAGTTGTGCTGCTGCAAGCATTGTTCTGTTTCAGTACATATAACAATTAAACAATCTTGACTCTTGAGAAACTGATCTACAGAAACATTTACCTTGAAAAATGTTCTACATTGTCATTGAAATGATCATCCTTTTATTGAATTGTCATGGTTATATTTAATTAGTTTTAGGACTTGCCGTGGTATGGTTTCAAAGCAAAAAATGCTTTGATAATAAGCATAGGTTTCATAATTGAAAAGAGCTTCATCTGATTTTTGTGTTGAGCACCTCCTGCCTGCACTTAACCCGTTAAATTATCCCATCAGTATCTCAAAAAGGCTTGCTTTCATTTAATATGTGCTTAGGAACTATAATTCCATGTTCTAAGTACCTTGACTCTCCATGCAATTGAAACAAATAGTGATGCAAATATTCTTCGTGTGTCACAACAGTTGTGGCATTTACCATTCTGCTTTTTAAACTCGTATCCAGTTATTGTGGAGATTATCTCTCTTTAGTTTCCAGCTGTTTCAATCCAAAAGTCTATGTACATCCTCACTCTCCACATGGAATTTTAAATAGATACCAATGCATTCTATCTTGATTGCCTGAAGATCTTTGTAGAGATTGTGTCGTTGCCTTGATGATTTTGTCATTTGTTTCTCATTCTTCGAAGCCAAATTGGTCATTTTACAAAATGCGGTTGTCAAATAACCACATGGATGAATTCTTCAGTGTAATTTCATTGCACATTTCCACATGCTTGTTAGTTCATTCAGAATTTATCAGATTACTTGTGCATGGAGGCACAAATGATGTGGGTATGAAGAGGAAGGAGGTTCTGCAACGTGAGTATAGAGAACTAGGTAGGAGGCTGAAAAACAGGACTTCTAGGGTGGTTACCTTTGGGTTGCTTCCAGTACCTCGTGCTAGTGAGGGTAGGAACAAGGAGATAGGGGATCTGAATGTGTGGCTGAGGAGTTGGTGCAGGGGGCAGGGATGTAGATTTCAAGATCACTGGAATCTCTAGGAAAGAACTGCAGATGCTGGTTTAAATCGAAGGTAGACACAAAATGCTGGAGTAACTCAGCAGGTCAGGCAGCATCTCTGGAGAGAAGGAATGGGTGACGTTTCGGGTCGAGACGTATGCTAGGCCTGACCTGCTGAGTTACTCAGCATTTTGTGTCACTGGAATCACTTCTGGAAATCAAATTTCTCCAAGTTTGCGGATGACACAAAGCTGGGTGGCAGTGTGAGCTGCGATGTGGTTGCTATGAGGCTGCAGGGTGCCTTGGATAGGTTGGGTAATTGGGCAAATACATGGCAGACACAGTACAAATGTGGATAAATGCGAGGTTATACACTTTGGTGGCAAGAACAGAAAGGCAGATAATTATCTGAATGGAGTCAGATTAGGAGAAGGGGAGGTGCATCAAGACCTGGGTGTGCTTGTACATCAGTCACTGAAAGTAAGCATGCAGGTACAGCAGACAGTGAAGAAAGCTAATGGCATGTTGGCCTTCATTATGAGAGGATTTGAATTTAGGAGCAAGGAGGTCATACTGCAGTTGTACAGGGCCCTGATGAGACCGTACCTGGAGTATTGTGTGTAATTTTGGTCTCCTAATTTGAGGAAGGACATTATTGCCATTGAGGGAGTGCAGCGTAGGTTCACCAGGTTAATTCCCAGGATGGCGGGACTGACATATGATGAAAGAATGGGTCGACTGGGCTTGTATTCACTGGAATTTAGACAGATGAGAGGGGATCTTATAGTATAGAAACATAAAATTCTTAAACGATTGGACAGGCTAGATGCAGGAAAAATGTTCCTGATGTTGGCTGAGTCCAGAACCAGGGGTCACAGTTTAAGAATATGGGGTAGGCCATTTAGGACTGAGATGAGAAAAAGCTTTTTCACCCAGAGAGTTGTGAATCTGTGGAATTCTCTGCCACAGAAGGTAGTGGAGGCCAATTCACTGGATGTTTTCAAGAGAGAGTTAGATTTAGCTCCTGGGGCTAAGGGAATCAAGGGATATGGGGAAAAAAGCCGGAACGTTGTACCGATTTTGGATGATCAGCCATGATCATATTGAATGGTGCTGCTGGCACAAAGGGCTGAATGGCCTACTCCAGCACCTATTTTATATGTTTCTAAATCCTTTGTAAATTAATTTAATTTGCTTTGGCTATTGTAAAATAAACTTGCTTATTATATCCTGGCTCCAATTCCTCAGTCGACCGAAAAGTGGAGAAACAAGGAACTGCAGATGTTGGTTTAAAAAAAAAAGCAAAGTGCTGGAGTAACTCAGCAGGTCAGGCAGCCTATCTTCTTCAAAAAAGCATCCCGACTCGAAACATCACCTATCCATGTCCTCCAGAGATGCTTCCTGACCCGTTGCGTTACTCCAGCACCTTGTGGTTATTTTGTTGGTTGACAGAAACAGATGGGTTAGAAGGAGGTGGCCGATTTAGGAGGTCTGGGCCACGGGGTGTGCTCGACCTGTCCCAACGTCGGCATTCCGACCATCCCGACCAGAGGGCTTGAACATCGGGCCGTCCGTAGGTCGCGGCGACTATGGAGGGTCAGGGGCCCGACCACGGGTGAACAAGGCAGGAGGAGACGGAGGAGGACTGTCTGAACTGTATTGCCTTCCACCACAGTGAACAATGCTGTGGTGGATGTCTGTGTTGAATTATGTTGTGTATTGTGTCCTTTTTTAATTGTAACGCTGCATGGTAAATTCATTTCACTGCACCTTATGGTGCATGTGACAAATAAATTTGAACCTTTGAACCTTTGACTATCAAAGCCAGAGAATAATTCCCATTCAATTGATAATCTTGGATTAACCTCACATGCATCAGCTTGTTGTTAATCCTGAGACATATTTGAGTGGAAGGTGTTTTAAACCCCTATCCACCCACGAGTGATCCCGAGTTAAAAACAAATCAAACTCGTGGTAATCACGTAGAATTAACGTAGCGGGAACGTCTGAACTCATGGACGTAATTTAGCGACTCGTAACGCTAACGGCAGGTACTCGGGAAACTTGTTAACTCGTGAAAAATTTTCAACATGTTGAAAGATTTCCACGAGTCAAATTTATTATTGAAGAAAAAATGTGAAACTTTTAAACTCGTTGTAATACCGTAGTAGCCCGTGCGTTTACCATAGTGACTCGTGAGTAACTCGTGGGTTTGGCCTGAGTGCCAGAAGTGAAATGTTGAAGATTAGTCAGATCTTAATGGAAAATTTTCAGAGAAGGAGCAAAAAGCACTCACCAGGGATTTGAGAAACAGTGGCAAAAAGAATGAACCATGCAGTGTGGGGAAAGCCGCATTGTGAGAGTTAATTTAAATAGAAACATAGAAAATAGGTGCAGGAGGCCATTTGGCCCTTCGAGCCAGCACCGCCATTCATTGTGATCATGGCTGGTCATCCACAATCAGTAACCTGTGCCTGCCTTCCTCCACATATCCCTTAATTCCGTGACAATAAACTAAACTAAACTATACATCTTGTATCTGTGCACTGTGGACGGCCTGATTCTAATCATGTAGTCTTTCTGCTGACTGGTAAAGCACGGAACAAACAAAAAACTTCTCACTGTACCCTCGGTCTACGTGACAATAAAAGAAACAAAAATATTCATCACAGTGCTGATCTCAGGCAGCTGATGATGTGAAATCCAAAATACTGGCACTGTGGCCAGCGGTGGAGTTGCTGCCTTTTACAGCGCCAGAGACCCAGGTTCAGTCTTGACTACTGGTGCTGTCTGTACGGGGTTTGTACGTTCTCCCCGTGACTGTGGTTTGTACATTTTCCCCGGAGCTCCAGTTTCCTCCCACACACCAAAAGACGTACAGGTTTGTAGGTTAATTGGCTTGGTGTAATTGTAAATTGTCTCTAGCGTGTGTAGGATAGTGTTAGTGTGCGGGGATCGCTGGACGGCACGGACTTGCTGGGCCGAAAGACCTGCTTCCGCCCTGTATCTCTATACTAAACTAAACTAAACTCAAGAGAAAAACTTACTTTGCTTTTGTAATGGGCAGAGTCTGTGACAGTGTTCACACTCTCTTGTGTCTCAGTTTTGCTTTGTTTCCTTGCCTGTGAACTGGCTAGAATTTGCAAATGTCAGCAGTCAAGAAATACTGACTAAAAAGGAGGGGGGGTGGGGGGGGGGGGGGGATTCAGCTACCAGTCTATGATGTATGAGGGCAAGTTTCTTTGCAGATGCAGCCTTCTGCCCCGAGCTAAACGCTTTAGATACTCTTTTCAAAAATTCAGGTTCATAGAAAGAAATGTGAGCAACTTTGTTTAGTTTAAGGAGTGTCAAAATGAACTGCAGATACCTGTATACACTGAAGATACACACAAAATGCTGGAGTAACTCAGCAGGTCAGGCAGCATCTCTGGGCAAAAAGGAACAGGTGATGGTTTTGGGTCTGATGAAGTTGTCTCGACCCAAAACAACACCTATTGCTTTTCTCCAGAGATGCTGCCTGACCTGCTTTTTACTCCAGCACTTTGCGTCTATCTTTTGTTTATTTTAGTTTAGTTAGTGTACAGTGAAAAGTGAAAAGCTTTTTGTTGCGTGTTATCCAGTCAACGGAAATACTATATATGATTACAATCGAGCCGTCCAGAGTGTACGGATACAGGATAAAGGGAATAACGTTTATTGAGAGGGAATTGGTGAGTTTGGCTTTCAATTTTATTTCAGCATGGAACTATTGCATGGCTTCTATGAATAATATTTATAGACTATGTTCTATATTCTACCAAAGATTGCATTAGAAAGTGGGTGAGCCCTTAATGACAAGAACCTTTTACTGATAACATGGCTCATAACTCACCAAAATGCTGGAGTAACTCAGCGGGTCAGTCAGCATCTCTGGAGAGCATGGGTAGGTGACGTTTCGGGTCGAGACCCTTCTTCAGAAGGGCCTACTCAGGACCGTTTGACCCAAAACGTCGCCTTCACACGTTCTCCAGAGATACTGCCGCCCGACCTGCTGAGTTACACCAGCACCTTGTGGCTTAGGAACTGTAGTTGCTGCTTTACTTAAAAAGACTCAAAGTGTTGGAGTAACTCAGCAGATCAGGCAGCAGCATCTCCAGAGAACATAGATAAACGGATGACGTTTTGGGTTGGGCGTTAACGTAGAAGATAGAACTGTTGTGTTCGAGGGCTAAATAATTCACAATCTACACTTGGTGTACAGAACCCGAAGTGTGTTTATTACAAGCCAAACATGGCTGCTGCAAAACTCCTGCAGAACACCCAGGGACCCTCCCGGAGGAAACATTCATCTCGAGGCAGAGACCTCTAGTGGTGACTCCAGGACACAACACATTTCCCTCCTTATAAACGAAGGTTATCATATAAGTCCAGTTATCCACCCAAATATGTCCATATGCAATCAGTCCAACATAACAGCTCGGTGAACATAACGTTTATGGCTTCACAGCTGATAATCCTGCAGATACTGAGGTCTCCTCTTCTGTCGCTGAGAGTGTCGAGCGGGAATAGACTGCTCTGCTTTATGCTCTGCTGTATGCTGACCACAATCACTGTCTTGATTGGATATTGGGAAAGGAAAAGTGTCCAATTCGTCTTCTTCCTGTCCCTGTCTACTTGCAATTAGACGCCTCGCGTTCCATCTGGTGTCATCTTGGAGGAGGTACGCGTTCTCACCGAATCTCCGTTTAATCTGTATCGGCTTTGAGAGTGCGTTTGCGAGCTTATGCTGTCTGTTTGGCCGGCTGATTCGTACCCAGTCGCCGACCTTGAACCGCGGCGCTCATACTCTGCGTTTGGCATCACAGTATGCTTTCCCTTTTGCTTGTCTGTGTGCTATCATTTCCGCCCTCGCTCTTGTGTCTGGATTTGGGTGCGATGATGGTTGAAGAGCATTCAGTTTTGTTGGCAGGTTTTGCCCTATTATCAGCTCTGCTGATGTTTTCCCAGTCAACGTGTGTGGTGTGGATCTGTAGGATCGGAGGAGAATATGGATTGACTGTTTGAACGTTTTCCCCTCCGACATGCTCGCTTTTATGCTTTCCTTGATCATGCGATTGAATCGTTCAACCCCGCCGTTCGATTGGGGGTTGTATCTCGACGTTCGCTGATGATGAATGTCATAACTAGCGAGGAAAGTGGAGAACTGTTCAGATATGAACTGAGGGCCGTTGTCTGTCGTTATGACCTCCGGCAGTCCCCACTTAGTGAACAGCTTTTCGAGAATCGCGATGATCGAGCTTGTCGTGACTGAGGAAGTAGTTGCGATCTCAGGCCACCTGCTGTAGAGATTGTGTACTACAAGTAGAAACCGCTGGCTTCTTGGCGCAGCTTGCACCTCTTCGAAGATGTCGACTTGCAAGTGCCTCCATGGTTTGTCCGGCCATGGGATTGGCTGAAGAGGGGCAGGACATGGTCTTGTTACTTTCTCACTTATTGTGCAGGCTTCACAATTTTTTACAAAATCTTCTACGCGACGATCTATTGCTGGCCACCACACTGCCTCGCGACACCGTTGTTTCATCTGAACAATGCCCGGGTGTCCTTCGTGTGCCAGTTGTAACACGCGGTGTTGCAATGATTTGGGTATAACCGCTCGAGTTCCGCGCGTGACACATGTATCGTCAACCACAGCCAGTTCGTGGCGTACCCGGTGGTATGGAACCAAGTCTTCTGCTATCTCCTTGGGCCAGTCTGTCCTGAGATACTGGCAGACAATTTGCAGTGTGCCGTCAGCTGTCGACTCTGCTTTCAGCTCTCCCCGCGTCACGAGATTCGCCATCGCGTGCGAAATCACCGTGAGAACGTATTCGTCGATGTCGCTTGAAGCGTCGCTATCGCGTGTGCTTGCGGGTGCCACTGTTGGGATGTGGCTGAGCACGTCTGCGATGCGATTGCGTGAACCTGCGAGGCATTCTACTTTGAAGTTGTACTGGTGAAGGCGATTGGACCATCTGTAGATCCTGAGCGGACGGTGTCCTGAGCCTGACGTGTCCAACAATGTAGTTAGCGATTGGTGTTCTGTACGGAGAGTGAATGGTCTCCCGTATAGGTATACATGCCATGTTCACACTCGTAGATGCACGCTAATGCTTCGCGTTCCCCGGTGGAGTACTTGCGTTCTGTGGCAGTCAAGGGACGGGACGCGAATGCGATCGGTCGTTCGCTTCCATCGATACTCTGCGAGAACACTACTCCGATCGCTATAACGGAAGCATCTGTTGTGACGTACGTTTCCGCACTTGGGTCGAAGTGTGCGAGAACAGGCGGAGATGCTATTTTGTCTTTCAGCGTGTTGAACGCGAAGTCCTGTTCATCTGTCCATTCCCACTGTGTGTCTTTCCGTAGCAGCTTCTGTAGCGGTTCTGCGATCTGCGCGTACTGCAGCACAAACTTGCGGTAGAAGTTGGTGGTGCCCAGAAATGACGCTAGATCTTTCACGTTAGTTGGGGTGGGGAGCGCGTTGATGGCTTGGACATTGTCCTGAGTAGGCTCAACTCCAGACGCTGTCACTTTGTACCCGAGAAAATCAATCTCGGATGCTGTAAATGTGCACTTTGCTGCGTTGAGCGTCAAGTTGTGTTGCGCGAGATGAGCAAACACTGCATGCAGTCGTCGATCGTGTTCTTCCTTGTCCCTTCCATGGACCACGATATCATCGAGGAGATTGAGTGCTCCGTCAATGCCTGTCAGAACCGACGCCACGATTTTTTGAAATGCGCTGGACGCTGAGCACAGTCCATACGGCATCCTACGGTACTGAAATACTCCTTCATGTGTAATGAATGCTGACAAATGCCGACTGCGTTCTGCTAGTGGTACCTGAAGGTAGCTTTGGCGCATGTCCAGTTTTGTGAACACCGTTGAATCGTGGAACGACGCAGCTAGCTCTTGTATTGTTGGCAGAGGGTATTTGTCCAGAATGATGGCTTTGTTGACTGCTTTGAGATCGATGCACAGCCTGAGTCGCGCGATTACCAGATTCGATATCCATGGGGATGAATCGATGCGCTCAATGATACCATCCTTTTCGAGTCATTTCAGTTCCATTGAGACTTCCGCGCGAACGGAAAATGGTAGACGCCGTAGGCGTTGTGAAACTGGCCGGACTGATGTGTCTACACGAGGTGCGTGGCAGTACCCTTTAACTATCCCAAAACCCGAGAAAAGGGAGGGGTACTCATGCCCATAGTCCGCGTCGCTGATCACATTGATGTTCATGCCGGTTGAGTCCTGAAGCTTGAACCCTAGTTGATCAAACAAATTGACTCCCATCAGACTCTTTCCTCTGCAACGTAGAATGTGAAGCTATCGAGCTTAACTCTTTTGTAGCAAACAGGAAAGGTCACTAGCCCTCTCGTGGGTATGGTTGAACCATCATAAGCGTGAAGAGTGTCCCTCGGGGGAGCAAGTGGGTAGTCCGAAAAGTACCTTTTGTAGAGGTCGACGCTCAAAATTGAAACCTTCGCCCCCACATCTATGAGAAGCGATACCGAGGTCCCAGCGATCTCGACCTTGCAGTCTTTGAAAGTCCCTGTTGACCGAACATCCTGGTCAGCCCTGTCCTTTATGGAGTATACATCGTGTCCACCCGGAGATTCATCGTCTACTTGGCGGACAGATGACGCCTTCTCCTTTGATGACCGGCATACTTTCTCGAAGTGATTCAGCTTTGAGCACGCGTTGCATCGTTTACCGTACGCTGGACATTCCCCGGGAGCATGTGTCCGGCCACAATTCGGACACTGCTTGTTTGAGCGACCGTGTTTTGATTGCCTCTGAATGCCCTGCACTGGTGCTGTGTTCATCTGATGGGATGCAGGACTACATGCTCCCTCCGAGCATGCCATCTGCTGTTGTTTGAGCACCTCGGCGTTATGCATGGCACTTTCAATTTGCACAGCTAACGCTTGTGCCTTTTCGAGTGTGAGAGCATCATCCTCCATGAGAAGGCGCTCTCTAATCCGCGGGACAGAAGTCTTTTCGATCAGCTGGTCTCTCACCAGCTCATCAGTCACTGCTCCAATTGCATTATCAGCAGTACTGTACTCACTCGTTGCAGCACTATCAAGCTGCGCGAAGATTCGCTGTCCCTCCGTTCCGAGGCAATGCAGCAGAATCGCTCGGCGGCGAATGTCCGAAATGGCCGCGCCGTCCAGGCCACTTGCGATCAGGTAAGTCTTGAAACTTTCATACCAGAGTATCCATGGTACCAGAGGCTCTCCTGGAGTTTCCAAGAATGGAGATGGGGCAGCGAGGGTTAAACCAGCCATGCTTGTCGCCAGATGTTGTGTTCGTGGGCTAAATAATTCACAATCTACACTTGGTGTACAAAACCCGAAGTGTGTTTATTACAAGCCAAAAATGGCTGCTGCAAAACCCCTGCAGATCACCCAGGGATCCTCCCGGAGGAAACATTCATCTCGAGGCAGAGCCCTCTAGTGGTGACTCCAGGACACAACAAGAACAGTTCCTTGTATCTGCATTAACCTCGGAGTTTGTTTGTGAAATGCCTTCAGGTCCCCTGTAGAGAGAGGATATCTCTCCCATCTGTGCGTCAATTATAATCACAGAGCTCGCTCCCTCTCGAGGGTCAATATAGTGTATCTCCCACTTCATCATCAGCTGTAGAATCAGTTTCTGCCCACTGCCATAAAGTGCAACCAGGCTGCAAGTCATCCAAGTTAGCTTTAACCCGTGCTCTCTCTCACTATATCATTGAAATGATAAGCCATCGATCCGCCCGCTCCATGCTGGCTGCCTGCCCAGCCTGCGTTCTTAATGTTCTCACTGCAACAGGTCACAAGTCACCATTACTGGAGTAAACAGGCTCTCTGAGCAAGCCATGGTGCATAGATTAGCACAATTTATACAGGCTTTATGTCGCGACAGTGGGACAGCTGCTCTGACGGACATACTGGGTGAGTAGAGAGACACACACTGCTATCCCTCTGGTCTACGGACCTTGCTGTCGGGGGAAAAAATAAGGTTAATGTTCAATTTACCTAATCTTTTTGTTAAAAGTTTACCAACGTTTTGATGAGAGATAAATTAAGGGAATTAATCAATCTTACTAGACACAAAAAGCTGGAGTAACTCAGCCAAGCCGGCAGCATCTCTGGAGAGTAGGGTCGAAACGTTTTTTCAGTCTGAAGAAGGGACTCGAGCAGAAACGTCACCCATACCTTCTCTCCAGAAATGCTGCATGTCCCGCTGAGTTACTCCAGCATTTTGTGTCTATCTTCGGTGTAAACCAGCATCTGCAGTTCCTCCCGACACAAAACAGCCTATGCCTTTCAATGATTGATGCCAGACCTTGAACAAATGCAGTTCAAATGGACTTTTGAATGTAATTTTGGAAGGATTGTTTCTTGAAACAAACTGCTCTAAAAGTTTGAAGGAAGGAATTGCAGATACTAGTTTAAACCAAAGATAGACACAAAGTGATGGACTAACTCAGCTGGTCAGGCAGCATCTCTGGAGAAAAGAAATAGGTGATGTTTCGGGTTGAGATCGTTCTTCAGGCTGGGTCTTTTTATAGTGAAAAAAAACTGCATGACATCATTTTTACCATGTGATGATTTTTCCACACGTCGGTAGTCGTTGTTGGCTCAAGAGTAACTCGGGAGAGGAACTTGGTACATCGCAGAAATGAGAAGTAAACGGCAAACTTAGACATACACGTGGGAACTCGTTTAAACTCGTGAACATAAACTTGGAATCTCGTAAACAACCACGAGTTTGATTTTTTTTTCACTTGGGATCACTCATGGGTGGACTCGCACCATGAGACAGGGCCAAGAGGGTGCTGGGCAGGTGGGGAATTGTTTTGTACAAAGCGGACCAAATTCTTCCTGGTAGAATTGTTAATATTTGAGGATTTTCACCTTAAGATCAATACTTGCAATGCGGTTACGTTTTCTGACCAACGAAAGAAAAATCACAGGTTGAACATCTGGAGGAGATGGTTATTGTTTGAATTTACTACTAATAATAATGTGTGAGAGACAGATCTTTAGGACCTGATCATTTTCATGCAGGCTTATTAAAAGATACAGGGGGTGAAATAGACGGCAGTAGAGGCCAATTCACTGGATGTTTTCATGAGTGAGTTAAATTTAGCTCTAAGGGCTAAAGGAATCAACGGATATGGGGAAAAAGCAGGAACGGGGTACTGATTTTAGATGATCAGCCATAATCATATTGAATGGCGGTGCTGGCTCGAAGGGCCGAATGGCCTGCTCCTGCACCTATTTTCTATGTTTCTGTTTCTATGATTTTGTCATTTGTTTCTATCTTATTCTTCGAAGCCAAATTGGTCATTTTGCAATAATGCAATTATTTGCAAGTTGTCAAATAACCACATGGTTGAATTCTTTAGTGTAATTTCATTGCACATTTCCACCTGCTTGTCAGTTCATTCATAATTGATCAGATTGCACATCTGCATAGTTTTTCAATGTTACGCCATACATAACATCCTAACCATTTTGCCATAATCAGCATGTTAACCAATTGACTGAAACTGAGCTATACAACTTTTCCAATGTTCAATTACTTTGCATGTAATTCTGCACATTATTTTCCTTAAGAAAATCTCACGATTAAGGTAGATAACCTTTGATATTAAGTTCTGATTTTCTCAAGCTCCTGAGTAACTTTTAATAATTAAATGAGAAAAAAAATTTCAAATGTCTCAAATACTAATTCAAGTTATCCAAACTTTGCAATGTTAAAAACGTTTCAATTTTTATATGTAGATGGTCTCATGTCTGGAATTGGAGATGATCACATAATTTATAACATTAACCAGTTTGCAGAAGGCCCTAGAATTCAGGTCATTATAATTTCTAAGGTAATCTTAATGCAGATTAATATTTTATCAGGGGACATTTCGGGTCGAGACCCTTCTTCAGACTGAGAATCAGGGGAAAGCGAAACGGGAGATATAGATGGTGATATAGAGAGATAATGAAAGATATCTTTCATTTATTTGTTCTATATCTCCCTATATCACCGTCTATATCTCTCGGTTCCCTTTCCCCAGGCTCTCAGTCTGAAGAAGGTTCTCGACCCGAAACGTCACCTATTCTTTTTCTCCAGCGATGCAGCCTGATCTGCTGAGTTACTCCAATTATTATCTATCTTCAGTTTAAACCAACATCTGCATTAATATTTTATTAACTGATAACACGACAAAGAGAGAATAACAGAAAACATGAATTTGTGATCAAATCCAGTAAATTACAACAGGTTTTTGTTCATTTTTCAGGTTTAGATTACATAATCATCTAACTGTTGTAATCGATACATAACTAAAACTCTGATCTTGTGCTCTTCGGTTTGCGCGGTCATTCTATTTGCGCAAAATGGTACACGATAGCGCTACGGTTTTTCGCCAGCTCACTCACCGTTCTCCTATGCTGCGAGTGCACCAAGTTTCATTCCGATCAGTGGTATATTGTAAAAGTTAGCAAGGTTTAAAAATCTTAAAAACCGCGCGTGCGCAGATCGATCTCCTCTCCTGCCAGTCAGCGCCGCGTGAATTGGTCTTTTCTCCTGTCACTCCCCTGGACGGCCCGCCCCTTCCTGCGCCATCACGTCTCTACTGGAGCTGAGGATGGACACAATTTTTGGAGGGACCGAAAGCGGCCCGGTCCGGCGTGAGACAGCGGAGAATCTGATCCCGGCGGAGGAGAACGTCCAGCGACCAGCGTCTGCTGTGAGTCCCCATCGTACCGCCAGCTCCAGCCCCTTCCGCTCTGGTCGCCTCGCTGGCTCCTGCCCCTCTCCCCCGTGATACCCCCCTCTCCCCCACAACCCCCATCTTTTCTCCGAGCTCTTTCCACCCTGCCCACACACACCTCTCCCCCCCACATCCCCCCACACACACCCCGCCCACATACCCCACTCCCACCACATGCCTCCACCCCACCTACAACCCCACCACACACCTCCCCCCACCCACAACCTCTGCCCCCACACCGCTCCACCCTACACACACACACCCCTCCCCCACCCCTCTGCCCCGCCCACACACCACCCTCCTCCCACAACCCCCCTGCCCACACCCCCCTCCCCCACAACCTCTCTGCCCACAACTCCCCCGCCCACACACCCCACTACCCCCTGCCCATATCCCCCCTCCCCCTACAAACCCCCCACCTCACACCACCACCATCCCTGCCCCCACACCCCTACCCCCCACAACTCCCCTGCCCACACTCCCCCCTCCCCCCACACCTTCCCCCTGCCCACCCCCCCTCCCCCACACCCCCCCCCCTGCCCACAACCCCCCACACCCCTCCCCTCCCCGCCCACACACACCCCTTCCCCCACAACTCCCCCGCCCACCCCCCCCACCCACACCCCCCCCCTCCCCCCTGCCCACACCCCCCCTCCCCTACAACCCCCCCTGCCCCCATACCACCTTCCTCCCCGCCCCCACACCCCTCCCCCCCACAACCCCCCCGCCCACACACACACCTCCCCCCACAACTCCCCAGCCCACACCCCCCTGCCCACACACCCCCTCCCCCCTGCCCCCCCCTCTCCCCACAACCCCCCCCCCTCACCCACACGCCCCTTCAATAAAAGTGAAGAAAAATAATTGTCACATTGATAAAATCTTCATCATTCTTTACGAGGGGTATAAAGGAAAGGATCTTCATGCAGCTGGTGGATTCAAACTTTACATCAACATTTTAAAATAATATATACATTCTTTGACATATCTTCATTAGGGAATTGACTTTTTCTTAGTCTGTCAAATTAATGTAGGGTTTTCAACAATATAAGTTTATCATTTTTATTTGACACAAGCTCTCTGTGAGTGTGGGCAGAGTCGATTTGAAAAACTAGGTCAAAGAAGCAGTTACTGAATTAAGTCGGGCTTTTGTGAATATTCAAATATTTAAAATATTAATCAAAATATTCATTTTATGAAAATAATTAAACCACGGATTTTAATTTAAACTGCATGGAACAAAAATAATTTCTCAATCATAATTATTCACCTGTCAAAATCTGAAATTTTAAGAGGTCCCTTGATAAAATAAATCATGCCAATGTCTGCAATTAAAATATTTAAGTTTTAGCCTTTGATAAAATTACTAAGAAAAACTAAGATATAGAAAGATTAACTTTTTTAACAGGCTAATAATAAAACTATGGTTTTAATAGACCTTAGAGGTGTTTGCCTAGACACTAAATTGTTGCGATACTTGGGGTAGAACAAAATCGCAGTGTAACGTGTGATGATGAAATATGTCTGTCCCAAATCTTGAAACTTGGTCAATAAAGATTCGCGGGTGAAACAATCTTGGTGTGGCTGACACCCAGAAATGATCACTAAATGAGAACTTGCATGATTATTGACAATTTCCCTCCCGATTTGTCGAGCCCTCAGGTTTTTGCTGCTCAGTAATCAGAAAAGGGCATAGCCCTTTTAAAGCCATACTTCCTATGACACCCAGACATCAACACCATGTTGGCTGCCTTGGATGATTCAGAGGTTGGACATAGGAAGACTCCTCTTCAGTTTATATACTTCTGTCAAACACAGTCCAAGGCTATTATTGCATTTAGTTGGTGGGAAGTAATCTAAATCTGAATGGATTTAACCTATCCTTGTAATTATAGTTCTTTTTCTCATAACTAATCTCAAGTACCTCTTCTGATCTCACCAGTGCTTTTCCATCCCTCCTGTAAATGTGATGACCATCATTGAACACAGTACACCAGTTGAAGTTGCACCAATGTTTTTTTAATGTTCATTCAGTATGACTTCTCAGCATTATTTCCCCATGCCGCTATTGGTAAAGTCCAGAACTGTATGCCTCATTAATTGCATTGACAACCTGCCCTGCCATTTTTTATGATTTAGATACACATACATAATCCTTGGGCCCACTACTCTTGCGCCACTATTACAACAGGATCCTTATTCTCATGCTTCACAGCAAAATGTATCATCTCACATTTCTTTACATTAAGCATGTACTTTTTTGCTTTTGATTTAATCTTGTAATGTTTCCTTTCTCTGACTCTGTCTGCTAGTGCATTCTTATGCTTGTACACTTTACCTCATTCCATAAACTGATTATCATTACCCCAGTCATTGCCTTGTACTAATGCCCTTTCCATTATCTTTGCCTTCTTAAATATCCCCTCAACTGGACCCCCTACCCATTTAGCATTTCTCTCTTCTAATTCATCTTCCAAAATTTCAACACAGCTTTATCATAAATTTCAGTTACAATTCACTACACATATGTAGCCCTTGAGCTTTATGAGTGTAGCTGATCCAGCCACCCTAGTTTTGGATAGGGTGCAAAATGTTGCTTGGATTAGTGAGTATATTAGTTAAAAGGTGAAATTAGACAAACGGATTGTTTCCTATGGAGCATTGGATTCTGCGGGTTGATGTGATGGAAGTAAACAAAATTATGAGAGGCATAGATAGTAGAATACTTTTCCCAAGAATTTTAATTGTCAAATACATTGATTAAGATGCGAAGGAGAAAGTTTAAAGGAGAATCATGAGGCAACTTAACACGTGTAAAAATGAACTACAGATGCTGGTTTAAAATGAATATAGAAGGGTCTCGACCCAAAACATCACGCATTCCTTATCTCCAGAGATGCTGCCTGTCCTGCTGAGTTACTCCAGCTTTTTGTGTCTATCTTAGGCAACTTATCACAGTATGGTAGGAGTCTAGGATGCTCGGGGAGGAGGTGGAAACAAATATTGTAGCAACATTTCAGAGGTATTTTGACAGACAGATGAACAGGCAGGGGATAGAGGTATGTAGACCATATGCAGGCAGGTGGGATTAGTTTAAATTGGCAGCATGGTCACCACGGAAATGGTGGACTGAAAGACTTGTTCCTGTCCTGTACTGTTCAATGCTCCATATGTTCTCTGGAAACTCATTTGGCCTTGAATGCATACTAAATTATTGTGCTTGTTCTGTGAAAACTCTCCATTTTGCCCCATTTTGCCCTTATGACTGCTTCCATATTTAATTTCGAATATATTACTAGTTATCTCATGAAAATTAATATTGTACATTATTGCTGACACCAGCCTGTCAAAGTGCTTTGAAATCATAGCAACTCTGCAGAAAAAAATCTCAAACTCTTTTTTTGCCAATTATGTTAAATCTGTAAATTCTGATGACTAATTAAGCTAGTCTTAGAAATCAAACATGCTTGTGCTGCCATTTACTTCATCAAATGTCTTCACAATTTTGGATAACGATCCCTTAACCATTTCTATTCTGAGGACAGCAATGTCAATTTCTCTCATCTGACCAGTAACTAAGGTCTAAGATCACTATTATTAAAATCATCAATAAATTCTTGAATTGATAGGGAATAAAGGAAAAAAAAACAAATATGTTTTTTATTATTGCCTGATGTGCTGATTTATTGAAAATATTTTGTTTCTGGTTATCCCAACATCTTCTAGTGAAAATATTTTAACAGGTTTTAGAAGTATAGTTTTCTAATCTGTAAACAAGAGCCAAAGTCATTGCGTGGTTTTAACACGTCTTTAATAATCACTTAGCAACACTAGGATAACTGGTCGTCAGTACACCCTAGTTGCTCGAACCCAAGTGCCGAGGTGGGGCATTAGTAAGAGTGTTAGTATGGGTGTTGTGAAGGGGTGGAGTTAGTGGTGCTGGCGTGTGTGTGATTGGTTCACATGCACTCAATCTACATCCTTCCCCCTTGGGATTAAGTGTGGAAAGGGCACCCATGCCATGGAGTTAAACATACTCGCCATATCTGTCTGGTGGTCTGCTAATGCGTCCCGAGCGCATGCGGACCCAACCCTCCCCTCCCTCTCCCGATAGATGGGACGGAGATCCAGGAGGTGAGAATGGCACGGGAGAGGTTTGTGGGGACCGAAAAGGAAGACATGCGGTAGGTGAGACCCCGTGGTTAGTGGAGACCGAGGGACGAGGAGGGGTGTAAGGCATGCGGGGACGGGTGGGAGACTTCGCAGAAGGCGTCTGGAACTGGAGCGGCGGAGCATAGGGACCAGCAGGCGGTGGGCGGGGCTCCCTCACAGCAAGCAGGTGTTGTCGACTTCTCCAGTAAACCGCTCCCTCACAGTCCACCATGTAGGATCGTGGCTCGTTAGTCGGGCTGACAACAGTGCCCAGACGGGAATGTCCAGTCGAAGTTCATAGACGGACGACCTGGCCTGACAGTAGAGGCTTGAGTGGTCTGCTGGAACTGTCGTATGATCGTTTCTGGATGCTCTGCCTCTCTTGGAGACGTTTCTGGATAGTGGCAGACTCCAACGCACGAGGAACCAGCTGCTGTTGTGCGGTGGGGACCGGAGACCTCGTCAATCTTGACATCAGGCGCTGTGCCGGCGATCCCAGGGTACCGTCCCTGGCAATGTTTCTAAGATTCAGGAGATCGAGATAGACGTCCGACTTGGAGATGCGTGCTCCCTCCAGCAAGTGCTTGGCGCTTCTGACAGCGCGTTCAGCGAGTCCATTACTCTGTGGATATTCGGGACTGCTCGTGACGTGCTGGAAGTTCCACCGGTCTGCGAAAAGCTGGAACATGTGGCTGGTGAACTGCCGACCGTTGTCGGTTCTCAGGCAAACAGGAATGCCATAGGCGGAGAAGTGTCTCTTCAGCTTCTTGATGACCATCTCAGATGTGAGGGAGGTCAGTTCGTCAAGTTCAAACCAATTAGAAAATGAATCGACCAGAACGAGATAGTGCTTTCCGCATCTTTCGAAAATATCTGCCGCCAGCGACGTCCAGGGCAGTGCTGGTGGAGGTTGTTGCAGAAGGGACTGCCGCTGCTGATGAGGCGCGAGGTTGTTGCAAGTGGGGCAGGAGGCTATGCGGTCCTGAATGTACTCGGCCATCCCCGGCCAGTAGAACAGACCACGAGCGCGTGCCAGTGTAGAATCAGCCCCTGGGTGACCGCTGTGTGCCTCTTTGAAGTATTCATCTCGCAATGATGAGGGTATCACCACCTTGTGACCCTTAACCACAACACCATCCTGTACCACCAGTTCATCACGTACCAGGCAGTATGGCTGTACCTCTGTGGGCGTGTCGGATCGTTTGTCTGGCCAGCCTGTTTTGATGATGGAGGAGAGGGTTTGAAACGTAACGTCAGTGGCAGTGTGCGCGGCCAGGGCGCACAGTTGCTTACTGGGGACGAGGTCGACATCGAGGACCATGAAATCCTCCTGTTGATGGGGGTGTTGTTCGCAAGATGCCTGAGGTGCACGGGAGAGAGTGTCAGCAACGTGCATGTCCTTACCCTTCTTGTAGGTAATGGCGAAGTCGTAACCAGCTGCAGCATCATGCGCTGCAAGCGAGCTGGCGCGGCATGGATGGGCTTGTTCAAGATTGTCACCAGCGGTTGATGGTCCGTGTCGACTGTGAACGTGTTGCCAAGGACGAAATCACGGAATTTGGAGCAGGCAAAAACGACAGCCAGCAGTTCCTTTTCGATTTGCCCGTAGTGATGCTCCGTGTCGGTCATGGTGTGAGAGGCATACACGACAGGTAGTAGAGTGCCGTCAGCAGATGGTTGCAAGCAGGCTGCGCCGAGCCCAAATTTCGAGGCATCACATGTGATCGTCACAGGACGGTTCAGGTCGAAAAAGTCAGAGTCGGTGCACTGGTCAGTTTAGATTTTAGAACATCAAAGGCAGCCTGATGTTGCGGGAACCATGACCATGCAGTGTCCTTTTTGGTCAGCTGCCGCAGTGTGGAGCTTATTTCGCTGAGGTTCGGTATAAACTTTCCGAGATAGTTTACAGGCCTTTTACATCTGTGGGGGCAGTCATCTTTGTGATGCAGCAGCTTTCTTCGGATCGGGTTTAAGGCCATCAGGAGTAAAGATGTGGCCAACGTAGGAAACCGCTGGAACCCAGAACTTACACTTGTCAGGATTGAGCTTGAGGTTTATCTTGCGAGAGCGCTCCAAGATGAGCCTGAGATTGTGATCGTGTTCCGCTGCGTCTTTGACATATACGAGGATATCATCGACAATAATGGCACAAGGCAGGCCCTCGAATAGATGCTCCATGGCTCTCTGGAAAACTTCACTTGCAGAGTTGATTCCAAACGGCATTCTCAGGAACTTAGGGTTTCGGCCCGAAACGTTACCTATTTCCTTCGCTCCATAGATGCTGCTGCACCCGCTGAGTTTCTCCAGCATTTTTTTGTGTACCTTCTCAGGAACTTATATCTGCCGAATGGGGTGGCAAATGTAGTGAGGCTTGATGACTTCTTGTCCAGCGGTATCTGCCAGAAAGAGTTCTTAGCATCGAGAACAGAAAATAGGGTGGCCATTCCGACCTTTGCCGCAACATCCTCCACGGTCTTCATGGGATGGTGTGGGCGCTTAATGGCAGTGTTCAGGTCTTTCGGGTTGATGCACAGACGGATTTCATTCTTTCCCTTCTTGAATGTGGCAATCATAGTCGAGACCCAGTCGGTGGGGTTGCTGACTGCTTCAATTACGCCCATGGAGGTCATGTCCTTCAGCATAGAGTGAACCCTGTCAGTCGGTGTGGGGCTTGGATGACGGGCGTCACATCGGGGTCAGTAGTAATCCTGTAAGTCACGGGCAACCTGCCTAGGTTGTTGTCGAAAAGATCAGGGAATTCACTCAGCGGGTCAAATGAAATTTGTAGCTTATGGACGGTTTTGTCAAAGGAAATCAGCCCCAGCTCTTGACAGGCACAATTACCAAGCAGGGTGGCTGAGTCAAAGTTCAGGATATAAAAGGTTAAAACCCTCGTGGATCTTTTTAGTACACATCTCAAGTTGGTTTTGCCCAGAGGAACCAATACCTCCCATCCGAAAGCATGTAAAGTGGACCTGTCCTTGATAAGAGGCTCGTTAGTTCTAATCTTGTTGAAAAGATTGATTGACATTGTGTTTACTTTGGACCCCGTATCTAATTTCGCGCCAAAGACCACATTGTTTACAGATATCATCACGGTCGGTTCTGGATTCTTCGTGGCTAATTGCTGCAGAGAGTAAATTGGGTAACAGTGGAATCATCTTGAGAATTAATTGGGCTGTGGGCTGGAACAGGTGTGAGCTGGTAATTGTTGGGAGTAACGTTGTTGCTGTCTAGTCGCAAAAAAATTGAGATTAGACTTGGAGCTTGGCAAATTCCTCCCCCTAGCCCGGATTGAGGCCCTACACACTGATGCAAAGTGGTTCAACATTTTGCAGTAATTGCATGTTTTCCCGAGGGCGGGGCAGGCTGACTCTGTTGTGTAAGTAATTGCAGTTAGGACATCTCTGCTGCGGACCGCTGCGAACCCCCTGACTAGCTTGGGTCATATATCGCCTGTTATCTGTGTTTGTTCGCTGCCTAGTGAAGCCCATCTCATTGATTGTTTTTGTTTCATGCGAGCCTTCTATGGGGTCGATGAATTCAGCAGTTCTGCATGCGTGCACAGCTTCATCAAGCGTCAAATCTGTCCGTCTCAGAAGCTCTGATCTGAGCTTTAAATCGCTCATGCTATTCACTAGTATGTCCCTCGTTAGCTGATCAGTTAGCTGATCAATAGGAATTAGTTCGAACCGACCACGTTGGGCTAAACACATCAAATCAGAAATAAACGAGTCTGCCCGTTCGCCAGGGAGCTGACGACGAGAGAAGAACCTTGCCCTATCCAAAATGTGGTTTGAGGGCAGGTTACAGATCTGGCTCAGTTTACGTAGCAGGATATTGGGGTCATCAGGAGATTCTGCTGGGGTTATTACCTGTCCGTTAGCATCGCGGACCGCTGGAGCATAGCGGAATGTTCTTGACCGACGAAGGGCAGCTGGACCCGCAAGGTTGAGCAGGAGAGAAGCGTTGACAGCATCTGGTTCATTTCGGTGTGCAATGTTCATGTAGTGCTGGTAGTCGAGTTCAAACGTAGCCCAGCGTTCGCTGATATCCACATCAAAGACAAGAGGGTCAGGCTTTCGACAAGAGGAGGCCATCGTAAAGTAAGACAAAACTCCCTAAAATGATAAAAATAAAAACCGTTATACAGAAAACGAAGGTCATCCCACTTCTGACGCCATGTGAACAAGAGCCAAAGTCATTGCGTGCTTTAAACACGTCTTTAATAATCACTTAGCAGCACTAGGATAACTGGTCGTCAGTACACCCTAGTTGCTCGAACCCAAGTGCTGGGGTGGGGCATTAGTAAGAGTGTTAGTATGGGTGTTGTGAAGGGGTGGAGTTAGTGGTGCTGGCTTGTGTGTGATTGGTTCACATGCACTCAATCTACACAATCAGTGTTTGATTTAATCATTTTTGTAGAATTAACTAGCATTACATTCAGTAAGGATTGATTAAAATTATTATTTATGATTCATTTAAAATCCTGGAGACATTAAGAACATCTATCATATCATATCTATATTATTAAAAGTCTGATCTTGACCACTTCCTGCTGTTCTGTATATTGATTTTTTTTTTAAACGCTGCCACTTACGGCTGTGATTTTTGGCCATCTTACTCAGTCCCCCTCCGCTGCGCAGGACAAGAGGATTTTTCCCATCGATTAAAAATAAAAGAGTTATTAGTGTTTTAAAAATGTTGAGATTCTCTCTCCTGAAGGCCACGCCCCTTCCAGAGGGACTATAAAACCCGGAAGTGTTGAGTGTCTCACTCAGGCTCTACAAGATGGGGGGAGCGAGAGGGTCACGTCTCTCAGTCTGAGCTGTGAATAACACTGAACACATGTCTACTAAACTGTGATTGGTTTTACTGACCTGTCAGTGCCCTTAATGTGGTTTGAAAATATAGTTTGGAAATGCTAAAGCTGTGTTGCCTTTGGTTTGGAAATGCTAAAGCTGTGTTGCCTTTGGTTTGGAAATGCTAAAGCTGTGTTGCCTTTGGTTTGGAAATGCTGCCTTGCCTAATTAAAGTTGCCTTGTCTAATTAAAGTTGTCTTGCCTAATTAAAGTTGTCTTGCCTAATTAAAGTTGCCTTGCCCAATTAAAGATGCCATGCCTAATTAAAATTGCCTTGCCTAATTAAAGTTGCCTTGCCTTCTATATAATTAAAAGTTTAATCTTGACCACTTCCTGTTTGCGCTTTATATTGATTTTAGAAAAAACGCTACCACGTACGGCTGTGATTTTTGGCCATCTTACTCAGAGTCCCCTCCGCTCATCAGGTGCCGAGGATTTTTCCCATCAATGAAAAATAAGATTTATTAGTGTTTAAAAATGTTGAGATTCTCTCTCCTGTCAATCATGCCATGAAGGCCAAACCCCTTCTGGTGGGAGGGGGAGGGGGGGGAGGGACTATAAAACCCAGAAGTGTGGACGTGGCTCAGTCTCTGCAAGATGAGGGAGGGGGAGGTCACGAGTCTATGTCTTTAGTGGCCTTGCACCCTGCTTGAAATGGTATGAAACTGCACTTGAATTTGGTGGCCTTGCACCTTGCTTGAAGTAGTAAGAAACTGCACTTGAATTTGGTGGCTTTACACCCTGCTTGAAATGGAATTTCAAGGAATAGCCTTGAGTCAACTGCCAGCCCACCAGCCGTGAGTGAGTGAGCTGCCAGGCCAACAGACTTGAGTGACTGAGCCGCCAGCCCAAGAATCCATTTGGCCCACAATGTCCATACTAGCCCTCTGGAAACCAGTCCCTTCAGCCCACAACACCCATACTAGTGCTCCAGAAAGCCCCCGCCCCCCCACTGGCCACCAATATTGGAATTGGTGGAGAGGTGGAATATTGCGTTGGGGGACCAGCCCTCCCACTTAGTCTAGTACTTATTAAAAGTCCGATCTTGTACTTGTGTATATGTGTGTGTGTGTATGTGATTGTCTTTACATCTTAGCAAAAACACTACGTGGTAACGATTACATTTTTACATATTCTGATTGACATTTTTCCCGTCGAGGCCTGGATCGCCTTATCTGAACCTCTTATGCTTTATTTCTCGACTTATTCTCGACTCATTACTGATTAAAAGTCAAAATACTTTGAAATTAAAACCACCAGCTTCAACGGATGATGTCACAATGGCTCTTCTAGCAGAGATCAGTCTCAATGAAGATTTCATCCTATATTTGACATGTCATTCGCGCTTAAAGCTTTAAAATGTCAACTTTCACAGGATTTTTACATATTTTGATTCACATTTTCCCCCTCTAGGCAGAGATCACTTTCACTGAACATTTTATGCTTTATTTCTCGACATTGCTGATTAAAGTTAAAAAAAATCAAAATACCTTGAATTTCAAACCGACCAGCTTCAACTGATGACGTCACAATGGCAGCTTCAACTAATGACATCACAATGGATAGACTAGCAGGGGGAGGGCAAATTGCTATTGCAACATGCAGGGCAAGTGCAATTGGAATTTTTTTTAAAGAGCACTGCTGAGGGGGGCAAGGGGAGTGCTGGAATCTTATGTTCGGGAACGGCTTGAGTTGGAGGACCACACCTCCCGTGCGGGCTACGGGTAGGGAACGGGAGCATTGGGGGAGCAGACCCAATGAGTCTGCACTTGGTCTAGTACACTATTGAAAGTCTTGACTTGTTTGTCTATCTGTCTGTCTGTCTGTCTGTCTGTCTGTGATCTCAGGTGCTACGCTAAAACGGGACATAATAGTGCAAATATTTTTGCAGGATCTTATTCAGCTTTTTCCCATGGTCGTTCGTATCAAGTCTCTTAACATTTGATGTTATATTTCACGTTATTGATATTTCAAGGTTTAGAAAAGCCAACTTTATCAAGATTTTTACTGTTAAAATCCTTCCTGCCAGCTTCCAACAAACTTCGATACAACGTTGCAATACAGGAACACTCTGTGCTTCCACCAACTTTTCACCCGAATGGGATATCACAGTCCTCCAACTGACATTTGCAACAATGTTGCCATCATACAACACTTACTCCAGCTCCTGACAGCAGGTGCTTCAACAGGAGGGGGAGGGTGAATTGCTATTGCAATTGGCAGGCAGGGGAGAGGCAATTGGATTTTTTTTAAAATCCAGTGCTGGGGAGGCAGGGGAGTGCTGGAATCTTACGTCCGGCAATGGGTTGAGTTGGGAGACCATGCCTCCCGAAGGGGCTACGCGTTAGTGGTGCAATATTGCGTTGGGGAACAGGTTGCATTGGGGGACCAGGCTTCCCGTGTGACAGGGACCCAGTAACAAATAAAAGCATAAAGCATTTTGTCCCTTGAGATTATTCTTCCATTTAATAAGGTCACAACGGTTTCTGTGTCTTGTTTATTTTATTACACTGTGCCCATAACCTCATCCCCATCAATTATCAGTCTTAGTTTTGGGTCTACTCAATGACTGAGTACTCACAGCCCTCTGAGGCAGAGAATTCCATAGATACACAATAATATAGCAGCACAGTGGCCCGGTGGTAGAGTCGCTGCCCTACACCGCCAGAGACGCAGGTTCGATCCTGACTTTCGGTGCTGTCTGTACGGAGTTTGTACGTTCTCCCTGTGACTGTGTGGGTTCTCTCTCGGTTTCCTTCCACATTCCAAAGACGTACAGGTTTGGAGGTTAATAGGCTTCTGTAAAAATTGTAAATTGTCCCTAGTATGTAGGATAGTGTTAGTGTATGGGGTGATCGCTGGACAGTGTGGACTCATTGGCCATCTCTAAACTCAAAAATCTAATGAAAATTGTATTTTTTTTGTTAATTTCAGTCCTAAATAGTTAACTCCTTATCTTGAGACAATATCCCTTAGTTCTGTGTATACCATTCTACATGCATGGGGACTACAGTCACACACATTACTCTACATGAGATTTCACTAAAGCCCAGTTCAATTTCCCAGGGGGAGCATCCCAATTAAGCAAATGGTTGTTGTCTTATCAGTATATTAAGTTCCTTCCTCTTGACAACAGCACATCAAGATCCCTCCCTGTGCATGCTAATGGTAACATTTTTTTTCAAACACTTAACAAATACATTTTATCCTTCAAGGTGGATAACTGTATCTTACCCCATTTGACCCTATCTGCAACCTTGCCCACCTGCTTAACCTAGTTATATCATTTCAAGGATAATTATGCACACATCTCACGGTTCATTTTCCATCTAGGATTGTTTTGCCAGTAACCCTAGAAGTATGACAATCTGTTTTTTCATACGAGGCATGAACAGTGAATAGATAGGGGCCCAATATTGACCTCTGTGTAACCCCGTGGTAAATATCTGTCAACCTGAAACCATCTCATTCCATTTTATGAGGAAAATAAAATGGAATGAGAACGTTTCATCAGGATCATTCCTCCAGCAGTTTCTTCTTTGCTCATGATTCCAGCATCTGCAATATCTTGTATTTTCATTCAGTTTCCTATCTCTTAAACAATCTTTTACCTAAATATTTTGGTTACCTCTTGTTCTGCTTGCTTTTATTCTGTTTCACTCAATCTACAGAGAAAGGCATTTAACCCCACTAATTGGGCTCTTAGAAATAGCTGCCCAATTTAGACCTCAAAGCATGAATTCTTGTCTGTCTAATTTAGCTTTTGTAAGTTCCCAAAAACTTGATTTTACTATCAATTCCGGTAATGCATGTTCCGGATCTTAACAATCCGCTGCCCAAAGAAATTTCAGCTCTTTCCCTTCTAGATCTTTTATTAATTATCTTAAATCTGTTCTTGGTTACAGACTCGTATCCTCAAGGAAGCATTTTCTTTTTCCTTGTTTTAACAATATTAAACCTTATTATAATTTTGAGGGGTTTTTTTCAGGAATAGTATTGGTTTTCTTTGTGAAGCAATGTGATTCAAATTATGGATTCAAATCAAAAACTGCAGATGCCGATAAAATGCTTGTAATAAAAGCTGGAAACGCTAAGCCTTGCGCATCAGGGGATGCAACACTTGTCCTCTCACATCTTCCTTTCTCACCAGCCAGACCAAAAACCTTCCTTCCAAATGGAGCAGTGATTCACTTGTGCTTCTTCCAATCAGCTGAACTCTATTCACTGTTTAGAATATTGCCTCCTGTATATAGGAGAAACCAAACACAGATTAAGTGATTGCTTTATGGAGCCCTTACACACTCCACAGGAGCTTTCAGTTGCCTGCCACTCTTCCCCCTCTTCTGTTTTTTCTAGCTGAGACCTGCATTGCTACAGCGAGGCCCAACACAGCTTTAAAGAACAGCACTTATTTAGGCACTTATTTAATGTTCAGATGCTCAGCAGCCTTCCACAGTTAATAGTGAATTCTTCATCTTTGGTTAGCACTTTTTTCTGTCTGTTATCAGAACTGGCCATTTCTGCCTACTATTATTTTGACTCATTTTTTATATTATTCTACTTGTGTTGTCAGGTGTGTTACACGTTTTCTGCAGCCTCTTCATTAGCAACTCGTTAATTGGACAAATAAGCTACATGTGCTTGTGTAGAAACAAGGAACTGCAGATGCCAATTTACATCAAAAAAAAGGCACAAAGTGCTGTGGTAACTCAGTGGGTCAGGCAGCATTGCCAGAGAACATGGATAGGTGATGTTTCAGCTCAGGACCCTTCTTCTGAGTCTGCAGAAGGTTCCTGACTCAAAGATACTGCCACACCTGCTGAATTATTCCAGCACTTGGTGTCGTTTAATGTGCTTGCAATTGGCCTTGTTAACTCATTTGGTCTCATCTTCACAGAAGTATTCCTTTTATTCTAACCACCCCTTTAGTACCTTCTCCTACTGAAAACGACTTGTTTTTCTTTGTTTCTTGTTCTGCAAAAAGGATACTGAAGCATTAATTGTTCCTCTTTCTACATACACTGCCTGATTGGTTGGGTTTTTCCTTCTCTATTTATAATCATAAATTATATATATTAATGTGTTGATCTCATGCTTTTTATTGTATTATTGATTTCCGCCAGCTGGTTTCGAATAGTCATAGTCACACCGCATGGAAATAAGCCATTTGGCCTAATTTGTCCATGCTGACCAAGAAGCCAATCTGAAGACCAAGGAGCCTATTCCTTTTATCCAGAGATGCTGCCTTTCCCGCTGAGTTACTCCAGCATTTTTTGTCTACCTTCGGTGGCCCATTTTTCTTGCCAGAGGTGCTGCCTGTCCCAATGAGTCACTGCAGCATTTTGTGTCTATCTTTGTGAGCCAATCTACATAAGTCCATATCACCCCCACTGGTTTCTGAAGAACATTTTGTTGTAAATTACAAAAAATCATTAGATATGGCATTTTGAAATCAGCCTTAAGGGGCTGTCCCTGCGGGGGCCTAATCCGCGAGTTAAGAAGAGTGTCTTCGACCTTCAAGCTCGAGGGCACTCGCCTGGAAAACCTCGAGCTGGATCGACCGTCCCCGTTGAAACCGCGAGCTGGATCGACCGACCACGCACACGCACACACACACACAAACACATTGCAAAGGCGAGGGCCAGGGAAAGCGGGGGAGCGCTGTCTGAAATTCACACCCGCAATGAAGAGGAAGGTAAAAGACGGCTGCACAGTGTACGGTAAGTCCTTTAGAGAGCGTGGAGGTGGGAGGGGGGGAGAGAAGAAGGGAGAAGGGGAGAGAAGGGGAGAGAAAGGGGGGAGAAGGAGTGGAGACACTTTTAAGAAGTATAATAAAGTTTAGCGGGCATTTAACCTACCGGTCGGTTTTCCTTGGTTCTGAAAACTCCAATGAGCCATTCAAAATGCCCGGTCAGTGAAGGAGATTGCGTACGGCTGCCCTCGACTGCCTGTAACTAAATAGCAACTCCTCTCCACTGCACTACGAGTTAAAAAGAACCACGCCGACCAAATTTTACTCGCGGACATTTTTTCAACATGCGGAAAAATTCCGCGATGTAGCTGGGGACGCGAGTATGCGGGAACGTCCCTTGAGCATGAAGGAGAGTTCTAGTGACCTCATAGGACCTCCTAGGACTTTGTGTCGACCATGCTGCGAGTTTGAGTCAAGGGCAAACTCGTCTAACTCGCAAATTAGGTCGCCGCAGTGGGACAGCCCCTTAACATTTTTAAGTAATTTTGCTTTCACAAAATTTAATTGAACACTGCTTTAGACATTTCTTAATAAATATTGCTATGCATTCATGACAATAACATTTTCTATATCAGCTATCATACCATATCAGATTGTAATTATGTCTCTGCTGAAAGTATTTTGGGAACAGTTGTGTACATTTGACCAATAAGTGTTTAAATTGACAATGTTAATACTTTGTTTAATGTACAAAAAGCATTTTTGAGCTTTGTTGTGACCTGCAACAATTGAATGTTGTATGCAGACTTTGTCTTCTCTAATCCGTGAAGTTAATTTATTGCAAGAGAGGTGGACCATTTCAATAGCTGCTGAATATTTTCACAGAACAATAACGTAGGAGTTGGTAGAGCTGCTCTGATTTCTAATTTCTTCCATTCATTTCCTGCAGACGTCAGGTCCTGCTGAAGTAATAGTCCTGGAACGATGTTGCATTCTGGAATACAGAGATAGCAAGAGCTCAGCATTAACCATCAGTGAGTATTGATAACAGATATGCAATTTTAAATGATGCAACTTAAATGATGCAACTGTGTGACTCTATGACTATTTGAAACAGGCCCTTCAGCCCAACTTGCCCACACCGACCAACATGTCCGATCTACACTAGTCCCACATGCCTGTGTTTGAGCCATATCCCTCTCAACCTGTCCTATCCATGTACCTGTCCAAATGTTTCTTAAACGTTGTGATACTACCTGCCTTAATTACCTCCCCTGGCAGCTCGTTCCATACACCTACCACCCTCTCTGTGAATAAGTTATCCCCAGGTTCCTATTAAATCTTTCTCCCCCTCACCTTTAACCTATGTCCTCTGGTTCTTGATTCCCCTACTCTGGGCAAGAGACTGTGCGTCAACACAATCTATTCCTCTCATGATTTTCTACACCTCTATAAGCTCACCCCTCATCCTCCTGTGCTCCAAGGAATAGAGTCCTAGCCTGCTTAACCTCTCCCTATAGCTCAAGCCCTGAAGTCCTGATAACATCATTTTCCAGCTTGATAAAAACATCTTTCCTGTTACATGGTGCCCAGAACTGAACGCAATACTCTAAATGCACCCTCACCAACATCTTGTATAACTGCAACATGACCTCCCAACTTCTATACTCCCTGATAAATTTGTGGACAACCTTTCTGTTAGCATTTTAATTAAATGACTAGAATCCCAGAGTATGGTTGAAACCCCACGTTACAGCAACAGATTGAGAAATACTATCTCAATGTGCAATTTTTATGTATACTGTGAGATTGACTGTCGAAACTTTCCTCAAGCGAAGTAGGAGTTTAGCTGGTAGAATCAGCAGTTTCCTTCAGTGGGCAGCACGGTGGCACAGCGGTAGAGTTGCTGCCTTACAGCGAATGCAGCGCCGGAGACTCAGGTTCAATCCCGACTACGGGTGCTATCTGTATGGAGTTTGTATGTTCTCCCCGTGACCTGCATGGGTTTTCTCCGAGATCTTCGGTTTCCTCCCACACTCCAAAAGCGTACAGGTTTGTAGGTTAATTGGCTTGGTAAATGTAAAAATTGTCCCTAGTGGGTGTAGGGTGGTGTTATTATGCGGGGATCGCTGGTCGGCACGGACCCGGTAGGCCTGTTTCCACGCTGTATCTCTAAACTAATAAACTAAACTGTTCAGTATGTATTAACATGCCTTATCGGGTGATGTGTGTACAAGTGCAGTCTATGTCTGGCCATTTATGATTTTCACCCATACACAAATGGCCAATAACACCAAGCATTGGCTTCTGCAACAAATGTGAGAATTGTTTTGGCATAAATTAAAGGAGATCAACCTGAACAGATCCAAGGATATACTGTAGACCCAGTGCTGGGAACAAGCTTCAGGTAATACCGGCTTAGATTAACAAATTTAACCCTTGGATCACCTTGACAAAAAACACCTACGTCAGAATGCTATTAATTGACTAAAAGGTCTGTCTCACTGTGCGAGTTGACCCACGAGTGACCCCGAGTGAAAGACTCGTGGTTGCGTACGAGACTACAAGTTTATGATCCAGAGTTTAACCGAGTTCCCACGGGTATGTCTAAGTTTCCTGTTTACTTCTCATTGCTGCGATGTTCCAAGTTCGTCTCCCGAGTGTACCAAGTTCCTCTCCCGTTAATCTTGAGGCAACAATGTATATCGAAGTGTTGAAAAATCATCACATGTTAAAAAAATGATGTCATGCCAGCCAAAGAACGTAGAGACTATTGTGTTTGCTGCATGTGTTCTGCACAACCTGATCCGTATCAGAGGTGCAGCTTCAGGATCAGCAAAGCCATGCAGGACGGTGACTTAGTGGACAGTCAAACAGTGAGAATAACACTAGGTGCGTGGAGGAGTGGTACAAACGACGAGACTTTGGTGCCACTGCAGTGTTTTCGAGGTAACACGGGGACCAACAGTGCAAAAGAGCAGAGAGACCATCTCTGCTCCTACTATAATTCAGAATTGGGCAGTGTGCCGTGGCAGGACAGCTTATTTTGAGCGGCTGCCGACCACAGGTACATCACTGCATGAGGAGAGCCCACATGCAGAAAAATCCAGTTAATTTCATGTTTAGTTTAAATCCTGCTGACTTTTCTTTGTTTAACTTTAAGTGTGGATTTTATTTTTTATTGTGGTGTAAAAGTAATTTCATTGCATCTGTCTTTCCTTTAAAACGTGGTTATCATGCATCTGCTTATCTGATTGTAGATCTCAAAACTTGTAATTTAGCGCATTGCATTGTATCTTTTATTGCCTGAATTTAGACTAGTGCATTTCTCAGCTGAATTAGTATATAGTGGAAATACTTTTATTTGTGCTTCATTTGTTGATTTTCATGTATGAGAAGCCCTTTTCAGACAGTGGTGTTTGCTGTAGTGCTACTTTTCTCAATATGCGCAAAAACGCGTTTTTTATATTGAACAAGAATAAAGACTTTGTTTCACATTCACCGTGCTGTTTGTCTTATTTTCTGATCTACTGAGAGGGGACAATTTTAAACATTTAAAAAGCACAGCATATGAGGCAGCAGAGTCCTTAAATCTCACAAATGATTGTGAGAATCAAGATGTGAATATATTTTGCCTTCTCTATTTTGTGTTTTATGATGAAAGGAATATTACATTCAATTCATGAGACTTTGTAGTGATATTAAAATGAAGACTTCCAGACATCAATTTGATCTTGATAGCAATGAACTCTCTTTCATTGTGCAATGAAGTAAACAAACAGTGAGAATCAAACGGATCAGCAAAAAGCTTTTCAACACAACACAACACAACACAAATTTATATATAAACTTCAAGCAATTTTTTCTTTTCAACCCACTCTGCCACCTTATCAATAACTTGTTTAACTTTGTTAAGCAGAATTTGTCTTTAAAAAGTCTAAGTAACTGATATTTCTGTCCCTGATTATTGTTTCTAAAAAGAGTTCCCACGGTAGACTCACGAGTCACAAAGTTAAACGCACGGGCCATTACGTTCTTACAACGAGTTTAAAATGTTTCAATTTTTAACCACAAGAGTACATTTTACTCGTGGAAAAGTTCAAACATGTTTGAACTTTTGCAAGAGTTAACAAGTTTCACGTGTACCTCCTGTTAGCGCCAAGAGTCGCTAAGTTGCGTCCACGAGTTCCAACGTTCCCGCTACATTAATTGTACGTGATTACCACGAGTTAAATTTGTTTTAAACTCGAGGTCACTCGTGGGTCAACTCGCACAGTGAGACAGCCCTTTAAAGATCAGCCACCGATGCCATAAACATCCGTAAACTTCTGGACCTTGTTCATGAGGCCTTCTTCTGCTTCAACTGGCTTCTAGAATTCATGACCAGCAGACCTCGGTCAACCGGAAGTGGTCAAAACATTTCTTCCACCCTGACCCTCAACATTCATGCTCTTCAGAGTATCTCGGTCCCTATACACACATTGCAGTGTGGCTAAGTACAGCGCCAACTCAATCTTTAAATTCACCAATGGCACCATTCATGTCAGCTGAGATAAAGTACAGGAGAGAGATCAGGAACCTTGTTTTAGTACAATAACCCAACATCAGCAAGAATTGGTTGTTAACCTCCTAAGGAAGCGTTGGGTGGGGAGTGGAGGGATGGTGTGGGGAGGTAGGTGAATGCAAGCCTACCCTCATCAGCGGAGATGCTGTTGAGATAGTTCACAGCTTCAAATTCCTTGGCATACATATCATCAGCAACAAACCTGACACCTTGACGCTGATATAGTGGTCAAGAAAACACATCAGCATTTATTTTCTTAGAATGAGAAGATTTGGCATATCCATTAAGGATTCTCATGAACCTCTACAGATGTCCTACAGCAAGTATTTTAATGGGATGCATCTTGGGCTGGTTTTGCAACTGCTCTTTTCTGGACTGCCTGAACATGTAGACTAGAGAGTGGTAAACACAGCATAGTCCATCCCAGGCTCGTCACTTTCTTCCTCCATTTCATCTTCACGGTGCGTTTCATCAGGATGCTTCCACCTCGGTCATTCCCTTTTCACTCTTCTATATTCTTGGAGAAGATACAGGAGCTTGAAAACTCAGAAGACCAGACTTAAGAACAACTTCTTCCCCACCACTATCACACTTCTGAACTAACCACCTCTTTCATACTCATTTCCCTGGGGTGCTGCCACATACTCTTACTCTACTTCATTCCGTTATTCCGTTAGTGCATATTAGTAATTTTTTTGTACTACAGATTGCCTTGCAATCTTTGCTACATTCTGCTGTTTTGGTTTCATTGCTGCATTTATCACTAGTATATGCGGTTTACTCTGAGCTTCTTGCGAACAAGGAATTTCATTGCGCACTGGTGTACCCGACAATAAACTAATCTGATGTACTAATCTGCACTGAGGCTCCTCAACTTGCTCCCTCCCCCACCCCAAATATCCATCCTCCCAGAGACTTAAATACTTGCGATCTGTCCATGTTCCTCCCCTCAACTGGCAATAGTTTGATCTTGCAGTGGTTGGTGCTCGGAGAGATGTTTATTGACCAACCATATATTGTTTGTTTTTTAAGTAAAAACAAGGAATTGCAGATGCTTGTTTAAATAAAAGACACAAAGTGCTGGAGTAACTCAGCGAGTCAGGCAGCATCTCTAGAGAACATAGATAGGTGACCTTTCAGGTCAGGACCCTTTTTCAGACTGAGGGATGATAATCTTCACTATTTCTTTTATGTGTATTTCCAATTGCTAAAGAATATTTGGAGCATTTTTTTAATACCTATATAGAGTCAGCTGTGATCAGTTTGCCTCGGGCTGTTTTGTAGCAGAATTGTTTTATTTTTCAAAGAACCAATCTAATGTACTGTTTTGCTAAGTGTCAGATTTTTCAAATTGTTGAAACATAATTTGGAAGAGGAATGCATTGTAGACTAACACGAGCCAGAGGTACAACAATGAGTTAATTTGCTGGGTGAATGAATTGCCTACAGATGAGGAAATTCCATTATTCAATTCCTAAGCTGTGCTGAGCCCGCTGATCACAGAGTGAGGTGCTTGTTTTGAACTTAACTCCCGTGAGCTATAGAAACGAAAATAAAATCAGCCAAGCCTTGCTGCTCTTTATAGTTATGCTGCCGTCCTTGCTATAGAGTACATTTTGTGGGAAGTTGAGCAAGGGATGCTGATAACCTTCATGCAGTATGATTTGCCAGCACTTACTCACGTTTGACAAAAGGCCACTGATATCCATTGAATTGCACCAAACTAGGGTTCATGGCCTATGGAGAGCAGTGAAAACGTTGCATTAAAATGGCTGTGAAAGAGCATATAACTTTGAGCTACACAAAGTACAAATAATTCCTGGTATTCCTTTTCCATCTGAAGTTTGTAGTCAACTTTTCTAGTCAAACTCTACCAATATGGGCATTCTAATTTTTGGTTATTTTAGTTTATTAATAGTAAACTGAAATTGTGTATGTTTTATGTTCCTTGGTTCCTGGCCATTGTGCCAGTTTATCTACTCTGATGCAAGATGGGTCTCAGGTTGCTGTGGCCATCTACTGAGAGAACATGGGGAGGCATTGTGGCTAACCTCAAGCTAGTCTGACCATTGAGCCTACTTGACTTATAGCAACTACAAATGTAGTGGTTCAGAGGCTGGACAAATAGCCGATATCCCCAGAGCACACAACATAGACCTCAACTCTAAGGGGGTAGTTTTTATTAAATGATCCATTTGCAGGAAGTGGGTTCTGCATGCATTTATTGACCACCCACTAATTATCCTTGATGATATGGGGGTGAGCCATATTTTTGAATTCCCATCAGTCTATGTAGTACAGGTGCACCCACATTGTTTGGCATTGTGAAATATCTGATTTGGCATTGTTAAATAACCATTAAAAAAGGCACATGGCAGTCAATCACTTAGCAGTGGGTAGATAGTCATATGTATATTGTTTAAGGGTGACACATTCCCTTCACCAGAGGGTGGTATTAAACCCAAATGGACTCTTAAGGGAATGCAGCAGCTTCATGGCTATGATTTGTTGCTATTGTCTTTTAATTCTAGGTGTAATTATCAAATTCACTGAACTTAAGTTTCCTGTAGTTGCATTTTAACTCAGGCCTCCAGAACATTAGTCTATCCCTTTGGATCACAGGACTTTAAAAAATAACTACCATGCCACTGTGGTGCTGAAGAAATTGAGCCATAACAGCAGCAGTCTGAGCTTACAGTAAAGTAGTCGGGGTTAGAAATTTTGTGCCAATATGCTAATTTTGCAAAAGCCAGGAAATTGGTTTGTGGTTTCTGGTGAGTTAGTTGGGATTTATCTGGTTAATAATTGGGTCATCAAACCAAAGCATGCGACTGGATATTGATTGGAAGCGTGTGCATGTGATTTTTGGTTATTTGTCTCGGCCATAATAGCCATTATGCTTGATGTTGGAATTCACTGAATAATACTCATTTAATTGAGTATCAGGGCAAAGCACATCATGTGGGTTGAGTCCATACATGAAATAAACTGGAAGTAGGATAGCTGTGTTTTTTTGGAAATGAAAATAAGCATGTTACAGTGATGATGATGATGTATTGGATTTAATCATTCACCATGTCAGGGAGTATATATTGGCAACTTGGACACATGCTTGTGTGACTAAGTTGTGGTCCAGATGCTTTGATCCATTCTGATGTCTATGTATTGAGGAAATTGGTCCGAGAAACAATGGCAAAACGTGTATACAATTACTGATCCAAAACAGTTTGGTGTCATTTTTGCAGACTTTACTAGAGGCAATTAGAATGAATCCCCAAAGAAATCATGGAGTCACAGACTTGTACATTGCCCCGAGGCATTTACCACCATTGCCGGGAATTTCAACAAAGCCAACCTGAAGAAATCGCTCCCTAACATCCACCAACATGTCTCCTGCAGCACCAGAGGACCAAACACCCTCGACCACTGCTGCACGACCACCAACGATGCCTATGGCTCTATCCCTCGCCCTCACTTTGGTAAATCTGACCATACTGCGGTGCTGCTTCTTCCTGCCTACAGGCAGCAATTGAAGAGAGCACCCCCAGAGGTGAGGTCTGCACAGAGCTGGTCAGAGGAGGCAGAGGAACAACTCCAGGACTGCTTGGAGTCTGTAGACTGGGCAATGTTCAAGGACTCGGCAATGGATCTGAATGAATACGCCACAGTCGTTACAACTTCATTAGGAAATGTGTGGAAGACTGCATCCCAACAAAAACCTTCCGAGTGTTTCCTAACCAGAAGCCTTGTATGAACCATGAGATCCGCATTCTTCTGAAGACCAGATCCCGGGCATTCAGGTCTGGAGATGCAGAGGTCTACAAGAAGTCCAGATACGACCTTGGTAAGGCCATCAAAAAGGCCAAAAGAGACTTCTGCTCCAAGCTGGAGGATGAGACGGATATTCGGCAACTGTGGCGGGGCTTGAATGCCATCACCTCCTGCAAGGCAAAATCAGGAAGTAGCTCAAATGTCAGCGAAGCATCACTCCCTGACGAGCTCAATGCATTCTACGCTCACTTTAATAGGGAGAACACTGATGTGCCTTCACGATTCGCCGTGATGGTATTTCAGTCACAGTCACAGAGGCCGACGTCAGAAGATCCTTCAGAGGGGTGAACCCTCGGAAAGCGCCTGGACCTGATGGTATACCCGGTCGTGTTCTTAAAACCTGTGCAGACCAACTGGCTGGAGTTTTTACGGACATTTTCAACCTCTCACTTCTGAGGTCTTGAGGTTTCCACCTGCTTTAAAAGGGCATCAATAATACCAAGAAGAACAAGGTGATGTGCCTCAATGACTATCGACCAGTGGCACTAACGTCTATGATGATGAAGTGCT
>CM075977.1:236601252-236706920 GCA_038087875.1 Malacoraja senta
GTTCACAGATAGGTTGCTTTGTTCCCATTTCTTACTGTATGATCAATGTAGGGGTTTGGATAGATGCAGAGCGACATTATAACCATTCTATTTGGTAATGGGTCAATTAGTTAACAGGTGGGTCGGTGGGGGGGCAAAGGAGATTGGAGTCAGCAAGAATTCAAAATGGTAGAATACAGAGATCAGAGGAATACAGGATTGGAGGAGGTAACAGAATGATAGGCTATGGAGATCGGGCAAGCTCAAGAATCGATTTGGACAGGATACAAATTTTATTGTTCACAAGGAATTTTCCATTAAAAAGTAATGTCAAAGCCTTTCCTTAGGACTGTTCAAAAAATTGTTTTCTATTATTGCTACATAAGCAGGGATTAACACATAATTTAAGAATGACACGATTAATCATAATTTTTCTGTGTTTGACAGATCTACTATCGGGTACTGGCAGATTAAAAATGTTGAAAATATTAATGGTCAAAGTGGGAACCAAGTTACGTATCCATGAACTTTGGCACAGCGTGTAGGCTTTCATTCCTGCACCTGAAACCAGAGAAGGTGGAGGTTGTCAGTAATTGGACAGAGGAGGTAAGCTTAGAATGTAAAGAGGAGGAAGTTGTGCTAGGTTTGCGCCAAGTTCTGCTTAGACTTCATGTGGAGCACTGTGTTCAATTCCCAGCAGTGCACTCAAGAAAGATGTATTAAGCTTGGAGCTTGTCCAATCAAGGTTCACTAGAATGTTACCAGGATCAGATGGGTAAAATTATGAGAACAGGTTTCTTAGTTTCAGTTTGCATTCACTCAAATTTGGAATACAAAGGATCTGGCAGTTTAATTTGACTGGAGTATTTCATAGCAGAGACAGAGAGTTACTATTTATTTCAGTTGCCTGCGTATGGAGCAAGGGAGTATTACCTTGAGACGAGAGCTAGATTCAATGTTATAACATTAGGAAGAACTTGTTCATACAGAGGAACTCTATTCTCACACATACTGGTCCCTTCCCTACACAACATTAAATTGTTTTGGCTAAATCAAATGAAATTTGGTTACCAGTGTTATTTGGTTTTATTTTGTGAGAGATCAGGAAAATAATTGTATAATGGAGTGGGTTTGAAAACCTGGCCTACATTTTCCTGTCAGCTTTGTAGTCAAACTTTTGAAAGTTATCTACTTTATAATTCCTCAGAGCTGACATCATGTTGGTGAAAAAGTTATATGATTGTAAAATTATTAGCTAGCTGCACGAAACATGATCAATTCCATTTGTTTCTGACTGTTCTGTGGATTGAGATGTCATTCATTTCAAACATGGAGGTTATTGGCTTGCAGAGTGCTTGACAGAAAATGGAAAATTGAAACAGAACTTCCACAAAATATTTGATGATTGGTGTATTCCCAAATAAGCTTCATAAAGTCCGCAGTTTTTACAACCAAGGCGGCAGAATTGAATTTATTTTGGTTTGTGACTTACTTGTACGTATTGATTATGATCGACAAGTTCCCAACCTGCAGCATCTGGTAATGGGGGTGAGCCAGATACTGATCACTGGATCACACATATCATCATGGAAATTGCAAAAGGAGGCAGTTTAACTTTACTTTCTACAAGTCAGTGAACAGCTGCAACAATAAGAGGTTTTATATCATCCAATACATAAAACTGTCTTGATCAGCAACGTGGTCACTGAAATTAATATCCAATATCTACTGTATATATCCACTATATGTTTCATCATCTCTTCAAATAGATTTCAGCAGCACCTACCAACTTCTACAGATCAAGCAGGAGCATCAATATCTTTGGGCCATCATCATTACATAACATCCTAATTTGGGTGTTTACTGCTTTTCCTTCACTGGCACTTGATAAATATCTTAATGTTCCTATCTTGGTATCATTGTTGAAGCAACATCACTTCAACTCATGATAGCATAATGGTTATGTCACTGGACTAGTGATCTGTAGGTTTAGACTAATGTCTTATGGACACAGGTTTAAGTACCATATCTAGGCAATTTAAAGCTATTAGATACTTAAAATCACAACTTGCTTCATTACTTTCCTTTCGGAAAGAAGGTTTGCACCTCATCTGGTCTGGATTCAGACCATAGTGATGTGACTAAACACCACTGTGTGGTTCACTTATAATTGCTCTCTGAAATGGGACAATTGGTGTACCAAATGTTAAGACCGATTACAGCTAGGTAAACAGCCGTCACTGGATTTTGACCTAACACAGATGCACCAAATCCCATCGACCGTGAAAGGTTCTACCTGTTAGCTCACTAGCATGTATCAATTTTGGAAAAATGATTCTACCCCCCCCCCCCCCTCCATCAAACAATAGGCTAACATAGTGCTACTCACAAGATCTGAAATGTTAGACTCCACCATCCTCTTGTTCTATAAATGGCAGGGCAATGGTAAAAACAGTTAGATGTTACCTTTCAATTTTGATACTGGATTCCATGAAGTCCCATGTCATGACACTAAATACAGGATTGGTGACTATTTACTGATTACTACCTAATACATACGCTCAGCTGAAGAAGCTGTATCTGTTTAGGTTGAATGCTGTTTAAAAGAAGCACTGAGAACGTGAGTGCGATAGAATGTAATCTGGTTAGTGGACTTCAGGGTCTATTGTAAGAATGGCATGGGGCACGTGTACTACTGAGCAGCCTGTATACTGAAGAACGTAGTTACCAACAGGATATAGAGCAGGTAATGAGAGAACCTAGAGGACTACAACCCTATTTGAATTTAGTCTCGCATCAGCAATGGGTATATTGGTATCTTCTCAAAGTAATTTCTCACTCTAGATATGGACTGCACACTGATAAAACTGTACATGTTCTTGAGTAGCACTTCTATGTGAGAGAGAATAGGTTACAGATAATTATGTGAGAGAATGGGACTGATGGGTTTACTCACAGAACCTAGAACAGGTGGGCCAAATGGCCTTCTAATTCATAAGAAAATATGAAAGAAGAAACCAAAAATATGAAACTATTGTATACAGAAAGACAGAATCTGAATGGATTTATTGCCTCAAAAGTGGACATCTGCAAGGTATAATGGACCATGAGGACTATCAGACTTATAGTTCAATACAATCTGTTATGCAATAGCATGGTAAATCCCTAGTTCTGCCATTGTTAACCAGCCAGGAATCAAACCCTGATTCACAGAGAAGCACATAATCTGGAAAGTACAGACAAGATTTAAGCATAAAGTGGAAACTGGTGAAGCTCAACACCAGCCTTAATGAATTCTAAACAAAAAAGCAGCATGTAATAGACAGAGCCATACCCTCCCATCATCTGTAGGTACAATTAAAATCAAACCCCATCCATTAAACAATGACATGTTCACTGCCAGACATGTAGACTGTCTATATGATGCACTGCAGCAGCTACCTCGACTCTTTAAACAGATCCTGTCAAAACAGAGACATAGAACAATTGGTAGGATGAAGCCAGGAGGCAAAGAGGATCACAACCACCTGTAAATTACCCTCTCCTGGCTCCCCCACAAAAGACACGTCAATCTGACAGACATATATTGCCAACATTTTCACCGTTACTGGGAGAAAGCTCAAGAATTTGCTCATTTAATAGCAGCAGTTCAGGGCAATGGTTCGCCAGCATCTTCTCGAGGGCAGTTAAAGGATGGCATTAAACATTTCTGTCAGTGATGCTCAGGTCACATCTTCGTCTTCTTGTGTTTGAGACAGCAGAAGTCTGCAGCAGGGTGATGCCATCTGGTTCGACATCCGTAGGTGCCCGCCCTAAAAAGGGCGCAGGTTGGCGCAAACTGCAGCGCTGCTGCTCTCTCTGTTTGTTGTCGTTCGCCTGACTGAGGTCAGTTGACAGGGCTCACCAGAATGAATTTAAATAGTCTCATAATCACCTCAATGAAATTGGGCTAGAAATAGCACCAACAACCTGCATCAGAACACACAATTTGACAAAAAAGGTTTATTTGAAAAAAACATATTTGATTGAAAATAGCTGAGGTAAGAAAACATTTGTTTAGAGCACAAACCTACACTAATATATTGATAAAACAAGACATTTACAACAAAGAAAAAGGAAATGTCAGAAGAATAGTGTTAATCATGATCATTGCTGCTGGCATTTCAAGATCAAGCCTACATTAGATAGAAAGTAATCTGCATTTATCCAGGAAATACAGTACTAAAGGGAGATAGGGAGCGAAGGAGCAATATTCATTTGCATTGTCCTGCACACTCGAATCGGTGTATTAGTATTGGTTTATTATTGTCACGTGAACAGAGATGCAGTGAAAAACTTTGCATGTTATCCAGTCAAATTATACCACACATGATTACAATCAAGCCATACATAAGTACAACATGTCCTGAAATGGAACAATGAGATTCTTACTTGCAGCAGCACAACAGATATCGTACTCTGAATATCGTAAACATCGTACTCTGTAATCACCATAATAAACAACAATAAAGAAGTTCAGTATACCAATATATACAAATATAAACAAACAATAAAAAACAGTGCAAAGACAAAAATAATGCCCCCAACTCCATGTAGTTTGGAGCTTATTTGGAGGTTGTAGTGTTTAACAGGTTGTTGAGAAGAAGCTCCTCCTGAACCTGGACGTTACAGTTTTCATGGCAAGAGTGAAATTAGAATGTGGCCAGGGTGGTGCAGGTCTCTGATGATGCTGGCTGCCTTAGTGAAGCAGTGACTCCTGTAGATCCCCTTGATTGTGTGTAGGTCAGTACCCGTGATGGACTGGGCAGTGTTTATCACTTTTCGCAATCTTCTTCATTCCTGGGCGTTCGAGTTAGTGTTACAACTGCAGAGAAAGTGCAGTTTTTTAAAATAGTGCAAGGACCACAATGAGGTAGGATCAGGTTTTTGGTAGAAATTGTTTCTATATTTGGTGGTACATGCTTTCAAGCTTTTGTATGGCCTTGAGAGGGGAGAAGACGGAATGACTGGGATGTAAGTGGTCCTTGATTATAGTGGAGTCGTTGAGAGGTGGTTGGTTAATGTGATGGACTGGGCTACATCCACAATGCTGTGCAATTTCTTGCAGTCTTAGGCGGAGCCCTGTCAGATCCTTGCCTTGATCCGAATGTAATAAACACACTTCAAGGACGCTGAACATAAATGCTTTGTTTTATTCGTCTGCCATTCCTTTACATCCTAATGTTAGCGTGTCACCTTTCTCCAACAACTTGCATCTTAAGCCATTTGATCTGCAACTTTGTACAACCTTTGCAGGCGTGGGTTTGAATCCCATCGTCATCGCCAGACATGCTAACATTTGGATGTGAAGGAATGGTGGATGAATAAATCAAAGCGTTTATGTTCAGTGTCCTCGAAGTGTGTTTATTACATTTGGATCACGGCGAGGATCTGACAAGCCCAACCAACTTTTCATGAATCCCACTAGGAGGCTTTATATAATGCATTGATAGAAATTGGTAAGATTCGATGGAGACATGCAGAACTTCCTTAGTTTTCTAGTGAAGTGAAGATGCCAGTGTGTTTTCTTGGCCAGACCATTAATGTAGTTGGAACAGTACAATTGTTTGTGATGTTTACACCCAGGAACATGGTGCTCTCGACCATCTCCACTTCAGCATTGTTGATGCAGTTTGTTGTTTGTACATAACCCCATTCCCTGAAGTCAATGACTAGCTCCTTCACCTCGCTGAGATAAAGATTATACTTTTGTCAACATATTAAAAAGCTCTCTATCTTCATCCGTCTCATCATTGTTCAAAATCTGTCCCACTTTGACAGTGACATTTGCAAACTTGTAAATGGAGTTAGAGTAGAATTTGGCCACGGAATGGAGAATGTATAGGGAGTATAGTAAAGGGCTCATAACACATCGTTGCAGAACACCGGTGTTGAGAATTGTCATGGAGGATGTGGAGAGGAATGATGAACTTTCAAGTTCAGTTGAGAAATGCAATTAAAAGTTTCATGCCTTTGTTTGGACGGAATTTCCATCTAAGTCTGAGACTCGCCCCTATTAACACCTATCTTTGCATAATTAGGCACAGATTTTTCCATGCAAATCCCAGAACAGATGGTAGAAAATATGAAAATATTGCATGGAGGTAGTACGAGATGCCCTCTTGATTTCTGAAGTTGAGCACCACAAAGTTCAACACATGTCCACTTTATCAATGCTGTACTTCACAAGGGAGTGCTTACTGTAAAATCCCTGGCTGCTTGCAAAGAAAAACAACCCTGCTCCCCTGGCACCAATTGTTCTAGTGTTGGCTGCATAAAAATAATTCAGCATATTTAGGAAGATAAAATGGGCACAGAGACTATTTTAGTTTTGTCCCAAAGCTGTTAACTCACAGAGTCATATCTGAGTTCTGCTAATGGTGAATATTTCTGAAAAGCAAATAATAAATTCAGGTCACTGGTCAAAGCAAGTCTCCCCTAAATTACTGATGACGATATTTTATCCTTTGGTAAAATATTCTGTTGTGCTGAAACAAAGCAAGAATTTCATTGTCCGATCTGGGACACATGACAATAAACTCTCTTAAATCTTGAATCTTGAATAATCTTATTTGAACTTACTTTGTTGTAACTATTTTGCAAAAGTTACATGTAATGTTGAATGTTTTAACAAATCACATTCAATGACATAGGTTTCAAAATACCTTGATAGTACAAACTCTTGAATTGCCATCTACTTTTCCATTATTTTGTTATATCAAAATACAGTTGATTGGAATCAAATTAATTAAAAAAAAATAATTGTAAGTTGGCAACAGAGGTAAAAGAGTCACCTTGTCATATTTACATGAATCCTTGCAATTAATAAATAATGCACTTTTTTCCTCACTCAGTTCTGACTTAAACACGTTCCAAATCAGTAAACACATGAAGAAACATCACTGAAGAAACTGTGCAGTTCCCCTGAGACTTAAGCTTGTTACACTGAATCTCTCCACACCCTCTAAAATTATAATAGGAGGTGAATTTCAGGAACTTCTACTCTTTGAACAGTGAAATTAGTGCAGCACAAAATTGTCTTTAATCTTTTTTTAAAACGTGAAAAATTGATAACAAAACTGAAAAATCATTCCATTTATTTCCATCAATTCCATCTTCAGACCTATTTGCTTGAAATTTCTGATTGTATTCTGTACCGGTCTGTGCCATTCTCCAGCACAGATTTCTTAATCAGCATAAAAAATACAAATGAAAAATACAAATCATTATTTTCTTGGCATTGGTGCTTAACAAGTGATTAATATTCGTAGCCATCTATACGTTTAAAGATTGTCATAAGTAGATTTCTGAGATGATTGTAATCAAAACCTGCTGGAGGTGCAGTGGGTCTGGGTGATGTGTGTGTGCAGGGAACTGAGGGAAAAATTGAGATCAGAACATCAACCCATGTTACGTACCACATATCAGGCAAGGGATAAAACTGGATACCAAGAGCATTGTATCAGCTTACCGATGGATGCAATAGACTAAAATTACTCTCTTTAGCTGAGACATAGGACAATATTGTAATCCTATTCCAACTATACATGAGTTTCATTCTGAGCTGCAAAGTTCCGGCATGCCAATGAACCTCATCTTTTCCTGATGCACAGATGATATTCTGTCCATTTCTGGCATTACCAATGTAAAATGGAGCAACATAACCTGTCTCTAGAATCAGGAGCACATTCTGCTAGAACAAGGATCCTGACCCGAAACTTCACCTATTCATCTTCTCCAGAGATGCTGCCTGACCCGCCGAGTTACTCGAGCACTTTGTGCCTTCAGCACATTCTGCTATTTTAAGGAAGGCACATCAGAATACCTGACTGAACTTTCAAACGTTTTCCAAACTATGGAGCATGCCACAACTAACAATGAGTACTGACACACACATTTAATGGGTTCTCATTCCAAGTTGACAACGGGGAAGAAAGAGGCATCTTACTGTTACGTTGATGGAATGTCAGTGTAGCCATGACCGGCCATCCAGAGTAGACCAGCAAATTTAGGGCAGGAAGCAAATGCATACACATCAGTTAAGACCGTACTTCTGGACAGCCTTCAAAAACACCATATCCTACTTAGATTTCTCTGGTGAGCAACATACTTCCAGACTCAATGTTTTATAAAGCTGTGATCACTGAGATATGTGAAATGCTGCCAGAAGAATTATGGCCATGCTGTCATGCTTTCTCTGTGGAGATCAAGGACTTATCGACTGTCAATTTCCAAGCGGTAGCAGCAGATTTCTGCCACGTCTCCCAATTTGCTGCTCACTGTTGCAACACGAGGTTCATTCAGGGTGAAGGAATGATTTCATCCATTTTGATTTGCGAGAAAAACATGTAGCATCTCAGGCATTGGTTCTGCTGAATCAACTGGTTTAATGTGAATATTGACTGCGGTGATCTGCCTTATTTAATTTACTTTAATTTGGTAATCCATTCCTTTCCATTCCTTTAGTTTACAGATTGTTGCAGATCTGGAAAATAATTTCCTAATGATCAATGGTATCTTTTCGCAAATACATGACACCTCTAAACTGAGGGATTGGCTGGACATTTTCAAAGCCCGGATGGATGGATCCTTGGACATCGAGCCAAGCCCCTATTTTATTGGCCACTCCCTCAGGTTAGAGGTGTCATGTATTTGCAAAAAGATACCATTGATCATTAGGAAATTATTTTTCAGATCTGCAACAATCTGTAAACCGGAAGTGGCGGCGCTGTTGAACAGCAGCGGCTCGCCTGCAGTCCGTCTGTTTTTACTTTTTTTGTTGTTTTCTTTTGTACTGTTTTAGTTAAATTTTAGTTTATTGGGTTGTGTATGTGTGGGGTGGGGGGGGGGTGAAACATGATTTTTGTCTCTTCCTTCGGGGGAATGCGACTTTTTCTTGTCGTATCCCCCTTCTCTGCCTCCGTCTGCGCTGAGGCCTAATGGCGGAGCTGCCGGCCTCCAACTCCAACTGCGACCGACCGACCTCGAGGCTCCGGAGGCAGAGCCAGGACTTACCAACGCGAGGCTGGCGAACTTCGGGGCTGCGGTGGCGTTCTGGCGGTGGCGACCGAGGACGCTGGTGGCGAAATGAATCCGGAGGCTCGGCCGCGGCTGGCCCAGTGGACGACATCGTCGGGAGCTCGCAGGTCACAGGTGGGTGACCTGTTTTTCTGGAGCTCCCGCAACTACAGCTGCGTCCGCTGGACTGGAGGGCGGTAGCTTCGGCAGCTTCGGCCACCCCGGGCCGCGGAGTTTGAACCGGCCCGTCGCGGAGCGGAGCTCGGATTCAGCCGCGGGACTGACTTACCATCACCCGGCGGGGTCACAACGTCAGAAGCCTGGATCGCCTCAACGCAGAGGGAGAACAAAGAGGGCAGAGACAGAGACTTTAAGACTTTTGCCTCCATCACAGTGAGGAGGTGCCTGGTGAACTCACTGTGGTGGATGTTAATTTGTGTTTATTGTGTGTTTTGTTATTTATTATTATATGTATGACTGCAGGCAACGAAATTTCGTTCAGACCGAAAGGTCTGAATGACAAATAAAGGAATCTCTGAATCTCTGAATCTCTAAACTAAAGGAATGGAAAGGAATGGATTACCAAATTAAAGTAAATTAAATAAGGCAGATCACCGCAGTCAATGGCTGTCCAAAGGGCCACTCCCTGTATATTCCCCAATCACACCAGCTAAACACAGGAACAAGATCCAAAAGATGCTTGGAATGTAGTGTTAAATGTCATAGATCTCTTGAATGTTTCTGGAGGTACCTTGCAGAAAGCATCCATGAAATGCGGAGGTTCCATTGGCGTGTACTGCAGGCTGCACCATCTTTTCGATCTAAGGCTGCAGCCACTGCTCTGGGGAAGAAGATCAAGGAGACCTAGAGACTGATAGCTATGAAGACAAGCACGAGGAAGAAGGCAGCTGCTACATTACTGCCCTTGATCTGAACCAGCACAAGGAAGGATGCAGACGCCAGGGTAATGTCCTTGATCAGTGTGCACAATCGCATGCCCAGTGGCACTGAAGGGATGTTAATGGCTTCCAATCGAGAGGAGATTTTCATCAGTGGCCTTTAAAATTCTACAATGTAAACTAATTTCCTGTCTCCACATTTGCAACAATAACAAACAATAATCAGAATTCGGACGATGCCTGAAATTGCCTTGCATCTTGGTGTGCACAAATAAAATTCAGAAGATGATTCCTTGACAGTATTATGGCTTGGTACAAATTCTTCACATCTCCTCATGTGTGACATCCTGCTCAAATGATTGTCCCCTTTGCATAACAACATGTCCCTCAGATCAGCTTCACTCTTGTGACTGGATGTTGGTTGAGATCTTGAAGCCTTTTGTCTGTTCTTCGTTGATGATGGCTGGTCAGCAATGTAAGCACCACAGCAGCAAAATGTAATGTACATAACAGCACATTGATTACAATAGACAATAGACAATAGGTGCAGGAGTAGGCCATTCGGCCCTTCGAACCAGCACTGCCATTCATTGTGATCATGGCTGATCATCCACAATCAGTAACCCGTTCCTGCATTTTCCCCATATCCCTTGACTCCGCTATCTTTAAGAGCTCTAACTAACTCTCTCATGAAAGCATCCAGAGAATCGCCTCCACTGGCTTCTGAGGCAGAAAATTCCACAGATTCACAACTCTCTGGGTGAAAACATTTTTCCTCATCTCCGTTCTAAATGGCCTACCCCTTATTCTTAAACTGTGGCCCATGGTTCTGCACTCCTCCAACATCTGGAACATGTTTCCTGCCTCGAGCATGTCCAATCCCTTAATAATCTTATATGTTTCAATAAGATCCCCTCTCATCCTTCTAAATTCCAGTGTATACAAGCCCAGTCACTTCATTCTTTCAACATATGACAGTCCAGCCATCCCGGGAATTAACCTCGTGAACCTATGCTGCACTCCCTCAATAGCAAGAATGTCCTTCCTCAAATTTAGAGACCAAAACTGCACATAATACTCCAGGTGTGGTCTCACCAGGGCGCTGTACAACTGCAGAAATACCTCTTTGCTCCTATACTCAACTCCTCTTGTTATGAAGGCCAACATGCCATTAGCTGTTATGAAGGCCAACATGCCATTACATTGCAATTGGACAGGGAGACATATAGAGGGGATAACATTCCAAATCAATAAATTACATAATCATTCAGCAATGAGAAGTCCCTTATGAGATTCCAATTAAGGGTCATTTTAAGCCTTTCCAATAATTAAGTTGATTAAGTGCAGTCGGAGGAAGCAGCATATTTCACTCAGTTTATGACAGCTGGACCTGATCAATTTATGATGCCACTTCCCACATCAAGGTATAATTTCTCACTAATGCTCATACCTAATATTATCACTTCAATCCATCTCATAACAATGAATATGGTCTGGATTTGAGGATTCCTATTGAAGGGGCAACATGGAAGAGATGTTTCATCTCAACATATAACCTCACTCATATTTCATTGTAGGAGGAGTCTATCCCTCCTAGTGACCAAAGGTTGGCTTTGATCACTAACGTAGGAGCAGATAAGTGGCGGATAAGAATTTCAAGATAGACACAAAAAAGCTGTAACTCAGCAGGTCAGACAGCATCTCTGGAGAAAAGTAATAGGTGACGTTTTGGGTTGAGACTTCTTCAGACTGAGAATTGGGTGAAAGGGAAACGAGGGATATAGAACAAATGAATGAAAGATATACAAAAAAGTAAACAGATAGTAATCAACGTCCTGATATGGGTCATATGTAGGCACTGCTAGAACAATGTAGCAGCTGCAGCATGCGTTTCAATATTTCACAACCATGTGATCTACTGCAGGGAGGCTATATTTTTAATGGAAAAACCTCTCAACCTACAACCAAAGTTTACCCAGAGCACAGTCAGGCAACACATGTGACTTTGAAAACATCAAGGCAAGGCCATGCAATGACAGACTGGTTTGTCATATCCTTGCACAAGTGAGAATGTGTGACACTTGCACTGGTTTCTGGACAATACTTCATAACGATGACAAATCAAGTGATACATTCATGAAAAATCTTAATATGCTTCACCAAAATAAGTGATGAGTCTTCCAGTTCAATGTCCTTTGAATGTAGGTTTTAGTGTGCAGTGTTCCCCATCAGGCTGTGGTCTGGGTTCTGGAACACTGCTCCCTCTTGGCTAGATGGTCCAGATACAGGACCAATTGAGGAAGCACCGAATGAGGAAGCAGTCTGTGATGGCTGGCTATGGGGTGTGGGTGAGTATGCTGACAGAAAGCCTGCCGTGAGAGGTAAATTGATGCCCTAGTGAACGAGGACAGGTGGATATCTTGAAACTGCACACCTAATGACATCACCAACATGGGTCCAACAAACTATTGGCTCAATGGGTACTTCCGTTGTCGTGACTTGGCTGATGGAACCCGATTAATTGGTATCTTCTCCCTGTATCTTCATTCTTGGAGCCAGTTATTTGCACAGTGAAGGCACAGTTTCAAGTAGCATTTCTCTGCTTGTGCAGGCGAACATCTATTGAGGTGCAAAATCTCTATGTTCATGCAGATCTGCAAGTTGCTGATGTGCAGTCGGAATTAATATCTCTGCATGACCTATATCAACTGAAACTAGCAATTTGCTCTCAAATGGCACGTTGTTTTGCAAGGACAGCAACGTGTTCATAATGCGCATCACCTTGCTCTCTGATGATATCAGCTTGCTTCGTATTAATGAATTATTACTCCTGAGGAGCTTCAAGCTGCCTGTGTGTGATAGGGACAAGATCTCCAGCTGGGTAAGGATCAGAAGATAGACACAAAATGCGGGAGTAACTCAGCATCTCTGGATAGAAAGAATGGATGATGTTTTGGGTCGAGACCCTTGGGATTAGATTGGATCGAGCCAAAAAGATTTTGTGTGCCTCCACTTCTGCTGTCACATGAACAAGATTGTCTTTGTAGAGAATACAAAGCCCTTGTCAGGAATACAAGGAAACCTTGTGGAAAAGTATGCAAGGATCCCAGAGTGATAATGATCATATCTTGACTCCGTGCAACATCCATTGAGGGCATGAAGATTGTTCCTCCCGCACGTCACAAGCAGGCCTGACAGTTCATCTACAGCATGCATGCCATTCCAGTCATTATTCTCTTCTGTTGAAGCAGTTGTGTGTATGTCATGCCACTTCTACCCAGATGCACCCTACATCAGATTCCTATTCCTGCCTGCCAATGACATGTGGGCAAATGACTAGTTTAGACGGAGCATCTTGGATGAGTGGGCTAAAGTGCCTGTTTCCATGCTGTATGACTTTATGACATCCTACGAAACTAATCTGCTCACCTCTTGCGATGCCAGTCTCTGAGGTGATGCAACGGAGTGTCAGGTTCAATGGCATGCTGTGCTCCATGTCGATACCTTCCTCTGCCAGATACAATCTCTCTGTCGATCCCCCTGTTTGTGAGATCTGCCTGTTGCATCAAGTTGGTGAGATCATGTTCAGTGGCGAGGAACATGTGGAGGCTTTCATTCTCCTGCAAAGGCAAAACAGAAGACACATGTGACCAAAACACCGTAACATGCATAAAGAATGTCCTCATTCTTTAGGGAACGGGGGTTCCCCTCTTCTACTATAGATCTCTCACCAGGGTCTCCTCTATATCCCATAGCTCCGCTCTCACTCCCCATCCCCACACTCGTAACAAGGACAGAGTTCCCCTTGTCCTCACCTTCCACCCTACCAGCCATCACATATAACAGATTGTCCTCCGACATTTTCGCCACCTGCAATGGAATCCCACCACTGGCCACATCTTCCCATCTCCTCCCTTTCGGCTTTACGCAGAGACCACTCCCTCCGTAACTCCCTAGTCAATTCGTCCCTTCCCACCCAAACCACCCCCTCCCCTGGTACTTTCCCTTAAAACCGCAGGAAATGCTACACTTGTCGCTTTACCTCCCCCCTCGACTCCATCCAAGGACTCAAGCAGTCTTTCCAGGTGAGGCAGAGGTTCACCTGCACCTCCTCCAACCTCATCTATAGCATCCGCTGTTCCAGGTGTCAACTGCTCTACATTGGTGAGACCAAGCGCAGGCTTGGCGATCGCTTCGCCCAACACCTCCGCTCAGTTTGCAATAACCCACCTGATATCCCGGTGGCTCAGCACTTCAACTGCCTCTCCCATTCCAAATCCAACCTTTCTGTCCTGGGCCTCCTCCATGGCTAGAGTAAGTCCCACCGCAAAACGGAGGAGCAGCACCTCATATTTTGCTTGGGTAGTTTGCACCCCAGCGGTATGAACATTGACTTCTCCAATTTCAGGTAGTCCTTGCTTTCTCCCTCCTCCCTCCCCCCTTCCCAGCTCTCCCACAGCCTACTGTCTCCGCCTCTTCCTTTCTTTTTCCCGCCTTCCCCCCACATCAGTCTAAAGAAGGGTCTCGACCCAAAACATCGCCTATTCCTTCGCTCCATAGCTGCTGCCTCACCCGCTGAGTTTCTCCAGCATTTTTGTCTACCTATGGTAATGAGGGTGTTCAGTGTACAATAAATGAAAAGGGATGTATTCATCACAATTAAATGTTGTCAATATGTTTACTGTCAGTGTTCTTATACCTTCTGCTTTTGGTGTGTTCAACTTCTTTTGGTTCCTTTGTGCAAAAGGCAGAGGATGGGGTTTTCACCAGTCTACCAATGGGGTGGGCTGGTGAAGGTCCCGTTCCTCCACTTTTTAGCTGGTAAACGTAAATCTAAATCTGATTGGAAGAATTGAAAAGGAAACATTGAGTAAGCTTTTGATTAAAATAGCCATTGACATCTTGAGAGCTGAAGTGATAGAATATAATGGAGAAATGAGAGGAGTGGCAATGTACAGCATTATGGAATGGTGTAGATGGAGTAACAATTAATGTGATTAACAGTCAACATGAATGTGGCTGGATAGGTTTGTCCAGTTAATAAGTTTTGTAGTGATATGCAGTTCAATTTGAAACATTGTGTAGGATTATGAAAGTTCTTCTGACATTACTGTATACTGCAGGGATTCACATTTATGGAAGAAATCATTCTGTGGCCTGAGGAGATTGCCTACCAATATCCACTACCTGTCCAACCATCACAGAACAAAGTATTGTGCCTCTTGGCATGTCTTACTGCTTTCTAGCTGTACTTCTGTGATTGTTAAGTGTTTGCAGCTGTTTTTATTTGATCTTGGTTCCATTGGGAAACCTGAATATCCCACTCTATCTCTTGATTTGAATGTATATCACCCTAATGGCATTTTAAACTAAGTTATGGACAACTCTGTAAAGAGTTACACCAACACTTTGTACATAATTGTTTGTAGAGGACCCAAATGACCACTCTCATTAAATGAGGCTTTGACTTAGTGTGTAACAAAAAAGTGCAATCCAAATTTTACCCATTTGTGTCTTATTATTAAATGACTTCCGTTGAACACTTAACAGAAGTCATTTTCTAACTTAAAAAAGTATATTCCTGTAATTGGAATTTTACAAAGATCTGCAGTTGTGGAAATTATTGGGCTGGATTTCACTTGTTTACTGGTCACATAAGGTTTAATGATCAGATTAATGATCAGATTAAAATTCACCAAGTCTTGTTTCACCCAGAGTGCTTTTCCTGTAGCCATTGCACAAAGTGGAGCAATGCAGCAACTCCTCAAGCAGTGGAACCTGAAGCCCTGTGTTTGGACTGTCTTGAAGGTCTTTTGATGGATCACGTTGTCAAAGGCCTTGGAAACTGATCATTAGATGGTCTTTAAAGCAGATTTTAAAACTTTTGAAAATTGTAAAAGTATTTTTTAAACCAAGCCTATCTTATATAAGATAGACACAAAAAGCTGGAGTAATTCCGCGGGACAGGCAGCGTCTATGGAGAGAAGGAATGGGTGACGTTTCCGGTCGCGACCCTTCCGAAACGTCACCCATTCCTTCTCTCCAGAGATGCTGCCTGTCCCGCTGAGTTATTCCAGCTCTTTGTGTCTATCTTCGGTTTAAACCAGCATCTGTAGTTCCGTCTTATATAAATTGATTCAAACCTAATATTAATTAAAATAAAACTAAACTTGTTCATTTACCTTTACATCAGGATCAGAATGAGGGTGGGCTCAATATAATGCATAAAACCTTGAGTCATACTCCTAGTGTATCCAGTCCTCAGCTTAGGAAAATCTGTAAGGACTCAATGATGAATCCAGGAGTAAGTGGTTAAATATGCTGCACTACACTGCACTACAGCTGGTGGGTAGTTCTCCATGGAACTGCTGGCCAGCCATTACCAACATGTGTTAGTTTGACATGAGTTTGACATTAGAAGTTGCTTAGGAACACAATGCCTTTAGGAACTAGGACCAAACCATATTGATCTTCAGATGTTCTCTTGATGAGTTTCAACAGTTGGTACAATCAATTTATACAAATCCAAAAGTGCATGAACATTGAATTCCTTGTAGTGTTTCCACCTTCTGACCAAAAAGTATAATTTTTCATTATATTCATTTATTTGGATGCTTGATCATGGGAAATGTAGTTGCGAGAATTATACATGGTCTATCATTAATTAAATATCCTGTTCTGTTGATACTTCAAGCTGCAACAATCTTCATATTCCCCCCCCCGATACAACTTGTTGGCTATTCATAAAAGTTATGACATGGCATATTATGATTAGAAAACTCATGAGTAACGATTGGTAAGAATAGAAAGTAAACCAACCATAAAGGACAGCTTTTACAGCTGAGACGATTGGCACATTCACCCTAGGTAAATTCCACTGGGCTTTCAGCCAGCATTTGTCTCACACTGTTTCTGAGTCTATTGGATTTAAGAAAATTAAGATCACTGATTCCTGCAGAGCAGAGACGGCAGAGAGCTTTTTCTTGATAATTCTGCCACCTAGTTTTGTATTGTATTAATTACTTTAGAAATTGCTGTACTGCTTGTACGAAGTGCACTGAATATATAAAAAATATAGAGATAGCTTTGAGCAGTGTATTAGGTATTTGAAAACCTGGCAGGGAAGATGGATGGCTAATGCTCCAAACTGTATACTGCATCAAGCCTGTCACTTTTTTTGTGTGAAAATTATGATTACTGAAGGTGTTAAATGATTTTTTGAGTGCAGCTTTTCAGAGTGGAGAGCCAGGCATTTATCTTGAAGCTGCCTCAAAGTCAGACTGTGAAGACTGGATTGCAGCACTCCAAGAAGCAAACTCTGAAGGTTTGCAAAGGAGAATTGCATACCTTCAGCAACTCATCATGGAAATCAAAGATAATGCAAGTCCAGATGAGGTCCATCAGATTCTCCCTCTACCAGAGATACAATCTCCACTGATAGGTAAGATTTCCATTACATTGCATGATTAAAAATCATTTTAAGTATCTAAGGACCTTAAGGTTACATTTATGATTTGCTTAATGATCAGATTTAAATTAAAATGTAAAAAAATGATATACTTAGCCATGCAGAATGTTTTTATTAGATGGAATGGAACTTATTGAATTAATTTGAATTGCCATAATAAAAACCATTGAAAATTATTTTGCTAGTTTAAAAATATTCTTGCAGAGTTTGGGATAGAATACATGTACAAATTGTATGAGAATGCATTATGTAAATAAAACTATTTAATATATTTTAATTGCAACTCCAGTTTAAATTATTACCACAAATAGAATAAGATGACTGTTAGTAAGTAACTACTGGTGTCTATCGTTAACATTTGAAAAATATCTCTGCTTGAGCTCTCAATGAATAATAACATATTTGAACATAAATTGTTTATAACACCATTGGCATATTTAAGGTTTTTTGTTCTGATACAGGTTTGCACTGTAGTTAGGATTTTATCGCATACACTTTCTGGCAGCAAAAAAAGAAATAAACATTGTTTTAAAGTGACTTGGATGCACATTTGTGTAACACCCCGAAAAAACAGCAATTCACAGACACAAATAACTGAAAACAATATTAACATTTTTACTTCATAAATAATTTTGTGTACATTTATTACTGAGTTACTACTATGTTATTACTATGCATGCAGAGTGTATTGCAATAATTCATTTATCATAATGCTGTTTCTTTGGTATCAAGCTCATCAAATGATATTAATGTCTAGTCTATCCCTCATTGCTGGCAGCTGATGGGAAGCGGCTGTAAAACGGGACGCGGCTGTAAAAGGACAGCGCTGCTGGGGGGAGGGGGGGGGGAAGAGTTCCTTTCACAGCGTGCGGGGGAGTCTGGCCCGGGGAGGGAAGTAGCTCAGGTGGCTGCGAGCGACCGCCGGGACCGGACAGCGGAACCGGACGCCACCTCAGCGCCTTCTGCCGGCCCACACGCCAGCCAGCCACGGTGACCTTCGGCACAGGCGCAACTGGTGGAGGTGGTGGTTGGCGGGTAGCTACTGGACGGAAGGCTGGCTGCTCCGTCCCGGGCTCTCCCTCTCCCTCTCCCTCTCCCTCTCCCTCTCCCTCTCCCTCTCCCTCTTCCTCTCCCTCTCCCTCTCCCTCTCCCTCCCCCTCCCCCTCCCCCTCCCCCTCCCCGACCTGGGCGCTAAGCCAGTCCCGGGGCAGGCGACCTGGGAACAGCAGCTAGTCCCGGGAACGCGAGGGATCTGGGAACTGAAGCCAGTCCCGGGGCACGCAGGCGATGTTGCCAACCCCTCGACTAAACCAAACCCTTGATCCTGTCCCGCCATCCTTTTTTCAAAATGTAGCAACTTAAATTGGGGGTGCATCTTCGACTCAGGTGCGTCTTCATTGCCGGGAAATACGAGTAATGTTCAAAATCCATTGAGAATTCACCAGGTTGCTCCCTGAAATTGTGGCTGGAAGTGCCAGCGGAAAATACGGCAAAAAGAGAAATAGTTCCATGTTCATCAAATCTGAAATTAGTAAATTAGAAATGAGTAAAATAAAAGACAGGAAAAAAACACCTGTCAAATGAAGGGACACCATAAATCAGCATTTTTTCTTGTAGCTCTGATCTCAGAAAGTAGCCCTCAAAGGGTTGTGCCGCAATAGAACCAGCATTCATTCAGCCACAGGGTACTGTTGATAAGGAATAAATGTACACCACAAAGATGGGAAGGGGAGAAGCAAGGTCCTCCCAGGTGAGATGAAGGCAAGGCGCACACAAAGTAGGAATCAAACGCAAGTGTTCTCAAAGTCAGTCAGTCACACTAACTCAGAAATCCTGCCTCAGGAATCTTGCAAGGTTTCTCTGTTGGGATATGTTGAACATGGTGATCTTTTGCTTACTGCTGGATATCAGAAGTTTTGAAAGGCTCCATTGGGAAAGTAGGGAACCTTTTACTAATGAGAAACATGATTTTAGCATTCACACAAGGGAGGTATTTGGTGACACTGTGGTGCTTTCAATGTTGCAGGAATTCATAAAAGGCAATGCTCATATAGGTAGCTAGATCCATGGCAACATCTTTAATAATTCAATAATCCATTATTGCTCTTTGCATGACAAGGCTGCCTTTTGCATGCTCTCTTCCTCAGAAGCCTATACAGCTTTGTCTTCCCCCAGTGCCCAGACTTTGCCTTGCATCATTGTAGTACACAATTGTTATTGCTGTATAATAATGTGACCCTTTGAGTGCTGCTTCCTGAGGTCTGAGCTGAGAGGGAGTTGCTACATACACAGGAAGCCCAAACCCTAACAGTAACTGTTCTTGAAACAGTGTCCATTATGTGATCTTCAAGCTTTTAAAACAGCATTTCATGAGATTGCTAACACCATTTTGTTGCCGGAGAAAGGATATAGATGAATTTTCAGGCTGTTATCTTTCCCCATTAGTGCATAAATTCCTGGGATGGTGGGTTTGTACAGATTATAGTTTAAAACAGTATTCAGAGTGATAAGATTATGAATTAAATTGATCTTTTCAAATTAAGATTGATATTTTTGCATTACTCTTGCTTTTTTTTGGATTAAGATATTTCCCATTTCATGAAAGATAACAAAGAAAAAAAGGTGATGGTAGAAAGGAAATAACTTTTATGTTTTTAACACATGCACATGCTGCACAAACTAAAGAATTTTCTATTTCTGCCTTTTTACCTCAATTGATTTCCTGTCCTCTACTAAAAAAATGATTGGCTGCTATAAGTAGGACTTGTTTGCAAGATAGGAAGAAACTGCCAAAACATAAAGATGACAGGGGTAATGCAATATGCTATTCACATTTATTTCACACGGCATTGCAGTTTATTGATCACTGAACTCTCACAAAAAAGTAATTGATTAATGTTATCTTTATTCCCATTAATCTGCAGATTTTTCCAAGTTTCTATTTGAACCCAAGTTGGAATTCAGTCTTGGTAAGATCACACACAACCTCTCTCAGTCTTATAATCATAGACTATATTTTAAGGCTTAAATATTACTGTAAATGATGTACTGTAATCGTTTGCCTTTCACAAAAAAAATAATAGCTTTCATGATGTGATGATGTAATAAGCTGAAATTTATAACTTAGCATCTTGTCACAGAATCATGCAGCATGGAATCAGATCCTTCATCCCAACTTTCCCATACTGACCAAGATGCCCCATCTAAACCAGTCCCACCTGCCAGCATTTGGCCCATATCCCTCCAAACCTTTCCTGTCCATGTATCTGGATCTGGATCTGGATCTGGATGTAGTACGCTGAAAAGCTCTAGGTAGAGCATCACTAGCACTTTTTTTTAACACTATCCCCCATCCACTAGGGACAATTTTTACATTTATCAAGCCATTTAACCTACAAACTTGCACATCTTTGGAGTGTGGGAGGAAACCGAAGATCTCGGAGAAAACCCACGCAGGTCACAGGGAGAACGTGCAAACTCCTTACAGACAGCACCCGTAGTCGGGATCTAACCCGGGTCTCCTGGCGCTGCATTCACTGTAAGGCAGCAACTCTACCGCTGTGCCACCGTGCCGCCTGTCCAAAGTATTTTAAATGTTTCTATAGTACCTGCCTCAACTACCTCCTCTGGTAGCTCGTTCCATATACTCACCATCCTCTGTGTGAAAAAGTTGCCCTTTGGGTTCCTATTAAATCTTTCCCCAAACATATGTCCTCTAGTTCTTGATTCCTCTACACGAGGTAAAAGACTATGTGCATTTATCCTCCCTATTCCTCTAATGATCTTATACACCTCTACACGATCACCACTCAGCCTCCTGCGTTCCAAGGAATAAAGTCCTACGCTGCCCAGCCTCTCCCTCAAATTCTGGCAACATCCTTGTAAATCCTCTATGCACTCTTTCCAGAGTAACATCCTTCATATAGCTCCCTCTGCTCCACAAAGCTCCTCAGAGCCCTACCATTCACTGGGAAGTTCCTGCACTGGTATGTCTTCCAAAATGCAACACCTTGCACTTACAGTATCTGCATTCAACTCCTCAGTCCACCTGGTTAACTGATTTATATTAGCAGTTTCAATATTTTGAAGTGCTCCATTGTGTTTGTGATGTTTTTAATCTAGCATGTTTTAATCAAGTATTATAGTGAGACACAAGTATCACTTAAAATATACCATGCATTTTCATATAAGGTTGCCTCTGACCTCAGGAGGAATTACATATCTCATTTGAAAATTTTGAAATAACATGTGATGCCTTGGTTTTCATTTGTCACATTGATCATAACATTTCCAAAAGCATCGTCAAGTTGAGTGCCATTGTGTAAATATATTTCATTTAATTCTATTTAATAAATGTGTATGCCAATGACAAACCTTTCACATTTAACATAAACAAAATAATGTGTACATGTTTGTTTGGTTAAGAGAGAAGATTAACTGCAGGAATATCATCAAAATCAGGCAGTATTGTGAGTTTCATGAATCCTCAGTGCTTTGGTTGTCATGCATCTGCCAACTTATTAGGTAGAAAATGGGTGCAAAGGGAACCAACAATTGTCCTTAGGGGCTTGTGCCTGATCTGCATCTACATTATGGACACTATAGTAAAAGTGGGTTTGTAGATGGGCAAGTTGTAAGCTATTGAGACACCCATTAAAAGAACTTCAAGCACAGAGGGCAAAGTTTCAAACATTTAGGTTTAGCATCACGGTACAAGTATTCTGTTTTGTTTTACCATGCACTGTGCTAATGTTGAAAAGAAAGCCTGCAATGAGCATATTAATAAAATGTTTGAAGCAATGGAAGTTTTGTAATTTCAAAGGACTTTGAAAATGGAATGGGCCACTGCAGAAGATTGCTGATACTTTTCTTTGTAAGAGACCTGCGAAGCAGCTGCAACTATGATTGTAACAGCCTCTTATGTTAACCTAACCTCTTCTTAATCCATTTATTTTCATCTTCATTAAGTCTAGCAGCCAGCTGCTGTCTTTTCATCTTTTTAGTACAATGCAGTTATTTCTGCAGGTCAGGCACAGCATTGCAGACTTCTATAATGTTAATAAATTAGCTGTCGTTCTTTGTGACTCTTTGCATTCAAGGGTAATTTCTGCATCATTATGAATACCTCCATTAGTTGTAGTACTTCAGTATTTAAGATGATGTTTCAGTGTTCTAAGTATGGTACAGCAATTATCATTTGTCTGCTGTAAGCACTGTGTTAAGCATCTCTAATAAGAATAGATATTTTGTTAAAGGTAAGAGGATAATATATTTCAAGAAGTCTGAAGAAGGGTCCCAACCCAAAACGTCTCCTATCCATTTTCTACAGAGATGCTGTATGACTCTCTAAGTTACCCCAGCTTTTTGTGTCTATCTTTGTTCTTATTTCAAGCTCTTTTTTTTAAACTTTGACTTCCGCTATCGCTTAATATGATTAAAGATTGGGGACAATCCTACTTATAGTTTTCCATATGTTTTTCAAAGTAATACAAAGGATGTTAAAATTGACAAATTGTAAATCAGCAATATTTTGATCGCAGTTCTAACAGTTTTTGTGTTATATACATTTGCTCCTCTCTACTCACACCTGGTATTTTTAATTGCAATACACTTCCGTGACTTTGAGTAGGAATATAAAGTAAATAAAGTTTACTTAATGTGGCATAATAACAATTATTCCGTGGATCGTCACCTTGTCGTGGTGGAGAAGCTTGCGTGGACCTGAGATCCTGAGACCGATGCCGTCTGGAGCTATGCTCCTGGTTGGGCCACCCATGGCAGTAAGGTCGAGGGGGAGGTCTCTGACAAAGAGCAATCCAACCAAGACCTCAACGGTGGAACAGGCGGAGGACGATCGCTGACCTTAGTGGAGCGACACAACGGCTGGGAAGGCGGATGAAGGCTGCAGCAGAAAAGGGTCTCCAGTCGTCTTGGACTCCATGCCACTGGATCCTGACCCAGATCTGTCAAGGACCGTGGCTGTCTGTGCACCAATCTCCCCACGTTAAACAAAGTCACGCACAGGTGTCCACCATATAGAGAATAACACCCTGTAGACACCCATGGTCAGCCACGACCGAAGGGGGCCTAAGAAAAAGAAGAAGAACAACAATTATGGACAAGCTTCATGCTGGGTAACATAAAATAACTCATCTCTGCTGAAATAACAGAAATGTGAAGTGAAAGCAAAAATACTACACTCCTTATCAATTTGATCCTTCTACAAATTCTAAGTGCAGTAAGTGAAAAGGCTAGTGTAATGTTAAGTTCTTATGATCAAACTTTTATGTAACAGAATCATGGATCGTGCAGCATAAAACGGGTCTTTATCACCCACCTCGCCTTTACCGACTGTGTTGCTTATCTGCAGTACATGGGTCTAATCCCTTTGCCTGCATTAGACCCATTTCTCTCTAAGTCTCTCCTATTCAAGTACCTGTCCAAATGCCTTTTAAATGTAACTGTATCCGTATCCACCACCTCCTCAGGCAGCTCATTCCAGATATCCTGCCTAATAATGTGTATAATATGCCATCTTGTTCAGCACAGACATTGTGGGCCGAAGGGCCGGTTCCTGTGATGTGCTGTTCACTGTTCTATGTTTGGTACTTGCTCGCTGAGATAATTTCATGGCTCTTTTTTGCTCTCCTAATTTATTTCTTAAATTATCTACTATATCCCTTACAAGCTTTGTGTGATTTGTTTGATACCAATTTTCTGTACTTCACATGCATGATCTTTCTTCTCTTCCCTCATTAAACCTTCAATATCCTTTGTTAACCAAGTCAGTCTGGATCCCGCCCTGCATCTCACTAATTTAAACCCTTTGAAATAGCATCAGCAAAGCTTCCTGCAAGAATATTGATTACACTCCTGTTTAGCTGTAGCCCATCCTTCATGTATAGGTCACTCCTGCCCCAGAAGAAATCCCAATAATCCAAAAATCCTAATGCCCTCCCTCCTACATCAACTCTTCAGCCATGCATTCATCTGCCTTAATATCAGATTTTTATATTCATTAGCATGTAGCACAGTGAGTAATCTTGAGGGTACACCCTTGAGGTCCTGTTTTTCAACTTTCTACTCCATAAATTCCCTTTGCAGGACCACATTCCCCTTCTTGCCTGTGTCATTAGTACTATTATGGACTATCCCTTCTGGCTGCCAACCCTCTCCGATCAGAATGTTCTGCACTTCCTCTGTTTCAGTTTCAGTTAAGTTTATTGTCATGAGTACCCAGGTACAGTAAAACATTTTTGTTGTGTGCTATCCAGTCAGTAGAAAGACAATACAAGATTACAATCGAGCCATTTACAGTGTATAGATACATGATAAGGGAATAACGTTTAGTGCAAGGTAAGGCCAGCAAAGTGCAATCAAAGATAGGTCGAGGGTCATCAATGAGGAAGATAGTAGTTCAGCACTGCTCTCTGGTTGTGGTAGGATGATTCAGTTGCCGGATAACTGCTGGGAAGAAGCTGTCCCTGAATCTGGAGGTGTGCGTTTTCACACTTCTATACCTTTTGCCTGATGGGAGCGGGGAGAAGAGGGAGTGGCCAGGGTGCGACTCGTCCTTGATTACACTGCTGGCCTTGCCGTGGCAGCGTGAGGTATAAATGGACCTGAATGTCGGGGCCTGGTGACGGTCGGGCCCAGAGGTCGGGTCGTGCGGTCGGCAGCTCGGGGAGAAGGACGGTACAGTCGGTCAGAGGCTCCGAGAGGTCGGTAGGTCGTAGGTCTCATTGATCGTACTAGGCCTCGTCGCTTCAGGAGTCAATGCAGTTGGTCTTCAGGTGCTTGGAGTCGAAGTAAGGAGAAATCTGAAAGGAGTTTAAGAAGATTATAATTAAAGTAAGAAATGGCCCCACAACAAAACAATGAAATTCTTACTAATATATATATATTTTTTAATCAATTAATTCATTACCGTAATGCTAGTGCAAAAAGTGAAGTGCAGCCAAAAACAGTCCATAGAAGTTCACAGTTGTTGGGATTGGTGGGAAAAGGCTATCCTTGAACCTGGTAATCACAGTTTTCAGGCTCCGGTACCTTTCTCCTGGTGGTAGGAGAGAAATGAGAGTATTTGATAATATTGGCTGAATTTTGGCGGCTGTGCCTATAGGTTCATTGACAAAAATACATTAGTGGGAGTTATCCACAGGTCCTCAAACAGCAATGGTAGAGCGCATTTTACTTTAATCTAAATATACTTTCATCTTAATAGAAGAACCGCAGATGCTGGTTTGAACCGAAGACACAAAAAGCTGGAGTAACTCAGCGGGACAGGCAGCATCTCTGGAGAGAAAGAATGGGTGATGTTTTGGGTCGGTCTGAAGAAGGGTCTTGACCCAAAACGTCACCCATTCCTTCTCTCCAGAGATGCTGCCTATCCCGCTGAGTTACTCCAGCTTTTTGTGTCTACCTTCATCTAAATATATATTGGGGTAAACAAAATAAGCAATAATAATGTGGTGGACAAATTGATAGTATATAAATGATATTGTTGTCTGGATTAGTATTTTGGGAACTGGTAAGGACACTATCTCGTTAGTGAAAAAAGAAACTGCTGGAGGAATTCAGCAGGTCATGCAGCGTCAGAGGAAGCAAAGGAGTGATAGACTGATGAAGAATTCCAACTCGAAAAAATGACCATTGCTTTCCTCCTGCAGTTAGTTCTTTGCTCCAGATTCCAGCATCGGCTGTCAACACTATCTGTTTAGATTTGGTATAGATTTAGATTTGTACATAAAATTGATTATAGAGTTATCATACCATGTTAGAATACTACATAAAGATTGAAAGCGATTTAGTTCAATAAGGATACAGAATATTAAACCTAAACAATAGACAATAGGTGCAGAAGTAGGCCATTCGGCCCTTCAAACAGAAAGGCTTATAATATTACCAAAAAGCAGTAAGCCTAGAACAAGAGCTCAATAAAATTAACACGTTAAATGAAAAATGTGGAGAAATTATAGGGTCTAAAAGCCAATACATGTACGGAGAGTTGTGAGTCTGTGGAATTCTCTGCCTCAGAGGGCAGTAGAGGCCGGTTCTCTGGATACTTTCAAGAGAGAGTTAGATAGGGCTCTTAAAGATAGCGGAGTCAGGGGATATGGGGATGAGGCAGGAACGGGGTACTGATTGGGGATGATCAGCCATGATCACATTGAATGGCGGTGCTGGCTCGAAGGGCGAATGGCCTACTCCTGCACCTATTGTCTATTGTCTATTGTCTAAAAGGCAATACATGTACAAGACCTGAATGACGGGCATCCTAAAGTTTTGAAAGAGTGGGTCGCTGGATGAATTGGTTCTCATCTTCCATAATTCCATACATTTTAGAACAATTGCCACAGATTGAAATATCGCAAATGTAAATCCCTTATTTAAGGAAGAAATTAAGGAGAAAAGGAGGAAGACTGGACCAGTAATGCTGACATGACCAGCAGGAAAGTACTAAAGTCTATTACCAAAGAAGTGGTAATGGGGTAATTAGAATGTAATAATGGGGTTGGGCAAAGTCAACATGGATTCATGAGGGAGAAATAATGTACGACAATTCTGCTAGCATTGTACGACAATAATGTACGACAATTCTGCTTGGATATGTTGCTTAATTTGGATTTTCTGAAGTTCATCAGTGAGGTGCCACATGTAATAGGTTATTCAAATAAAGTTAAATAACATGGGATTGCAGATTGATTAACAGACTGTAAATAGATACTAGGAATAAAGCATCATTTTCAGGATGACTGCTTGTGGCTAATGGGATGCCTCATGGAATATGATGGGGGACAAGTATAATATGCCCAAATTTGCTGATGATACTGAGATGGGTGGCAGTGTGGGGAGTGAGGAGGTTGCAGAGAGATTTCAAGGGCACATAGACAGTTTGAGTAAATGTGCAAGAAAGGGACAGATTGGATATGATGTGGAAGAATGTGAAAGCATCTGCTTTGTTAGAAAAATAAAAAATATTTTGTTTTTAAATAATAAGAGTGAAAGGTGTTGGTGTTCAAAAGGGACTTGGTTTACGTACACAAACCATTGAAAGCTAACAGGCCGGTGCAGCAAAGAAGCTGGAAGGGATAATGTGTGTGCGTGTACATTGAGTACAAGGGAAAAGATACCTTATGTAATCATACAGAGCCCTCCCTGTTGTGTCTGCAGACGTATAGGTCAATATGTCATCTCTCTTCTTGTGGAAGGATAAACATGATAGAGAGAGTGCATTGATGTTTTACCAGATTGATTCTTTGCATGGAAGATTAGTGTCAGGGTAAAAAGGTTGTTGTATGAGCAGAGATTGAACAGACTGGGACTAGGCTGCACAAATGGTTATGTGTCTGAAACCAAGAGGCCCCATTTGAAAATAAAGTATTAATTTATGATAGAAATGAGAAGAAATTGCTCCAACCAAAGGGGTAAGAATCTTTGGAGTTTTCAAATGAGGGTTGTGAAAATTCGGGTCCCTGTGTGCATTCAAGATATAGATTGATAGATTTCTGGATATTAGTTGAGTTGGGAAAATGATGTTGAGGTAAATGATCAACCCTGATCAGTGAATGACAGAGTAGATGAATGCTATTTCTTGCATTTTATGCATATACAATTATGCAATGATTCGGTAAAGGACAACATGTCAGCCATTGTGATCATGAAGATGAAATTGTGTGCTACCTCACCTACTCAGCAGAAAACAGAAAAATTGAAGGAATACTGTAAAATTGCATCTCACCCCTTACAATTAATAAAATATATCAAAATGCATGAAAATGTATCGATGCACATTCTTGGATTGTAGCAAAATACAAATTAAAATGCTGAGGAAAAAAGGTAAATTACTTTATTGCTTTTAATATTGGATGCAGAAAGCATGAGTAATTAAGCCAGCTCCAGTAATATGAGCCATAATCATCCATTTAGTGGAAAATATGGCCAATAAGTCTGCACCTATAATTTAAATTGGTTACATTCAGATGTGTGGCGCTATCCCAGAAGCATATTAGATTTATACATATCTTATCCGCAGTTTTATAAACAAATCATTTGTGGAGCCGTGTTTATAATAACCCCATTGTTTTCACTTAGATGTGAAATTCTTAAACTGCTGTGGTATTGTTTGGGAGCAATTCCACTCCAAATTTAAAGACTGCTCTGATGGATATTCACTTGATAAATTGTTAGATTTAGTACTAATTACTTACCAGTATTTGATTGTTAAGGATGAGTGATTTGACTTCAGCAATTTGGATGTTGACTCAAACCAGGGAAGTATACATTTGTTTATTGGACTGAACATTGTAATTACGTCATCAGTAAAAAAAAAGTAAACTTTGATTCATTCTCAAATTTGATTAGGTTCTTATTTATTATTGAACCTTTCTTTCCTTTGTCAAGCACAGTTTAATTTTCGAATATCCCTGTGTTGCCCCATTTTATGAAACCTTCTTTACTGAGGAAGGAGAGAGGCTTCAGCTGGCACGTGAAACGAGTTTGAATCACAGAATCTAAAAATACCTAGAAAAAAATTATTCCAGAAGTGTGAATAAGAAGTCCAAATCTGAGTCAACCAGAATAGCATAGGCAAACAATGGTTGGACTCTGAAAGTGTGCTGGGCATTAGCTGTGATTACTGCTTCTGATTGCTATCCAACAACTCCCAGTGGAAGATATGCAAGTTTGTGAACATATTTGCACAATTTAGTTGTTTGCATGTGTAGGCAGAATATTTGAGGGAGTTGCCCAATGCAGGGATTAAAGAGTGTTGGACAGTCTAATATGCCCCATTCCAGTTCTGGCCCTTATGAAGTACTTATAACATTAATCTCCAAAATTATATATATTTTTCCAATGCATGCTGGATCTTGCATAATTATGCAAAACCTTTCATCTGCCTGTCATTTCTGTTTCTTACTTAATCTCAAGGTTTTCCAAATCATTAATTTCCTGTTTCTAATACAAATAAGACACATTAATAAAATTGAGGGGTCATGTCCACATCTGTCATATCAAAGCTTGTTTCTCTGTTACCATTGCTTTTACTCAGCGTTATCACTGTTTGCAGGTCTAACCATTTTGCGTTGCCGCTATTGTCAGTGTTGTCGCTGCTTCTGTGAATTTTATCACCACTAATGTTGCCAGAAAAATATATCTTAGAACAGAAATCCTCCTGAGTTAAGGTTAAGTTTGGGGTTAAAGTTAGAGGAGCCACATTATCCAGCCCACATTAAAAGATGACAGACTTGCAAAGTGCAACTTGGCATACTTTTCATTGCAATGATGGCAACATGCAAATGTTATGCTGCAAACTAATCTGAATGATTTGAGTGACAGAGGAATTGTGTTGTTGATTGCTGCCTGCAGCAGTGAGGAGCAATAATCACGACTGCCTCGCATCAGTTACTGATAGCTGAAAAGAACATGTGGGAACAAGGAACTGCAGATACTATTTACAAAAATAGACAAAGTGCTGGAGTAACTCAGCGGGTCCGGCTTCCTCCACAACCAGTGGTTGGTCATACAGTAGACAGAAGAAAGGAGGACTAGGAAAAGGAGGAGGAATAAGCAAGGAAGAAAACAACTTCACATATGCATTTCTGTCAGAATAGACCAAAAGAATTGTGCATTCCATGAAAAGAAAACTGAATAGTATCACCACTCCATACACAGTTGAAATGTGTTATGTTTTCGAGCAGCAACGTCTGGCCAACATTCAAGCATGGACGATAAATGTAACATTCATGTCACTTAAATGCCATGAAATGTCTGTCTCCAAAATAATAGAGCAACCACTTAGTTTAATATTCACCGGTAATAGAATCACTGAATGCACCACTCTCAACATTCTGGTGATCACGTTAACCAAACATATAACTGGATCAGCCACATAATTACTGTGGCTACAAATGGAGGTCAGAGGTTGGGTATTCTATAACAAATGACTTGACTCCAAACTCCCCCACTGTTTCCAACAAGGAAAACTACTGTTGAATGTTTTCAATTCTCAATTCTCAAGGAATCTGGCATCTTTTATGTGGCAGCCCATTTGATTTTCAGGAAAATAAAATTGAATGGAATCACGATTCCGTACACAATTGAATTATTTTATGCTTTTGTGTAGAAAGGCCTGTTCAACATTCAAACACGGGCTGATAAATATAACATTCATGCCACTTTAGTGCCAGGAAACGATCCATTGCTTTGAGCAATCCCAGCTTCCGTCACAAGTATGCAAGTATACATATGCAAGGTACTTGCTTAAGTTTCCTTAACAGTTTGTTTCACACCCTCATTTGAAAGGGCAGAGCAGCAGACACTTGGGAACACCACTGGCTGCAAATTCACCTCTTAGTCGCATATAATCCTCACTTGAAAAATTGTCTCCATTGCTCTATCGCTTCTGAGTCAGATCCGTGCAACTCCCAACCCCACAACACTATGAGATTATATTTGCTGCAAGGACTGAAGCAGCTCAACAACGCAATTACTCTCAGCCTTTTAATGGCCATTAGGGATAGCCATTAAGTGCTGGTGTTCCGAGCATTGTTCATAAATGTATAAAAATAAAACACATGGCACCATGATAGTTCCCATCTTATTCCAGTGTACACTAGTCCACAACTGATCAGTACAAAACTCAAACAAATCGACATTCTCACACTTAACAATTTAAGAAAAACAACCTATTAAATATCTGTGTGCTTTCCTTAGTGCCTGTCTCCTATCGCCTTTGTTTCTATTCAATGCTCTTCCAGTGGCTGCAAAGGGCAGGTAGATGGCTGCTGAGGTGCAAAGGGAAGTGTTATGTAAGCACCTGGAGAGTAAGACCAAAAGCACTTAGGAAGTAGCAGAAGTAGGTGAAGGCTAAACAGAGCATGCAGTCCTCTCCATCAATTCAATAAGAGCGTGATTGATCCAAATACCTGGTATATCCTCTTATTTTTTGTTACATTTAGGATTTCAAAATCTCTCAGAATTTTCAATCAGTCTTCACAAATCTGTGGTACTGACAATTACAAAAAATTGCAACCCATCCAGGAAAGAACTTTCACCTCAACTCAACCCCAACAAATTGGCCTTTCATTCGCAGAATATGGTATGTTTTAGATTCTCCAGCTGCAGAAAACACATTCAGTAACCACCCTGCTTTTCTTCTCAGAATCTAACAGATCTGAATACAGACCATATGCTGGAAATTCCTCAGTTCCATTCTTTCCCTACATTATTTGCCTCTTTAAAGTTTATTTTTTTTTAAGTAGCAATGTATAGTGCAGTTTAAAAAACAGTGCTGCTGAGGTGATTTGCATAAGCGTCATATTATGTTAACGTCATATTACGTTACATTAATACCAACACCAACATTATATATAGTATCTATAGTTTTTTAAATCTATAGATATTATGTTTACAGGCCCGTTATGCTGCTGCAAGTAAGAATTTCATTGTTTTGTTGTCAGTACATATGACATTTAAACTCTTCACTCTTGACCATACTGTTTCAGAAAGTAAGGCATTTAAAACAATTTTTAAAAGACAATTGGACAGGTACATGGATAGGAAAGATTTAGAGTGATATGGGCCAAACAAAGCCAGGTAGGACTAGTGCAGATGGAATTTCTTTGTTAGCATGGGCAAGTGGGCCTAAGGGTCTGTTTCCATGATGTATGACTCCACGACTAAATGTCTTACAAGACTGGTCACAGTGAGTCCTGAAAACGTGGTGTTTTTCATTACATCTACGCTCCTTGTCTTTGCATTTTTCACACTCTGCTAACATCTTCTTCCATCACACTTGTCCACTTTCAAATACAGCTTAGTACTTGAAAGGTTTCTGCATTGAAGCATTGCATATCAATACATCTTTCACATTTCTGCACACCGTGTCAAGGAGATAATGCCACACTCCTGGATCTTGCATCAACTCACATCTTTAGATGCAATATAAACATATTTAAGGCAGATACCACCACTGCATGTCCATAAGTATCATTCCCATACAAATATCATCAGGGAGTAATATCTAAGGACGCTTGCAGTTTGCCATACAGTACCGGAGGAGTTCAAGTCTCCTACATTCTGAGAACTTGCTATCACAGCTTCATAGAAGGCTGGCCAAAACTTATAGTCATGCATATACTTATCATCTGGGATAATCATAGGTATTTTCAGTATTCACTGAAAACTCTTGTCTCTTAAAAACAAGTTCAAATTCGGAAGTAACTCAGTGGGTCAGGCAACCATGCACTCATCTCATTGACACAAGCAACAAATGTTACCTTCAAGCATATCCAGATATCAATATCTGCAAAACAATGCGGGCTACAGTGCACAGTAAGTGTTCCTTTTACAATTAAAATACACAAAATGTGCTATTTGCAAGTGAGCTTTATAGCCGACCACCTAACATGTATTGCTTTTGTTTTCAGGGGTCCTGCAGTGGCAGGGAAGGGATAACTGAGCCACATCCTAGGGTAACTGCAGGTCTTTGCAGAGCAGAAGTTGCAGGCACCAGCAACTGCAGAAGAAAAGCACCCATTGCAATCATCAGTGCAATAGTCCTGCATCTCCACAGCAGCTCAGATACTGGTGTCAAAAGAGAATAAATTAGATCTGAGGATCACATCTCACCAGAGGAGACAACCGGCTCCAATTGCTGCAGTCAAACAGTAGGGAAAAGGGATCTTCTGTCTCAACTAAGGAAGACCTGTCAGTAGGATTGACTTGAACGGTTCAGATCACCATGGTAGGGATGCATGGAGGAGAATGTTCTCTAAAATGATCGATCTGTCAGGCAGACCATGAGGAGGAGCATGGAGGATTCCATATCCAATTTTACCGGGAGATGGTAGAGAGCTGGGAGAAGCAGCTGAGGGAGTGGACAGTAAGCCTGGCCATAAAAGATCATTCTAGTCATGGTGTCATGGTGATTTAATGTTACATACCATAATAGACTCTTATAGATAGTTCCAAAGCTTATTGTGTTGGTTTACTACAGAAACCAGACTTTCTCAGAAATCCAAAAGTAGGACAGACATTGTATCACCAAGACTAGTCTGATCCCATAGGCAGAGCAGCAACCAGTAAGTTGAAGAAACACATAACTGCAGATGCTGATTTACCAAAGAGAGATAAAATGCCGGAGTAACTCAGTGGGTCAGGCAGTTGAAGGGTCACTGAAGAAGGCTCCCAACCCGAAAAGTCACCTATCCATGTTCTCCTAGGTTACCATTCAGTTACTCCAACATGTTGTGTCTAGCCAGTAAGTTGAAATGCCTTTGAAACTGCAGGGAGGATCTCGTGTTTGTGATAACACTCTAATAAAAACAATCTGTGCTTCATTTCTTCTGCTTTGAGAAATTTCTGTCAATCACGTCCTTGTGGGAAAACAAATGTAGATACACCCTCACAAAACACCTTGTGAGACTGCATGAATGTTGTATTTCTTTCACAAGGGTTTTGTGTGACCACTTGCAACTACTGACCAAGTATTTCAATCAAATCAAGAGGAGATCATTAAGTGCCCTTTTAACAGAATGGATCAGCCCTGTTAATTTCACAGCTTGTTCTTATCGTTAATATCCATTGGTGCACTTGACTAGGCTGGATATTATGGGCTTTATAAGTACCTTTCCCGGGTCAAACACTGTCTCGCATAATGTTCAGAAGGATCCAGGATGGGACTCATGATGCTGAGAGTTGGCTCCTCACCTTCATCAACTTTTTGTTTCAACTCCAGGTCTTGGTGAATGTCCTGATATGGGCCTTGATCCTGCTTCTGTCTTGACTGATGATCCTTACCTTGCTCCATCTTGGCAGCCAATGGCTGAGTTCAGATGATGGTCAACTAAGAATGAATATACCTTCGAGAGTTCAGAAATGAAAGTGAATACCCCTGGTTGGTCTGCCTGACCCTATGGGTTGATGGAGAAGTAGATGATCCTGTATTTGGAGTAGAAGATGTCAGTGCTGCTGTGATAAACAAGTTGTGATATGTTGTATACATGAGCATTTATGGGCTGGAATGATCCTGAGGGTAGTTGAGACTGAGGGTGATCGTGATTTTAACAGTGAGCTGTGTAGGGATGTCTGTGCTTATATACTTGAGGTATCATGAGGTGATGGATGTGAGTAAGTACTCACTTGTGGAATCTGTGAATATCTGTTGTGCTTATAAGACTCACACACATCTATGAAAAGGAGAGGTAATTCAGGTCAAATGGCCACTGTAAATGAGTTTTAGTTGCAAAAAATGGTTTTTGAAGGTGATTGGAAGTATGCTGAGGAAGTAGTGTAGAGCACATTTAATGCAGCCGTGGCATAATTGGCCCAGAAGTAATGGTAATGTTATTTTTTATCCTTGAGTATTAATAAGAGCTGTTTCTTCCGTGAGTTCACAACAACAATGCAGTACAAATGTAGCTGAAAATTTAGTCAATGTCCAACTGGGACAAGTTACAGTTATTATATAGCAATGGCAAATATGAAAATATTACGCAGAATGCAGGCACAGTGTTAGCGTTAAATGCTAAGGCCTTCAGAATGTGTACAGAATATGTTCATGCAGTTATTAGCAGCACATTACTGCATTTTGGAGTTATCTGAACACATTTCTAGATCACCTCACACTCTTTTAAACTCTGACGAGAATTGTCCTGCCCTTCCCACTCCTGCCTCATGACAAATTCCACAGATCTCAGAATTTAGAAAGCAAATCACATCTGTACCACATCCATGATGAATATATCCTTAATAGACAATAGACAATAGACACTATGTGCAGGAGTAGGCCATTCAGCCCTTCAAACCAGCACCACCATTCAATGTGATCATGATTGATCATCCACAATCAGTACCCCGTTCCTGCCTTCTCCCCACATCCCCTGACTCCGCTATCTTCAAGAGCCCTATCTAGCTCTCTCTTGAAAGTATCCAGAGAACCGGCCTCCACCGCCTTCTGAGGCAGAGAATTCCACAGACTCACAACTCTCGGTGTGAAAATGTTTCCTCATCTCCGTTCTAAATGGCTTACCCCTTATTCTTAAACTGTGGCCCCTGGTTCTGGACTCCCCCATCATCGGGAACATGTTTCCTGCCTCTAGCGTGTCCAAACACTTAATAATCTTATATGTTTCAATAAGATCCCCTCTCATTCTTCTAAATTCCAGAGGATACAAGCCCAGCCGCTCCATTCTCTCAGCATATGACAGTCATGCTGAGAGAATACAAAATGCTGGAGTAACTCAGTGGGTCAGGCAGCAGCTCTGGAGAAAAGGAAGGAGTATATCCTCCTTGTCTGCAGAGAATAAAACTGGAGACTATGTTCCAAGTGTACTGTCACCAAAATTTTGAATGAATGCAGCAATGCTTCCTTACATAAGCCATCTTACACGGGTGGTCAGCACATTATTTAGCTTCCAAATTGCTTTTGTACCTGCAATTCAACCTATTTTTGTTTCAAAACAAACACATCAAGATTTGTACACCCATTATCCACGGGTTCCTTACCATTTAAAAGATATTATGTTGGTCAGAACTTGCTGGGAAACTCTGGCAGTTCCGTGATGAATTGCTGCTATTTGTCCTGTTTAGTGTCAGCATTTTCAGAACACCCATGCGAACCCGTAATTCTCAAGCGTTGCTGCCTGAGTTCAGCCCATGGTTTCCCAGCTGGTCTTGACATGCAGTCCAGTGGCAGTGCATGAAGCTGATGAAATCTCAGCAGTTACACTGGGGAATCTGCTCACTGAACCTGTGCCAGATAGAGCAGGAGCAAGAACAGTGAGCCTATTCATTTGAATCGACGCAAATGGCTGTGAGACCCCAGAGAGAACGGCAAGTATAAAGTAATTTAGATGTGTTTTAATTAATTGAGCTGCTCTAATATTTTTAATAAGTGTTTTAGGTGACATGTTTTAACGTTTCTGTAATCCTTTTTTTCCAATTGAATAATTCACTTTCAATAGTTTTTAAATATTTTTGCATGTTAGTGACCACCAGAAACTTTTTTTAAAAAGTCATTTTTTAACAGCTGGCGAAACTAAAACAAGCTTTTTCAAGTTGTCAAGGTTTTTATTCAGCCATGTTGTGAACTGGGTTTGTTCTGGCCCACACATGCAACCTCATCACAAGACACAAGGCTTTGCTCCCATGAATGGCTGTGTCATTTGGTACCTATGCCCTCCCAGTAGGTACGAGTGTCCACTGTGGTGGGGAGAGTGAATTCCACAAAAGATCATAGTTATTCTGTATAGTGGTGACGAGGGCACAGAGGCTGGTTCCAATGAGTTCCACTTTATTCTGTTTCCTTTTCTTCCTATCAATGTGAATAACTTCACACTTCTGAAGATGATCTCTGGCCTAAATAGCCTACCTGTAATCTGCGCTTTTTCACTATGGGCATTAACATCTAAGCTAGATGGTTGTCAATGTATTGCAAGGGCATTTGTGGAATGGCACTGGAGGGATCATGAACCTTGTTGGTGTAACAACTGAAAACATATTCGGTATGAGCTTGGCATCATATTCATTGGTCTTTGTGCTGCCACAGAGCCCTTTTAAGAGGTGCAGATATGGCTTTAACAAAGCTGAGTTAGTTTCAACTGGTTCAATCTGCCAACAAAATTATGTTAGTGCATCCAGCAGTGTCAAATGGCAATGGGCAGCAATTTCAGGATTACTACTTGTACTGTATACTAATGAGGCAAGAAATAGAAAGATAGTTCAATACATGGCTGAGGAGAAGATGCAGAGGGGAAGGTCTTAGTAATCAGGGAGAATGTCACAACTGCACTCAGAGAAGACCTACTGGAGGGTTCATCCACTGAGGTTATATGGGAAGAGCTTAAACATAAGAAAGCTGTAATCACTCTGATCGACATATCTGTTCCTCTATTATCCACCCATTAGCCAGCAGAATATGGAGGAACAGATATGTAGACAGATTATGGAAAGATGTGAAAGCAACATGGTTGGCATGGGGGTGCATGTTTCTTGAAACATTATGCAGATAACACAAAAAAATGTGTAGTGGCAGACAATGAAGAAGGCTGTCAAAAGGATAGAGCAGGATATAGATCAGTTCCAGATATGGACTGAGAATCAGCGGATGGATTTTCGATTGGGCAAGTCTAAGGTGTCGCACTTTGGGAAGTCATATATAAGAGTAAAGTTCACAATTAGTGGCAGGATCCTTTTCAGCATTGATGTATAGAGGGATCTTGGGGTCCAAGTCCTTAGCACCCTCAAAATCGCAATGCAAGTAGATAGAGAGTGAACATAGTACGCTTGCCTTCATTGGTTGTGGTATTGAATATAAGCTTCAGGAAGTTTTGATGAAGTTCTATAAGACTTTGGTTAGGCTGCATTTGGAGTACTGCGTGCGGTTCTTGTCTCCACATTACAGAAAGGATGCAGAGTCTTTGGACAGGGTGAAGAAGAGGTTTACAATCCTGCCTGGATTTTACAGTATTAGCTATAAGGAGAGGTTGGACAAACTTGGATTGTTTTCTCTGGAGTGTCAGAGGTTGAGAGGAGACCTGATGGAAGTGTGTAAAATTATGGGAGGTATAGATAGATAGACATTCAAAATCTCTTCCCCAGGCTAGAAATGCAAGAGGGCTTAGCGTTAAGGTCAAAGGGGCAAAAATGTGTATACAGAGAGAGGTAGGTTCCTGCATCTTTCTGCCAAGAGTTGTGGTGGCAGAAGCATGTACACTAAGAATTTTTAAGGGGCTTTCAGATAGGCACATGAACATGCAGGGAATGGAGGGATATGAATACATGCAGACAGATGGGATTAATTTGGCATTATGTTCAACACAGACATCATTCCTGTGCTGTTCTGTTCTATGTTCTATGGTTAATCTTATGGTGTGGGAGAACATTACTGTGATTACTCCATTACAAATCTAATGTTAGTAGCTACACTCGGCAATTAATTAATATTGCCAAATAATTTTAGTAAATGTTTTGAATATTATTAATAAACAGTGTTTCTGCTTTGAAAACCTTTATGTGAAAACCTCTACCCAGATATCCTGTTTCACTGATTCGTGTTTGATTACTGTGCACTGTTATTTTAACAGTGCTCCTGGAGAATTCTGTTTAAAGTGCACTGCGGCACAGATTTCATTTCCTGAACCACATTCCTTCTGGCAAAAGCATTAGGCTGATTGATCTGCACCAGCTTGCAGCCAGCCAAGACAGTTTTCCAAAATGTTTCCTGCCTCATTAATGCACTTTTAATTTAGAGAATCTCTTGTTTCTGTGAATCATTAAAACAAAATTAAACTGTGCCTCGTCCTTTGAGATTTGCTATTGAGTTTATTCCACTTTTTGCTACTGACTGTTGGTGGAACCATTCCTATACGTGTAACAACACTGAGTGAAAGGCAGAAAAGTACTGAAGACAAGCAGGTTTCTGCATGCAAAAACTAGTCATAAGAAGCTTTTTCTTCTTCCCTGCTTAAAATTATATTGGATCCTGTGGGGTAGCAGATGGTTGAGTGAGTTATTTCCTAATAAAACATGGATAGTGTACACTGTATGTCCATGCATGTGCAGATCATACAACTGAAGAACATTTGTCAGTAAAACATTGGCAGGAAATCAAATAGAGGATGGTATAATTTATGGAAAATTCTCTAAACAAGCTTTGACATGTGACTTCCTTCAATAAGCTTTGCTTCCAAGGACTTCCTTTAGTTGGAAAGTTGCTCTGTGGAGTAGAGTGTTCTGCTGTAGCTGCAGCCAGGCTGTTGAAAAGTGAGCTTTTTTCCCCCTGATTTCTTTTAAAAAGTCCAGCTTACACTTCTTTTCTGCATTTTTTACCAGCATGCAAGGAATTGATGACGACACCTCGTGATCGGAAACCAAATGCTTTTGTGCAGATCACTGTCATAAATCCCACACAGCAGAGCTTGACCAGATACTCTAATACTGAAACAGTGGAGGTAAGTGTATCATTGATACATCATTTCAGTTGTCTTCTGTATATGGATTTCCCAATATTTATTCTCACATATATTGTGAAATTCCACCCCCAGCCCAGAAACTAATGGGATAAAGGGTAGAATCTGGAGTTGAAATGTAAGCTTTTTGTTACAGTTAAATAATTTACTTGAACTAAGACCATAAGCTTCCAGCAAAATGTGAGAGCTTAATTTTGCTGGAAATGTGAGTAGTGTGTTGGAAACCACTGCTAACTTTATTTTTTTAATCTTATCACTGAGAGCAGTCGTGCTTCAGTAAAAGGCTGTGAAAATACCAAGTTAAACTGGGAGGACAATGACCTGATTTGAATACATTTTTTTACTGAAACAGGACATTTCATAATGGGCACAATATTCATATCTTAACATAAATGAAACAGTTTTTACAGATTGACGGTAATCGAGATCTGTAGTTCCTGTGGGTTTTACATGCTGATGTCTGTTTCTCCTGGATCTATCTGTTGATGGCACAGGGCTGATTTCTGGCAACCTACTTGCATGATTCATGATGTGCTATTATGTGGTGATGTTTTGAGTTCCAGGCTTGTCTAGGTGTGCATTATGCCTCAGTACATCACTATGCTATGATGTTCCTTGGTTTGTGCAAATATGGATCTAGGAATTGCAGAGAGATACTGTATGCTTATCAGTACTCATAAATAACTTATACATTACCATACAATTTTAGTGATGATAGATTGCAAAATACATAAGGATGAGTGTAACTGGCGTGCAGAGTTTGCAGGCCTTTTATGTAAGCGTTACTTTAACAGACCCTAAGAATATCATTAAAAGAGTGGAGGCATTTTTTGTGGTACCCTGTGGAATGCAAATACAATGCAAAGCATAGATAAAGCAGACAATTTCTCAAAGATTTTGGATGGCTTTTGGGAGTAAGTATTTTTACAGTGCATTAAAACTAATAGAAGTAACCGAGGCAGTTGTGTTCTGGGGAACATTCTTAAAAGAAATGTTAAAAGCTTGGAAAAAAGCCATCAAGCAAATAAATGACAACTGTTACATTCTGTTTAGATGTGGAGTATATGACAGGTGCTGAAGATGTTTCATCTAATCACTCAGCTCCCTGTAGCGTGCAAATTCAGCTGCTGCAAGTCAACCTTTTGGCCACTTTGAGGCAGTAACTTCATATTTCAAACCAGTCACTGCACTCTTTGTCATTTCATGACAAGCAAAATGTTCTGTTGTTAAATTAAAAAGCAATTTTGATTTCACAGATTTAACATCTGATTGAAAAGTAGTGGCTTAATTTCCTTTGAAGTGGGTGTCTAATTTTGCTGAATGAAACTCAATTTGATTTTCCTGGTTCTTGTAATAGGAAACGTTGCATTTTCTGCAGGAAGCATGTGGGGGAACTGAATTCACGGAACATAAGGCTTCAGGTTTTTGAACTGAAGTATTTACTGAAATTCCTTTGGCCTTATAAACCAGTACATAAAACGCTGAGCAAATTGTTGTCTTTTTTGGTTATATTGTAAATACGCTAATATGAAATTTATTCAAGGGCTTCAAGTTAGGAATCTAAAAATGACTGTACCATTCAACAAATTGAAACCTATCAAATTACCCTTCAAATTTCTCCTCTTTATTCCCAATGGTACTGATTTGTAATGATGTACGCAATTTCTTGACGATTCCGTGCCAGCAGGTATTTTGACTGTGGCAGGCATCACAATGAATCCTGTAGTTTTCCAGCAGGAATCGCTAATCAAGGAAAAAAGAATTGCATTTAGACCATTCATTCTGTGATCTAATAATGTCCCAAAGAATTTCCAGACAATTATGTACTTTTGAGGTGCAGTCATTATTCAAATAAGAATCAACAGATTGGTGGGCATGGTGCACGGGCACAATCCAAGGGGCGGCACGGTGGCACAGCAATAGACTTGCTGCCTTACAACACACCAGAGACCCGAGTTCAATTCTGACTATGGGTGCTTGTTTGTATCGAGTTTGTACATTCTGCTTGTGACCTGCGTGGGTTTTCTCCGGGAGCTCCGGTTTCTTCCCACACTCCAAAGACGTACAGGTTTGTAGGCTAATTGGCATGGTGTACTTGAAAATTATCCCTAGTGTGTGTAGGATAGTGTTAGTGCAAGGGGATCGCTGGTCGGTGCAGACTCGATGGGCTGAAGGGCCTGCTTTCGCACTGTATCTCTAAACTAAACTAAGGTATTAAATAAGAAAGTAGTAAGACAACAATAAATTGAAGATAAGAATCAAGAATTGTTTTATTTTACATTTTTAATCTAGGGATGCTGAGGCCAATTATAATACTCTTATTGCAATAATTGTCTAAGTCCTTAGATCCAATTTTGCACCTCCAATTTTGTTCTGAATAACCAATTTCAAAAGTGACTATTTTGTAATTGAGCTATTGGAGGATTTGCTATAAATTTTCTTGGAATTGCTTATTCTTTCTTTGTCTGAGTATTTAGGCTGGAAATAAAATTGTTCATTTTGTTTTGCATCGTAATGTTTTAGTTACTTACCATACCAGTTTATGATATTATACTGCACAAAGAGGAACGAGTTCATCATTATGTTAACATGATGTTGTCAAAATGTGATATTTCATCTGCATGTTATAGCAGAGTGTTTAACTAGCATGTTTAACAAAGATATGACATCATATTCATCATGTAACTAATTGTCCCAGCATCCATAAAAGACAAAGCATTCTTACCATGTTAATCAGAAACAGGGCGGGGATGGGACAGGATGTGTGCATTATTCTGTAATTATATTAGTAGCTTGCAATCAATGGCAGTGAGCCATTACTGGCAAACCAGCAATATTAATTGTTGCAGCTGCTCTTTGTAACTGCGCACACCAATACATATGTTAGTTAGGTCCAGTGATAGCACTACCTCTGACAACACAGGTGATTTATTTAGGATGGGGAGGCCATTGATTTGGGTTGTTTTGGTTCTTTGTGGTGTTGAAATATTCTTGTTATGTTTTTCTGTAGGTGGGAGATGCTATTCTTTCTGAATGATGACATTATTAAATACCTCATTATTATCATTCAGTAGCAGAGAGTAGAGAACTGCGCAGGAAACAAAAGTTCTTAAATACAAATTTTGGACAGTTTCCCACCTCCATAAATTAAAATTCTCATCCTCACACACATATTTCTATCTACTGTAGTCATTTCTACCTCTGTAATTGCATTCAATTTTACAACCATATCAGTACTCTTGTATATTCCCGCCTTCCTTCATCCCATTGGTGGGTGACAGCCTTCAGCTGGTGTGGCCTTACCTTTGGAAGCCCTTCCACAAACCTACCTAACCTTCTCTTCCTTTAAGATGTATATTTAAACAAGCCATCGGTTATCCAAAATGGTTTAGGATTTGTGGTAGTAATGGCAACAAAACTATTGGCATTCAATGCCATTACTTTGGAAAACGAACAGAAACGTTGTGGATCTTTGTGCATACATGACTTCGCACAGAAATCCTGTTTCTGTCAGGAATTCAGTATTCGTATTGCCTGCACCACCACATCAAGGGCAAATACTTACATTGACATGAATTTCAGCAAGTTATCCCAGAAGAAAGTAGTCTGAAGATGTTGTATATAATATCTACATGTGATTTTAATCATGTGCAACATTATTTCCTGTCCAACTATCGGGCCTAAAGGGCCTGTCCCACTTGGGCGACCTAATCCGCGAGTTCTGGCAAGTTTGCCCTCGACTCATACTCGCAGCATGGTCGAAACGAGGTCGTAGGAGGTCTTCGTAACTCTCCTTCATGCTCGAGAGTGGTCTCCGCGTACTCGAGGCCTCAGCTAGGTCGCAGCGTTTTTTTCAACATGTTAAAAAATGCCCGCGAGTAAAAAAAGGTCGCCATGGAAAAAATCGATATCTTTTTTTACTCATAGGTTTAGGCATAGTAGGTCGTAGTAGGTCGTCATGTTAGTCGTAGGTAATTGAGGGTAGTCGAAGGTAGTCGTAGATAGTCTTCATCATAGTCGAAGAGAGGTCGAAGGAGATCAAAGGAGGTCGTCTTTACTCTCCACTATTCGGTGTCCAATTTTCCTGAAGTTAGTCGTAGCTAGTTGTAGCTAGTCGAAGCTGGTCTTCAACATAGTCGAAGGAGGTCTTCTACATAGTCGAAGGAGGTCTTCAACATGTCAATTTTTCAAACTCTTCTAAACTTGCCAATTAGGTCACCCAAGTGGGACAGCCCCTTAATTTAATCTTCTTATATTGTAATACCCTCACAGAAATACTTCAAAATATAAGAGATTTTAAAATTATTTTAAAGTATCTTTTAGGGGGAAGTCTTTTAGGACCGAGATGAGAAAATCATTTTTCACACAGAGAGTGGTGAATCTGTGGAATTCTCTGCCACAGAAGGTAGTTGAGGCCAGTTAATTGGCTATATTTAAGAGGGAGTTAGATGTGGCCCTTGTGGCTAAAGGGATCAGGGGGTATGGGGAGAAGACAAGTACAGGATACTGAGTTGGATGATCAGCCATGATCATATTGAATGGCGGTGCAGGCTCGAAGGGTCGAATGGCCTACTCCTGCACCTATTTTCTATGTTTCTATGTAATATATATATGTTTTAGTTTCTGAGTGGCTTGGTGGCTTACTCCTGCTCCTAATATCTTGTGTACTTGCGTTGGCGATGCAGCACCCAGTGGGTTGGCCTGTAGAATGAGAGTATGATACTTAGCTGACGAGGGTCCTAATCTGGTGCCAAGAGAAGGCCAAGATTGTCCCAGGAGTGGCTAACAATGGTTGCTCACGAACAATGTGATTCAACTTTCTTTGCAATTCCACAAAAAGTATAATTCTGTGCACCATCACCTCAGAAATCACATTGTGCATGAGGATGACTTGAACCCAGAAAAATCCAGTTGATTGAGGGGTCTCGACACGAAACATTCTCCAGAGATGCTGGCTTACCCGCTGAGTTACACCAGCTTTTTGTGTCTGATTTTTCAGAATGATGTTTGCTATTGGATTTTGCTTTGAGGGGAAAAGGAATTTCATTTGCTTAATGCCATAAAAGAAAGTGTAATATGACTGACTTCCAAGGCTTCCTAGTTATCTTTTTAAAGCCCCTTGGGATCCTGTTAGTTCTCCAGGAGAATTATTTTATCTTTGGTCTCCTGGTCTGTAGCAAAGCAATCTATGCGTTGGATTGACTAACACTCAGGAAACACAGAGAACACCATAAGGCTTGTCTGGTTTATTTGACCTTCTTCTCAGACCTCCCACATGCAGATAACGAGATACACATGATTAAATAGGCCATGCAATGATGCCATACTTAGTTATATGTGCAGATGGAAAGAGCCAGGAGTTTCAGCAATTAACTGATAGTCCTATTTATGGATTCACCCTCAACCCAGGCACCAAAAAGCCTACATTCACCTCATCAGCAACCTGAAAGACCACATAACTGTGATTGAAGTGAGTCATCTTTGACCCCTGGGTCTGTCTAAGAAGGATGGGATGTTTCCTCCCACATCCCAAGGACATCAGGTTTGTAGGTTAATTGGCCTTGTGTAAATTGCCTCTAGTGTATAGAGAGGGGATGAGAAAGTCAGATAACATAGAATTAGTATGTAGAACCAATGAACTGCAGATGCTAGTTTGCAAATAAATACACAAAGTGCTGGAGTAACTCAGCAGGTCAGGAAGCATCTCTGAAAAACATAGATAGTTAATGTTTCGTGTCGGGACCTTCTTCAAACTGATAGTGTAAAGCAAGCAAAAGATAGATACAGTTGAGGGGGGGGATTGATAGGTATATAGTTTGACAAGGGACAAAGAAGAAAAGACAGGAGGTGTAAATCAAAAGGATTGAAGAGTTGGGAATATAGGTGGAAGAGGAAAGCGAGGGGGAAATAGGAGTGAGTCCAAGTGCGACAAAGGGGAGGGGGGAGAGAGAAAGTTTGTGGGGTGAGGGGGTGGTGGTTTAGTAGTTACCTAAGATTGGAGAATTCAATGTTCATATTGTTAGGTTGTAGGTATGTAGGATAATAGGCTTCTATAGAAACATAGTAAAATAAGTGCAGGAGTAGGCCATTCGGCCCTTCGAGGCAGCACCGCCATTCAATATGATCATGGTTGATCATCTAAAATCAGTATCCCGTTCTGGCTTTTTCCCCATATCCCTTGATTCCTTTAACCCTAAGAGCTAAATCTACCTCTCTCTTGAAAATATCCAGTGAATTGTCCTCCACTGCCTTCTGTGGGAGAGAATTCCACAGATTCACAACTCTCTGGGTGAAAAAAGTTTTCCTCAACTCAGTCCTAAATGGCCTACCCCTTATTCTTAAACTGTGACCCCTGCCTGGTTCTGGACTCCCCCAACATCGGGAACATTTTCCCTGCATCTAGCCTGTCCAATCCTTTAAGAATTTTATATGTTTCTATTAGATCCCCTCTTAATGGTTGTACAAGTGTGATGAGTTGTTCAGCTGGTTTGAAGGCCTCACAGCTGCTGGATGTTTTGATCCTTTTCATTGATCCTTGTCTGTAGCAAGCATCTAAAGAAAGGGAAACTGCCATAGAGATTGCCGTAGTTTATTGGGAACTTTCTAGGAGTATTGTCACTGTCTTCTAATCAATTATTGTGGATAAGTATCTCCTCTTGTGGCTCAGAGTGAGATTTTGTTTTTCTATACTCCCATATGTTTCTTGAGAAATTCTTGCCATGTTAGATTTGCAAAGGCTGAAACACACTTGATATGGGAGCTTCTGCGGAAAGAGGATAAAATGAGTTAACATTTCATTTTGAAGGCCCTTCAACAGAATTGAAAATGGAAGAGTTTGGGAAAGAATGCGGAGGAAATGACTACAATATAGGGAATATGTATGATAGGACAAGTCATAGGTTGCAGTAATAATACACTGTTTATGAAGATATCAAGTTTATTGAGTAGGGACGGAACGGTGCCGCAGCGGTAGAGTTGCTGCCTTGCAGCTCCGACTGCGCCAGAGACCCGGATTCGATCCCAACTACGGATGTTGCCTGTACGGAGTTTGTACGTTTTCCTCGTGACCCGCGAGATTTTCGGTTTCCTCCCACATTCCAAAGACGTACAGGTTTGTAGGTTAATTGGCTTGGTATTATTGTAAATTGTCCCTAGTGTGTGTAGGATAGTGTAAGTGTGCAGGAATCGCTGGTCTGCGTGGATTCGGTGGGCCAAAGGGCCTGTTTCCGCGCTGTATCTCTAAACTAAACTAAACTAATGGGTGAAATTAGAGAGAGAAAACAAAGAGAAACGTGAAAAGTGTGAATTGCAAGTCAAAGCTATTGCAGAGAACTGAAAGTAGAAGGAGTATGTTGGAAATGTTCAGCAGATGAGACAGTCTTTGCAGAGAGAGACAACATTAGTTAACCTTTTGGATAACCTGACAGCAGAACTGGCCCATGATGAAATGCACAGAGAAAATGAGGTACCTGAAATTGTTGGATTCGATGTTGAGCGAATTCTCACATTTGAGGCTTTTTAAAACATTTATATGTAAATATAAGGACATGAAGAATATCAGAAGGCCAGCTGTTTTATAAGTTCCATCTCATACTGTCATATTCTTTCTGAGTAAATTACATAGAAAACAGAACTGATTTAGGTTCTTCTGGCCTTCAGTTGACAGGAGAATTGCCTAACTGTCTGCATATAGGCTGGAGTAGTATCATCATTATATTCAGCCATTTTTTGTATGTGACTAGCTTATGTGGTGACATATTTTCCACTGGCTGCATCCTTAAGAAAAATTGTTTATACTAAATGTTTCCGCTGTATTAGTGTCATTAAAGTCAGGGCATTAACTGCCTTATTTTAAAAACATTTCTGTTTTCTGTCATGATGCAGACTGTGAAAATCATTAGAAGTGCAGCGAATGTAATAAGCATAAATTAATTCATTCTAAAATTGATTTATATTAAAATATGGAACAAAATGAGAGTCTAGAGAAGAAAATAATTTACATAGAAAAATGAATAAAGCAGTGTTCGCAGCTTACATGTTTTAATATAGAAAATTACAGACATCAAGAAGATATCAGTGGTACTTCATAATTAAGGAATTAAGGAAGCATGATGACATTAGATTGATTTCCAGATAAATTTAAGCACGTTTTGTGACCTGATCTTCATATATGGCATGTCATGTAAACAAATTATCTGGTTTATTTCCCTGGAATCAAGAAAACCTAATCCTGCAGAAAAACTAATAGCAATTCAGCACCCAGTATTTAGATTTAATCTGTTTTACTATTGCCTCCAGAGAGAACATCCACATTATTTTTGTTATATTAATTTCATGTTCAACCTTCAAATAAACCAATGCTGTGCAATTTATATGCTTGAACTGCAGATTCACAGCCATTGCTAATGGTTCTTATACTGAGAATCATGAAGATCAAGCAAATAGATCAACATGTGAGCAGACACTTCCGTGTTTTCATGAGGTTTTGGGGTCAGGATTATTGTAATACTTTCAGAGACAATGTTAAAACCTATTCATTGCATTGGACTTATTTTTCATTACCAGTATACATCAAATTATTTTTCTCAATGGTATTTTTATGTTGCTTGTTTCCATTTTCCTCCAATAATGGAATACATTTTATATTCACCGGTTTCTTATCAAATACTTTCCATGATTTAATATACATGTCCGTGTCTAAGAGCTTCCTTATTGGTTCATTATCTCTGCCCTCAGTAACATGCATTATACTTTCATGTTGGGTAATAACTCTGGAAAGTGAAATAGAGTTAACATTTCACACCATAACCAATCAACCTGAAATGTTAGATCTATTCTCTCTCCACAGATGGGAATATTTCCTGCTTATATTTCTGATCTCCAGGTATAATCTCTAGCTTCAACCGAGAGGCAGTAATGTCCAGAATGTCCTGTTCCTGGAAAGTCAACCACTGTAATGTCATGTTTTTTCTCAAAATTCTGTCTGTTGGCTTGGATTTTGTCATGCAAATAGATGACGATTTTGGATGAGCAAATTGAACAAGCATGTACATTGAGAAATGATGACCTCCCTCCAGCTCACCCTGGGTTGATAATTAACCATGCATCATAAATAGAATGCATTTCACTGTGAACTCCTTTAAGATCTCCGTATGCTTAATATTTGAGTTACAATTTGAATCTGTGCCCTTCTGGTGTATGGTTAGGTGTGATAAAACAAAAAAGACTTCTAAAGCTTTGTCTGCCAGCAGCAAATGTGAAAAAAGTGTTAGGCATTGCTTTGTGCAGGTATAGTCGGGCCACCCACCTGATAAATGATTATGAGCTATGATGTGATAACTTGTGAAGGGATGCCATTCCTCATATTTGGTTTCAGGTCAGTTATTGCAGCATGAATGCACTGATTAAGGATGCCAAACAAGACAACCTCATTGTGAAGCTCTTTTCACCAGATATCAAATGGTGACGATTATTCAATTACATACCAACTGATTCTATTTTCTGCTCTTGCCTTTGCTTTCCCATCCGCCAATATTTACACTGCATGGTCTCCGGAAAGCCTGCCAGTAATTATCAGCCAATGTATTGAATGGAAAATCTACCAATATTACCTCTGCCTACAAGCAGCCTCGTAACATTTAGGTAATGATGATGCAATTGATAGCTTGGTTTATCCCTTTGGCAAGTTTTCAGTGCAACACTCAAAAGCAGGAGCTTTCCTTGAATAACAAACAAGGCTGACTCTCTTTCAATAAGGTTTCATCTGTTTCAGTTTTGTGAACCCAGTGCAGCCTCAGTGCCTAAAATGGAAAATTCACCCAACTAGTTCGAAGGCATGCAGACGCACTAGGGGCCAAGTTCACTCCATGAGATTTGTTGAAGTAATTGATCTGCACTGAGACATTAATAAGGAACTGCAGCTGGTTGCAGGCTCCAGGGAAGGGAAGTCACGGGTCTGGAGGATTATCGTGCAACTTCAGTTGAATGTGCATACATATGGACTCCAGCAGAGGACAGTTTGGCTCTGACGAACAGCTGAATATACTGTAAAATTCACTGGAAATTCATTCACATAATAAATATTTGCTGGATTACAGCCACTGTTTTTTGGAAGTATATCACGCAAGCAGATAATACCTTCAAGAAAGGAGAAGATAAGGTTGAATTGAAGGCAGATAAGAAAATAATGTTTGTGAGAACATATTAAACTGAGGGATAAAAATTTAAACCAAAGTACCAGGGAATGGAGCCTCACAGGGCTTTACAGCATAAATGAACTGCTGTTGCAGTTAAGCTATTCTTATAAATGAGAGATGAATAAACTCTTCCAATTTTCCACAAAAGATCGTTTAATGCCAAAAGCAAATTGTGGTTCCCATGACATGATGCAACTTAGACTGCACCAATTAATAAAGGGGAAGAATGTGGCAAACCAAGTATGATTGAGATGCCTTGCCAGTTTTTTCCCGAATTTTCAGCTCCATCTGTTATAAATCTTTAAGCAGCACAAGAAAAAACAGTTTTTACCAGACACTAAACCAATATTTAAATTCTATTGACATCAATATATCGGTTTTGCATACCTATATGAAATATTATTTATAGTATTGAATAATTGTATTCAAATTCCCTTCCACCCACATCTGATATAAGCAATTTTTCTGAAAATGTACTTCTGAATATTATTGCCAATAGCTCATTTAAAGTGAACTGCACACCCTCAAGTCTGAAGAAGGGTCCCGACCTGATATGTCCAAGTTCTCCAAAGATGCTGCTTGACCCATTACTCCAGCACTTTGTGTCCCTTCGTGGTGTCTGAAGAAGGGTCTCGACCTGAAACGTCCATATTGTCCATAGATGCTGCTTGACCCACAAAGTTGCTCCAACACTTTGTGTCCATTAATGTAAACCAGCATCTGCAGTTCCTTGTTTCTGCACACCCTCAAAACTGACATCCAGGTGTTTTTCATCTCTACAAAAATGATTCATATGTTGAAAAGCATCCATAATATCTCTATTTTATATCCTCTACAACAATAGAATAATCCATGTATCGCTAAAGTTACCTCATAATTATAGCTTCTCAGCTTTGGTTATTTTGATACATCTGCATTCTCTTTAGTTTAGTTTATTTTAGAAATACAACATAGAAACAGGCCCTTTGGCCCACCGATTCCACACCGACCATTTATCACCTCTTCACTCGTTCTATGTTATCCGACTTTCTCATCCACTCCCTACACATTAGGGGCAATTTCTACAGAGACATATTAACCTACAAACCTGCACGCTTTGGGATATGGGAGGAAACTGCTGTACCCGGAGGAAACCCACGCAGTCACAGGGAGAACGTGCAAACTCCGCACAGACAACACCCAAGGTCAGGATTGAACCCAGGTCACTGGCACCGCGAGGTAGCAGTCCCACCTGCGGGCTACTGTGCAACTCTTAACATTCTGTACAAACTTGTACATCTGAAACAGCAAGCATTATTCTAACGAGGTTTAACCTAATGCCTTGTGCAAGTTAATCATTACCCCATCATCCTTATGCCCCACCTGGGAGGTGAGAGATATTGATGCCTGGTCAGGAAAAATAATCATATGTCAGGTTTAGACAGTTGTGATTAAACAATGCTCGATGAGTATACGAATTGAAGGAGTACACTTACGTGGGAAGTCAGAAAGGTAAAAAGAGGGCATGAGGTTTATCTAGTAGAGGAAAATTCCATGATATTCCAGAACGATATTTTTGGAACTGGAGGCTTGTGACACGTGGTGTGCCACTGTTATTCATCATTTCTTTGAATGACTTGGATGAGAAGGCATGGTTAGTAAGTTTGCAGAAAAATAAGAGGTATCTTAGACTGTGAAGAAAGTTGTCAAAAAGTGCAGCAGGATCTTGATCAGCTGGATAAGGACTTGCACCATGAACAGTAGGTGCCTGGGGAGTGTTGTTGAACACAGATATCCAGCATTACAACTATATAGATTTCTGAAAGCGGCATCACAGGTAGACAAGGTGGTGAAAAAAGCACTTGGCATGCTGGCCTTCATCGGCTATAGCACTGAGCGCAGGAGTTGCGATGTTGGGTTATAGTTGTACAAGATATTGGTGAGGCTGCAATACTTGGAGTATTGTGTACAGTCTTGGTCAACCTGCTTAATTGACACATCTATTTTTAAATGTTCGCTGAATAACATTGTTTGTGGCTGTATACCTTGTAGTATCTAGACCAGTATTTGACTTTTGAAATATTTTATTACAGGTTGAAGCATGTGATCATTAGTTAACAGCGTGATATGATTTAATGTATATGTTTTGGACATTAAAGCTTACTTCTGTTTTTAATTTCCCCTCTCTCAGTTCTACTAACTACCATTCTATTTGTTTGTCTTACTTGCTCCTTGCCTGGAATTCTTTTACTCTATGCAGCAAATGTTTTGATGTTGCTTTTGATCCTGTCCCATTCTTGAAAGCAATATTTCAAAATGTATTGTAGCGGCAGATTTTTACAGTGGCTTGCAAAAGTATTCATACCCCTTGAACTTTTCCACATTTTGTCACGTTACAATCACAAACGTAAATGTATTTTATTGGGATTTTATGTGATAGACCAACACAAAGTGGCGCATAATTGTGAAGTGGAAGGAAAATGATACATGGTTTTCAAATTTTTTTACAAATAAAAAACTGAAAAGTGTCGCGTGCAAAAATATTCAGCCTCCTTTACTCTGATACCCCTAAATAAAATCCAGTGCAACCAATTGCCTTCAGAAGTCACCTACTTAGTAAATAGAGTCCACTTGTGTATAATCTAATCTCAGTATAAATACAGCTGTTCTGTGAAGGCCTCAGAGGTTTGTTAGAGAACATTAGTGAACAAACAGCATCACGAAGCCCAAGGAACACACCAGACAGGTCAGGGATAAAGTTGTGGAGAAGTTTAAAGCAGGGTTAGGTTATAAACAAATATCCCAAGCTTTGAACATCTCATGGAGCACTGTTCAATCCATCATCCGAAAATGGAAAGAGTATGGCACAACTGCAAACCTACCAAGACATGGCCATCCACCTAAACTGACAGGCCGGGCAAGGAGAGCATTGATCAGAGAAGCAGCCAAGGGGCCCATGGTAACTCTGGAGGAGCTGCAGAGATCCACAGCTCAGGTGGGAGAATCTGTCCACAGGACAACTATTAGTCGTGCACTCCACAAATCGGGCCTTTATGGAAGAGTGGCAAGAAGAAAGACATTGTTGGAAAAAAAGCCATAAGAAGTCCCGTTTGCAGTTTGCCACAAGCCATGTGGGGGATACAGCAAACATGTGGAGGAAGGTGCTCTGGTCAGATGAGACCAAAATTGAAGTTTTTGGCCTAAATGCAAAACGCTATGTGTGGTGGAAACCTAACACTGCACGTCACCCTGAACACACCATCCCCACTGTGAAACATGGTGGTGGCAGCATCATGCTGTGGGGATGCTTTTCTTCAGCAGGAACAGGGAAGCTGGTCAGAGTTGATGGGAAGATGGATGGAGCCAAATACAGGGCAATCTTGGAAGAAAACCTGTTAGAGTCTGCAAAAGACTTGAGACTGGGGCGGAGGTTCACCTTCCAGCAGGACAATGACCCTAAACATACAGCCAGAGCTACAATGGAATGGTTTAGATCAAAGCATATTCATGTGTTAGAATGGCCCAGTCAAAGTCCAGACCTAAATCCAATTGAGAATCTCTGGCAAGACTTGAAAATTGCTGTTCACAGACGCTCTCCATCCAATCTGACTGAGCTTGAGCTATTTTGCAAAGAAGAATGGGCAAAAATTTCAGTCTCTAGATGTGCAAAGCTGGTAGAGACATACCCCAAAAGACTTGCAGCTGTAATTGCAGCAAAAGGTGGTTCTACAAAGTATTGACTCAGGGGGGCTGAATACTTTTGCACGCGACACTTTTCAGTTTTTTATTTGTAAAAATATTGAAAACCATGTATCATTTTCCTTCCACTTCTCAATTATGCACCACTTTGTGTTGGTCTATCACATAAAATCCCAATAAAATACATTTACGTTTGTGGTTGTAACGTGACAAAATGTGGAAAAGTTCAAGGGGTATGAAAACTTTTGCAAGCCACTGTATATCGTTCAAGAGATTACTCCCTCTAGCCACTAAGTGGACTGCATGGTAAAGGGGAATGTCGTTATACACATGCGAGCTCTCCGACAGAGACCTTCAGAGCTTCTTCACAGATAAATCTTCAAAACACAGTCTTTTGATTAATAAATTCTTTATTGTTGATGAAAAACAATAAGGTACACATCCAAACTTCTTCCGACTCGTACATTATAATCTTCATCGATCTCCAGCTTATCGCTTTAAAGGTTAGAAAACTCCACGTGTCTCCATTACGCTTCGCATGGTCAAAGGGTATGCCTTCCCCATGCTGGTCTAAAACTGCACTAAAAACTAAGCTTCTGCACAAGAAACTTAGCCCCAAACACGCCCTAAAATACATCATAAATTCCACCCACATGTATGCCCCATTCCTGAGGTTTCTCTCCCCCTTCCTGCAGCACCCCATGGTTAACCTGTACAGGTAAAGTTAGCCACCATTCCAACCTAAATCCTTCCTGCTCTATCTGCCACTGAAAGACGATCCACAGCTTTCATTGTGCCCTGCTGTTGCCACTGATACTTCCAACTAATTAAATGAACAATGGAATAAAACATGGAGTAATGACACACAAAAGATTACAAAGTTATGTTAAGAAAAAGATTATCAAAGGATAAATAGCAGAAACATACAGCAGTGACTCAAAGATAAAGACATAATCTTCAACAACCGACTACTAGAGAATGCCAGAGGTCGATGAGCCAGACAGTGTATGCCTTAACTTAAGATGAGGAATACTGTAGATGGCTCATTTGTTAAAAAATATTTTGTTATTATTTCTCCAGCTTACTTTCCTGTTTTCTTTGAGAGAACCATAAAACAACTGAAGAACAAATAATTTATAGAAAAAGTATCCGAAGATTGGCATTAAACCTGTTTTCATTAGCAGACATTATAAATTTATGCATCAGCCAGGCATATGTGTGATACTGAAGCTTATGCATAACTTGACAAGTTTCTGACTTTCAGTGAAGGAACTTGAAAGATTAAACATTGCACAGGGACCAACATTCTTCTGACTTGATTCTAAATCAGCCTAAGATCATGGATGAAAAGGGATGGAAAAGTAACAAGTAGATAGTGCATTTCTTTGCTGGTAACCTTTAGGAATTAGCTGGGTGAATTCCAGTTGCAGAATTACAAATATTTACAAGTTCCTAAAGCAACAGCATCTAGCAATATGCACATTCAATTTGTATTGGAATCATGAAAAACTTACTGTATGCTTAAAGTTTGCGTATTCAATCCATAGAGGATTTGTAATAATTATGGTAAAAGACAATTATGTAGTTTGGAGGAGGTTCTTTAGGGATGTATATTCATTATCAATAAATCATGCCACATTTACCTTTTTGATTGAACTAAAAATTCAGTCTATTAATTTAGCAAGTACAGTTTCTGCGTTGCCTTTCTCAGCAGCCTTTGTTTCATAATTTCCTCCTACTCATCACCCCCTCTTTTCATTTCAAAGTGTCAGGCTGAGTAATAGCATTCTGGCTTTTTAATCAGAAAAGAGGATTTATGCAGACTATCTGTGTTATTGCTTCAGAGGAATGTTGTGTGAGTGCTGCTTCATTAGATGTTTCTTGTTTCAGACGAGAAACCAAGCTGCCCCAAATAGAAGTAGGTTAGTTGGTCAACTGGTCCTTACTGTTCATTGTGAACAATGCAGCCAATAAGATTTCCTACAAAGGAGTTATCATGCTATTGTGAAACGATTTGGAAGGTCTTGAGATCATGAGAGGTACTGAATAAATACAAGTATTTGTCATTTTTATTGTCTCCCTAACTATTTACTTTGCTGTGTTCTCTTGGAAAAATCCATACACATTGCTTTCATGTGCTTCTACAGCAGTTTAGTTTAGTTCAGTTTAGTTCAGAGATATAGCGCGGAAACAGGCTCTTCGGCCCACCGAGTCCGCACCGACCAGCGATCCCCACACATTGACACTATCCTACACTAACCTACACAAACTAGGGACAATTTACACTTCTACCAAGTATACAAACCCAAGCCAATTAACGTAAAAAACCTGTACGTCTTTGGAGAGTGGGAGGAAACCCAAGATCTCAGAGAAAACCCACGCGGTCACGGGGAAAACGTACAGGCAGCACCTGTAGTCGGGATGGAACCCGCGTCTCTGCCACTGCAAGCGCTCTAAGGCAGCAACTCTAATGCTGTGCCACCGTGCCACCCTCTGTTCACTCTGCTAGTTTCATAATTATCTTTAAAGCCCTAAGCTAATGGCTAATTATGTCCCATTTAACGGCCACGTTTCCAGGATGTCCATGCACTGAGAGCATTGAAAGACATTGGGCCTTGAGAGTCAATAAATAATATTGCTAAACTGTGGGAACCTGTTGTGCTACAGAAGCTATCTTGCCAGCAGCTTCTGTTCAGCAATCCTGGGAAGGTAGCTGAACATAGACTAGCAGTGGCATGTGGTTCTTGGAGCCCACAGAGGTATTCCTACTCCACTGGTTGGACAATTGGAGGTTTAAAACAGGTTGGGGATGCATGCACAGTGCAATTTTCTGTCTTGATTATGAACAAAACTTGGGGACACTCCTGTATTTGGCTGTCGAGCCCTGATTTACATTTACAAGGGAGCAGATGCCTATTTCAAGCCAGCAATGTGGGCACTTGAGAAGGCATTTTTACCAGTATGATGCTATCTAAGGATGACCCGGTGGCTCAGCAGTAGGGTTGCAGCACCAGTTTGATCCTGACGGTGCTATCTGTACGAAGTTTGTACGTTCTCCTTGTGAACACGTGGGTTTTTTCCAGGTGCTCCGGTTTCCTCCCACGTTCCAAAGACGTAGAGGTGTGTAGATTAATTGGCTTCTGTAAATTGTAAATTGTCCCTAGTGTGTAGGATAGTGATAGTGTGAGTGTACGGGATGACGCTGGTGTCAGTGGGCAGAAGGCCGTTTCCACACCATATCTTTTTTTTTTTTTTTTTTTTTTTTTTTTAATTTTTATTTATTAGAAGTACATTACATCACAACCACATACATTAATACTCGTCATTTATATCTTCTTACAATTAATGTACTCCCTTTATTTATTTTTTTACACTAGAGAAAGAAAAGATTGAAAGAGAGAAGAAAGTGAAGGAAAAAGTGCAAGTGTAGAAAAGTGTAGAAAATGTAACAACAAAAAAGGACGAAGACCCTATAAGAGCGAAATTAAAAACAAAAAGAAAAAGAGTTAAGAAATAGGCCCTAAGAAAAGAAAAGAGAAAGAGAAAAAAAGAAAAACAAATGTTTTTTTTTGAGCATCACGTAAATAGGACATACCAACTCTTCAACTATCATCCCCCCTTACCCGACCTCAATTTTTTATTTTTTTAAAGTACTTTTGCACCCTATGTTTGTAATAATTCTATAAATGCAGACCACGTCAGGTGGAAGTGATCTGGTTTACCTGCTAGGAGGAGTCTTATCTCTTCAAGGTGTAATGTTTCAAACATATTTGAAATCCACATATTTATAGTTGGTATTGGAGCCTTCTTCCAAAATTTTAGAATTAGCTTTTTTCCAGTTATTAACCTATAATCCATTAATTTTTTTTGAAACACATTTAGTTCTGGATCATCTTCCGTTATTCCGAAGATAATCCATTCTGCTTTGGGTATCAGTCTTGTTTTAAATAACTTTGTAAAGATTTCAAAAATTTCATTCCAAAATTTTTGAATTTTTGTACAGAAGACAAATGAGTGCGCTATAGTTGCTTCTTGGGATTGACATTTATCACAAATAGATGATACGTTTGGGAAAATTTTATGAATTTTAGTTTTCGAATAATATAATCTATGTAAAATTTTAAATTGTATTAAAGTGTGTCTTACATTAATCGAGCATTTATGCACTTTTAATAAGTATTCATTCCAACTTTCCTTTGAAATTTTAATAGCTAACTCTTGTTCCCAGTCTCTTCTGATACCCTCCATAGATGGTATTTGTGCATTTAAGATAATATTGTACAAATATGATATTAAGTTTGCTGATTCCGCTTTTATCTGCATTGCCTCGTCCAGTACATCTGCTGGGTTATTATGATGATCTTTTATATATTTTTTCAAATAGTCGCATATTTGAAAGTATTTAAAATATTGATTATTTCCGAGTTTATATTTTATTTGTAATTGTTGAAATGAAAGTAATTTTCCAGTTTCATACAAGTCACCAAGCGTTTTAATTCCTAGTCTATCCCATTGTGTATAAGCTTTATCTATAATAGAAGGACTAAACGAAGGGTTATTGACTATAGGTAATAAAAGTGATAAGTTTCTTAATTTTAAATTTTGTTTTATTTGTTTCCAAATACGGATTGTACTATGAATAATTGGGTTCTTATTATAGTTTATGTTATTCAATTTCATTGGAGAGAGGAGGATCGCTCCAATGTTTCTAGAGGAGCAATCCTCTTTCTCCATTACAATCCAGTCTACTTGCTGGGCGGAGTTATCCATCAGTTGAATCATGTTTTTAATATTTACTGACCAATAATAATACATAAAATTGGGTAGTGCTAGACCCCCCAATACTTTAGATTTATTCAGATGGGTTTTTTGTATTCTATGTGATTTATAGTCCCATATAAAATTAGTGATATCTGAGTCGAGTTTTTTAAAAAACTTCTTAGGTAAGTATATAGGAATTGATTGAAATAGGTATAAAATTTGTGGTAAAAAGATCATTTTTATTGCGTTTATTCGGCCTATTAAAGACATCGGAAGCGTTTTCCAGAATTTAATTAATGTATTCAGTTTATTAAGTAGGGGGTCAAAATTTGCCCTGAGCATACCTTGATATGCTCTGGTAATTTCGATTCCCAAATATTTAAATTTTTCTGTAGCTATTTTAAAAGGGAATTTTAAAAGATGTGTTGAATCTTTCGGTTTTATTGACATAATTTCACTTTTATTCCAATTTATTCTATATCCAGAAAAAGATCCGAAGTCTTCAATTAAATTTAATATATTTGGTATAGTGATTTGAGGTTTTGTAATATACAATAATATATCATCCGCGTATAAAGATATTTTATTATATGAGTCTTTAGTATTATATCCATGAATATCAGGGTGTATTCTAATTTTTTCTGCTAGCGGTTCAATAATGAGAGCAAACAGCTGTGGTGATAATGAGCATCCTTGTCTATTTCCCCTTGATAGTTGAAATTTCGAGGATAATATGTTATTAGTAAGTATTCCACACCATATCACTAAAGACTAAATCTGTCTCCAGTGTGTAAATTGTCCCTAGTGTGTAGGATAGTGATAGTGTGAGTGTACGGGATGACGCTGGTGTCAGTGGGCAGAAGGCCGTTTCCACACCATATCACTAAAGACTAAATCTGTCTCCAGATTTCAATTGGCTTTGGTATCTTGTACTTCAGATATAATTCATATTTTACATTGGAAAATCAGGTTGACATTCATTTTTTTCTTTGCATTTTTCTCATGCTTTTTATACAAAACACAATGAAAACAACTGAACCAAAATGTCACCTATCCATGTTCTGCAGAGACGCTACCAGACCCGCTGAGTTACTCCAGCACTTTGGAGTAAACCAGCACCTGCAGCTCCTTGTTTCTTTCTCCTTTGTAGGCTAATGAAGCTAAAAAATACTGGTATTTATGTCTTCGTATTTTTTTTACAGAGAAATCATTAGAATTTATCATCACCTAATGCATGACATCATTTTGAATGGCCATATAAAGGTGACGAATTACCAAATCTTTAGTATTTTTTAAGAAACTACTAAGCATTTTGTAATTAAGTGTTTTACTTGTCTATTAACAGAATCATCTCAGAATAAGCCTGTCCTAAACTGTTAAACCTTATCGGCAATTTTTACTGAAAAACTATTTAAAAATCATTTATATTTATGTTTTCCATGGATAATAAACCAAGGAGTCTTGAACAGTGACAACTGTATTTTGGACGTCAGAAATTCCAATAAAAGAAAGTTCCAATGCACAGAAACACAAGAGGTCATAGCGAGTGGTTATAGCGGTTCTAACAATCGGTAGTAGCCTGCGCCATCTTCTTCACTGCTGTGCGCTGGGGCAGCAGGGCGAAGGCCGCGGACGCCAATAGGATTAACAAACTCATCAGGAAGGCTGACTCTGTCCTGGGGGTGGAGATGGATTCATGGGAGGTGGTCTTGGAGGGGAGGATGCTCCTCAAACTGTGGAGCACGCTGGACAATACAGCTCACCCCATCCATGACATACTGGCCAACCTGAGGAGCACCTTCAGCAACAGACTGGATCCACCAAGATGCAGCACAGAACGCCCCCACCCCTCCCCAATCTTTGCACATTCCCAATCCTTTCCACTCATCACTTTAATTTCATGTTTCATGTGTTTTGTGTTTTCATGAAGGGCCTGTCCCACTAACGCGACTTTTCAGTGACTGTCTTCGACCTTCAAGCTCGAGGGCACTCGCCTGAAAAACCTCGAGCTGGATCGACCATCTGCACACAAACACACACACACAAACACATCGCAAAGGCGGGGGCCAGGGAAAGCAGGGGAGCGCTGTCTAAAATTCACACCCGCGATGAACAGGAAGGTAAAAGACGGCTGGCACAGTTACGGTAAGTCCTTTAGAGAGTGCGGAGAGGGGGGGGGGAGAGAGAAGGGGGGGGAGAAGGGAGAGAGAAGGAGTGGAGACATTTTTAAGAAACCAGACAACTTTTAATAACGTTTAGCAGGCATTTAACATTTCCGGTCGGTTTACTTACCTTTTTTTTCTCAAAGAGCTTTACCTTCGATTACCTATGAATAGCATTACGACCTACTAGGACCTACCTCGACTAAACCTACGAGTAAAAAAATATAGATTTTTTCCATGGCGACCTTTTTTTATTCGCGGGCATTTTTCAGCATGTTGAAAAATACGCCGTGACCTATCTGAGGCCTCGAGTACGCGGGGACAACTCTCGAGCATGAAGGAGAGTTACAAAGACCTGCTAGGACCTCGTGTCGACCATGCTGTGAGTATGAGTCGAGGGCAAACTCTTCTAAACTCGCAAATTAGGTCGCCGCAGTGGGACAGGCCCTTGACTGATAATCATGATCAATTTCCCTCCTGGGATAAATAAAGTTCTATCATATCGAGTGATGGACTCAGCCACCATTTGCCGTAAACCTCTCCACAATTGCAAAAATTTACAAGAGATAATGTTTCAAGAAAGCAGCATCTATCACCCTTCACCATCTGGGCAATGCCCTCTTCTCACTGCTATCACCGGGCAAGAGGTAAAGTAGCCTGAAGTCGCACAACACCAGTAACAGCCACTTTCCTACAGCTATCAAGTTCTTGAACCAACCCACATAACCTTAATATTATCTTGACAATGGAATATTATGGATGCCTTTTTGCACTTTTGGACAATTTATTTTGAGTTGTGTTTTGCACAGATTATTTTTTTCACAATTCCCTCTTTATTATCGGCTGTTTACAATTTAGAAAACCTTTAAAAAATATGCTCCAATTAATTTATAATCAAAATAAACTGACAGGAAGATGTGTTGGTAGGAAGTGAAGCAATGTAAACACTTGTAAAATTTAGTTACTTAAGTACGTACGTTATGCTCATTGTCCAACCAAAGTAACTTACTTTGCACCTTAATACCAATCATGTTGCAATATATTGCCTCCCTATTCAGAAGATTGGCAGCTGTTTTTTGAGGAGATTATGACATGTAACTTGATTTAATACTGACCTTTTCAAGAAGCATTGTTAAGCATGGGTCTGGTGGAGGCTGTTAAAGGCAACTAGTTTTCTTTAATTCTGGTTTGTCTGTATGATAAATAATACATGTTTTCTTGCAGTGGACTTGTCAAGAATTAAGGTTGTTATATATATCTTAGGAAATAGATTAAGCAGACTTAAAGATAACATTTAAATAAATGTTGAAAATTCCAGGAAGGTGTCAAATAAATCACTCAGACTATTTCTGCAAGGTGACAAATAACGACTTCAAATGCTACCTCGCATAACTGGGCACATAGTTAAGAATAATTTACCAACTTTCCTTTTAACTATATCTAGAAAGAAAACAAGTTTAGTTTAGTTTGGTTTAGAGATACAGCGCGGAAACAGGTCCCTCGGCCCACCGAGTCCGCGCTGACCAGCGATCCCCGCACACAAACTAGGGACAATTTACAATTTTACCAAGCCAATTAGCCTCCAAACCTGTAAGTCTTTGGAATGTGGGAGGAAACCGGAGCACCTGCAGAAACCCCACATAGGTCACGGGGAAAACGTACAAACTCCATACAGACAGTACCCAAAGTCAGGATCGAACCCAGGCCTCTGGAGCTGTAAGGCAGCAACTCTACTGATGTGCCACCATGTCGCCCTAAATGTACTTGTTTTATATGATGCAATTTGCTGGTGAGCAGGCTGTTAATTTATTATATTATATATATATATTTAATATAGTTGTTACATTAAGAATAAACTCAAATAGTGAGAAATTCCTGCCTCTCATAAATTTACCCTATTGATGTAATAAAAGCATAAGTCATAGCCTAGAAATGGATGCACTAGATGGGTAGGGGATCTCGGAACATTGGAGAGGGCACATTAGTTAGATGCTTAGACCATTGGTGGGTGAGGAGGAGGTTGGCACCAAGGGGAATACTTGAAGCAATGGGGAGACTTTGGAAAATCAGGAGGTTAGAACGTTTTGGAATAAGTGGTCATGAGGCCAGAACGTTTGAGGATTGGGGCATAATCAGTGTCATGTGGTTGGCACAGTTGGCCGGGGTGTTCATGTTTCCGGAGGAATTAAAGGCGGGTGTGGAACTTACCTGAGGGGTTCGAATCTACCTCTAGGGTATTAAAAGGTAATTGTCCCTAGGAATGTGCAATTGCAATCATTACTGGTCCTGCTTGGTTTATTCTCCCACTTATCCAGAAAAGGTGTTGCAAGAAGGATGATGTCATCTGGTTTGTGGCTGATGTGGAAATCATGTTGGGCATGCAAGGATGAATCTCCTCAAGTATTGCTGGATAATATCTTTGATGCAAACTAGCCTGGAAATATTTGCTATTTTGGCGGTCTAAGGAACGACAACTGGGGTTTTCAACAGATCTTTATTTGAAATCCGATTTCCAGATTACAGGTTCTGCAGACACGTCTGCCCACAACGGTGGTCAGCGCTGAACTAACGCGCGCAAGTGAAAACGGCGCGAAAACAACGGCCCCTCCCGAGTCACGTGACCGCGGCTTCCGAACGCCGGGTTCGATCTCTGCGTATGCCGGCAGGCACCGCTACATGCCCCCCCCCAGAATCCGCAGTACGGAAACGCACGGGTAAACGGACGGTTAGACCGGAACGCGTAGTCCGGGGTTGCGGGGCGAGCGTAACAGTAGGGACTGGCAGAACAGGACCGGAGGGGTGCGAAAAATGCGAACGAGGGACGGGCGTAACACAGGGGACCGGCGAAACGCGACCGGGGGTAACAGGTGCAGAGGGTGGTAAAACGGCTGGTGGACGTCCTCTACGCTGCGGAGTAGCCACTGTCACTGGGCTATCCTCGTCGACGTTTGCTGGCTTAAGGCGGCTCACGGAGACAATCTCCTCCTTGCCACCCATGTCCAACGTGAACGTTGAGACACCAGTACTGAGCACCTTGTACGGACCCTCGTACACCCGCTGTAACGGCGAGCGATGAGCGTCTCTACGGAGAAAAACATAAGCACAATCCCATAACATAGTAGGCACATGCACCGAAGACGAACCATGCCGGGAAGTGGGAACCGGGACCAAAGCGCGCGCCCGCTCGCGAAGGTCCGCTAACAACGCTGAAGCCGGAACCTCTTGGTCCTGAGGGACAGGCAAGAAATCCCCGGGAACTCTCAAAACCGAGCCATAAACCAACTCGGCCGAGGAGGCTTTGAGGTCCTCCTTAGGCGTCGTTCTGATGCCTTGGAGGACCCAAGGTAACTGATCGACCCAATCTGGGCCGGTGAGTCGAGCTTTCAACGCCGACTTGAGGTGCCTGTGGAAACGCTCAACCAACCCGTTGGACTCCGGGTGGTAAGCGGTAGTCTGATGCAGCTTCGCGCCATACAGCTGCGCCATACCACTCCACAGGGAGGACGTGAACTGGGCCCCACGATCGGTAGTAATATCTGAGGGGACCCCGAAACGAGCGATCCAATTGGAGACAAGTGCCCTCGCGTAAGCCTCAGCAGAGGTATCCGTTAACGGTATTGCCTCTGCCCACCTGGTAAACCTGTCCACGATGGTCAGTAAGTGAGTAACCCCGCGGGAACACGGCAAGGGACCTACCAGGTCGACATGGATGTGCTGGAACCTGCCGTCCGGGACGGCGAAATCCTGGACCGGCGGGTGCACATGTCTCTGCACCTTGGAGGTCTGGCATGGGATGCAGGAGCGAGCCCATGCTGCGACCTGCTTCCTTAACCCATGCCAGACAAACTTTGCCGCGATCAAGGCAGAGGTGGCGCGAATGGACGGGTGCGCTAGGCTGTGGATGGTGTTGAAAATCCGACGCCGCCAAGCGACTGGGACAACGGGACGGGCTTTGCCCGTGGAGATATCGCAAAGGACTTGCACGCCGGCGGCGCCACAGGGCACCTTAACCAGCTTGAGCCCTGATTCAGCATTGCGGTAAACCTCCATACTGGCATCTGCCTGTTGGGCAGCGGCCAGCTCTTCATAATCAACGCCTAGGCTAAGTGCTGAGACTTCGGGCAACGCTGGACTGGATAATGCGTCAGCCACAATGTTCAGCTTCCCTGCCACATGCCGAATATCGGAAGTGAATTCGGAAATGTAGGCAAGGTGCCGTTGCTGTCTGGCAGACCAGGGGTCAGATACCTTGGTCAAAGCGAACGTTAGTGGCTTGTGATCTGTGAATGCAGATCTGTGAATGCACGCCCCTCCAGGAAATAGCTAAAATGGCGGATCACTAAGTAAAGTGTGAGGAGCTCCCGGTCAAAAGCGCTATACTTAACTTCGGGGGCTCGCTGCTGAAAAATGCCAGCGGCACCTAGTGACTACCTACACGCTGCTCGAGGACGGCGCCTACCGCGACGTCGGAAGCGTCTACGGTGAGGGCCATTTGAGCTGACGCCCTAGGGTGTTCCAGCATAGTGGCTTTGGCCAATGCGGTTTTAGCCTCCTCGAACGCCTTCTGTGCCTCCTTAGACCAGACCAGGTCTTTGGGCTAACCGGCCAGGCATTGGAACAACGGCCGCAGGATGGCGGCTGCTGACGGGACGAATTGGTGGTAGAAGTTAACCATCCCGATAAACTCCTGTAGACCCTTGACCGACAGGGGCCTCGGGAAGTGACAGACAGCGTTGACTTTCTCGGGTAGTGGCTGCGCACCGTGGGAGGTGATGCTATGACCTAAGAAAGAAATGGAGCGCAATCCGAACTGGCACTTCGCAGGGTTGATCACCAACCCGTGTTTGCGCAGCCGTTCGAAGAGTAGGTGGAGGTGCCTGACATGCTCCGCCTGTGAGCTGCTGGCTACCAGGATATCATCCAGGTAGATTAAAATGAACAGCAAACCCCAACCGACCTGATCCATTAGCCTTTGGGGTGCCTGAGCAGCGTTCTTCAAACCAAAAGGCATTCTGAGCCATTCGAAAAGGCTGAAAGGGGTAATGGTGGCCGTTTTAGGGACATCGTCGGGGTGGACCAGGATTTGATTATACCCGCGAATAAGGTCAACCTTCGAGAAGAAGGTCGCACTTTCCAGATGGGCCGAGACTGGATGTTTGGGACTGGGTACCAATCGGCTGTGGTTACCGCGTTCAAACGCCTGTAATCACCGCAAGGTCTCCAAACCCTGGACGCTTTGGGAACCATATGTAACGGGGAAGCCCAGGGGCTATCCGACCGCCGGACGATCCCTAGGTCCTCCATAAGTTGGAACTCGTCTCGTGCGATGCGCAGTTTATTGGGCGGGAGACGGCCCGCGCGGGCGTGTACCGGCGGTCCCTCGGTGGAAATGTGGTGGACCACGCCATGATGGGGCGCGGCCCCGTCGAACCGGGGCGTGAGCAACCCTGGGAAGTCGGCGAGCAGGGCTGCGAAAGGTTGCTGGATCTCAGCTACCTCGTCGAATTGCTGCAGGGGCGTTGACGGATTGCGCGGCTTGGCAGGACATGGGTCCGACACAGGGACCATGCGTCCACCTCGCACATCGACTAACAGGGAGAACGCTCGCAAGAAATCGGCCCCCAGGATCGGTTGGGCGACGTCAGCAACGATAAACTTCCACCTGTACTGGCGGGAGTCGAAATTTAGGTTCGCGGTCCGCGTACCGTAGGTGCGAATATCGCTCCCGTTAACAGCCGAGAGGACGGATCCCACCTTACCGGCGCGAATATCTCGGGCGCTCGGAGGCAGGATACTGCCATGGGCACCGGAGTCCTCCAGGAAACGGTGGCCGGAATGCCGATCGCGGACGTAGAGCCGTTCGTTTGGGCCGATCGCGTTCGCCTCTATGGACGATCGGCCGGGGCGTTTCCCGGACACGAGCAGGGGCTCCGGCATCTTCGGGCTTCGGGTCTGCATCGTTGGTGGTAGTAGCACCATCTGCGTTGTCTGTAGACCACTGGCCGCGGCAATTCTTCTTCGGCGCTGGGCTAGGCTTCATCCTCCTCTCCTCGGCTGCACCCGTTGTGTGACCAGGGGGCGGGCGAAAGCAAAAACGTCCTGCCGCCTGTGCGCCCACAGTTCGTCAGCTCTCTCCGCGAATTGTTGCGGGTCGCTGAAATCGACTCCGGCGAGCATTAGCTGGACTTCGTCAGGCATCTGCTCCAGGAACGCCTGTTCGAAAAGTAAGCATGGGCGGTGCCCGTCCATCAGGGCTAACATCTTCGCCATGATGGTTGATGGCTGCCGGTTGCCGACACTGTCCATGTGCAGCAGCCTTGCTGCCCTGTCTCTGCGGCTGAGACCGTAAGCGTGGAACAGCAGGGCCTTCAGCCCTTCGTATTTTTCCGATTGACGGCGGATCCCTGGGCAACAACCTCGAGGCACAGTCCTGCGGCAATGCACCCACCACATGGAAATACATTGTGTCTTCTGCCATGATGCGATGAAGGTGGAAATGTGCCTCAACATGGGCGAACCACACCTGAGGTTGATCAGGCCAAAAGGCTGGGAGTTTGAAGGGCGGTGAGCCCTGCCTCGTGCTGGCCGATTCTGCGGGAACACTCTCTTCCTGCATAATTCTTCTTGTCTAACGACGGCTAGACAGGTCGAGGTCACCAATTTGGCGGCCTAAGGAACGACAACTGGGGTTTTCAACAGATCTTTATTCGAAAATCCGATTTCCAGATTACAGGTTCTTCAGACACGTCTGCCCACAACGGTGGTCAGTGCTGAACTAACGCGCGCAAGTGAAAACGGCGCGAAAACAACGGCCCCTCCCGAGTCACGTGACCGCGGCTTCCGAAATCCGGGTTCGATCTCTGCGTATGCCGGCAGGCACTGCTACACTATTATATTTCACTCCAGAAAAAAAATCTAATTTTCAAAAGCCTGGTATGCCGCTTTAAGTAATTAGAAAAGTTAATAGAACATTATTCTTTATTGCTGGGGGAATTGAATAACAAAGGACGGAAGTTATGCTTCAGTTCCACAGGGCAATGATGAGACCACATTTGGACTATTATCTACAGCACTGGTCTCATTATTTCAGGAAGGATATTAATACATTGGAAGGAGTACAGCAAAGTTTTCTGGACTGATACTCGGAATGGATGAGTTGTCTGATCAGGAAACGTAGGGCTGGTTTTGGGTGTATCCATTGGAGTTTGGAAGGGTGTGAGGTGACTTGAATAAAACATTAAAATTCTGAAGAATCTTGGCAGGATAGATCTGGAAAGGATGCTACCCTCCAATGGAAACTTTATACAATACAGTTAAAAAATAAGGGATTGTTAATTTCAGACAAAATTGAGGGGACAATCTTTACATCATGAATCTTTGAGACCCTTCCTTAGAGGGCACAGGCGACAGTCTTTGATTACTTTTAAAAGAGAGTAAATAAATACTTGATAAGCCAAGAAAGGAAATGTTATGGAGGTGGCAGGAATGAGAATTTAAGATACAATCAAATCAAACATGATCTTATTGAATGGTGCAGCCGGCTTCTGTGACCCAGTGGTCCTCGAGTCCTATGTTTTATGTTTGTATATAATTTGCAATTGCTAACATTATGGCACTGAACTAACCACATTGCTCAAGGCTCTCTTCTATAAAAACTGAATTTTACTCAATTCTGGACTCCTTTCACAGCCTATTTTCTTCCATGGGTTTTATGCATTCAACAGTAAATGGTTAGCAACATTTTATGGTTTCTGATGTTCTCAGGTCTTTTGGAATTGTTGATCCCAGGGTTGACTGGAATAATGAAAATAAGATTAGAAATTTACTGTGAAAAAAGTAGGAGACGCATTTTGCAACTTAAATCAAGCAACTCTGCCATATGCCCTACTGCAGCTGCATTTGATGTAAGTCACAATTGTGTCCCAATAACCTCAAATAGGGAAGGTACACAAAAATGCTGGAGAAACTCAGCGTGTGCAGCAGCATTTATGGAGCGAAGGAAATAGGCAACGTTTCGGGCCAAAACCCTTCTTCAGACTGATAGGGGGTGGGGAGAAGAAAGGAAAAAAGGAAAAAAAGCGGAGGAGGAGCCCGAGGGCTGGGGGATGGGAGGAGACAAGCAGAGGGCTGATGAAGGGGAGGGGACAGCAAGGGCTAGCAGAGTTGGGAGAACTCAATGTTCATGCCCCCAGGATGTAGACTGCCCAAGCGGAATATGAGGTGCATTTCCTCCAATTTCCGGTGTTGCTCGCTGTGGCCATGGAGGAGACCCAGGACAGAGAGCTCAGATATGGAATGGGAGGGGGAGTTGAAGTGCTGAGCCACCGGGAGGTCAGGTAGGTTATTGCGGACCGACCGGAGGTGTTCGGCGAAACGATCGCCAAGCCTCCGCTTGGTCTCACCGATGTAGATCAGCTGACATCTAGAGCAGCGGATGCAATAGATGAGGTTGGAGGAGATGCAGGTGAATCTCTGTCGCACCTGGAACGACTGCTTGGGTCCTTGAATGGAATCGAGGGGGGAGGTGAAGGGACAAGTGTTGCATCTCTTGCGGTTGCAAGGGAAAGTACCCGGGGAGGGGGTGGTACGGGAGGGAAGGGAAGAATTGACAAGGGAGTTACGGAGGGAGCAGTCTTTGCGGAAGGCAGACATGGGGGGAGATGGGAAGATGTGGCGAGTGGTGGGGTCACGTTGGAGGTGGCGAAACTGACGGAGGATCACTTGTTGTATGTGACGGCTGCTGGGGTGAAAGGTGAGGACTAGGGGGACTCTGCCCTTGTTGTGAATGGGGGGATGGGGAGAGAGAGCAGTGTTGCGGGGTATGGCAGAGACCCTGGTGTGAGCCTCATCTATGGTGGAGGAGGGGAACCCCCGTTCCCTGAAGAATGAGGACATTTCGGATGCCCTGGTGGGGAACGCCTCATCCTGGGAGCAGATGCGGCGTAGACGGAGGAATTGGGAGTGGGGGATGGAGTCCTTACGGGAAGCAGGGTGGGAAGAAGTGTAGTCCAGATAGCCATGGGAATCGGTAGATTTGTAGTGGATGTCGGTAAGGAGTCTATCACCTGTGATGGAGATAGTGAGGTCAAGGAATGGTAGGGAAGTGTCGGAAATGGTCCAGGTGTATTTGAGTGCCGGATGGAAGTTGGTGGTGAAGCGTACGAAGTCAGTCAGTTGTGTGTGGGTGCAGGAGGTGGCACCAAAGCAGTCGGCGATGTAACGGAGGTAGAGGTCGGGGATGGGGCCCTGGTACGTATTGAACAAGGATTGTTCTACGTACCCGACAAAGAGGCAGGCGTAACTGGGGCCCATGCGTGTGCCCATAGCTACGCCTTGTATTTGGAGGAAATGGGAGGAGTCAAATGAGAAGTTATTGAGGGTAAGGACCAGCTCCGCTAGGCGGAGGAGGGTGTCAGTGGCCAGGTATAGGTTGCTTCTTCGGTCGAGGAAAAAACGGAGGGCTTTGAGACCATCCTGGTGGGGGATGGAGGTGTACAATGACTGGACGTCCATGGTAAAGATGAGGGGGTGAGGGCCTAGAGAGTGGAATGTGCGGAGACGACGGAGAGTGTCTGTGGTGTCTTGAACATAGGTAGGGAGGGATTTAACCAAGGGGGATAGGATGGAGTCGAGGTAGGTGGAGATGAGTTCGGTGGGGCACGAACAGGCAGAGACAATGGGTCTACCGGGACAGTCAGGTTTGTGGATTTTGGGGAGAAGGTAAAATCGGGCCGTGCGGGGCTGGGGAACGATGAGGTTGGAGGCTCGGTCGGGCAGGTCGTGGGAGTGGATGAAGTCGGTGATGGTGCTGGTTATGGTGGCCTGGTGCTCGTCAGTGGGGTCATGGTCCAGGGGTAAGTAGGAGGAGGTGTCCGAGAGTTGGCGCGTGGCCTCAGCTTTGTAGAGATCGACGCGCCAGACTACCACGGCACCTCCCTTGTCGGCGGGTTTGATAACCCAATCTAGGTTGTTGCGGAGTGAGTCGATGGCAGTGCGTTCAGGGGGGGAGAGATTGGAGTGAGACAGGGGAGTGGAGAAGTTGAGGCGGTTGATGCCACGGCGGCAGTTTTTGATGAAGAGTTCTAAAGCCGGAAGGCTACGAGGGGGGTTCCACGAGGAGGGGGTGCGTTGGAGATGGGAAAAGGGGTCATCAGTGGGGGGCGAGGACTCCTTCCCATGGAAGTGCGCTGTGAGGCGGAGGCGAACCTCAAATAGGGATCAGCAACTCTAGCAATATGAAATTGTTTATGTGAGAGTCAACTGAGGAGGGTGTGTGCAGTTCAGCGTTGCCAATGGTAAGGCAGGAGGTATAGAGTTATAGTTGTTAATCTGCTGAAATTACAACTTACTGATATTGGAAGCAGTGCTTTATCAAACATTATTTACTTGGACATAAAATGCTTCATTTAAGTTGATTAAGTTGGAGTCAACCTCCAAATTCAATTTTTCCATTTTTCAACATAAACATTTTATTTAAACATAGCACATCTGGGTGAGATTTAAACTGATCAAACTGAGATGCAATTCATCTTCCTACTGAATTAGATGTTCACCAATCTAAACCCTAGGCATTCAACTAATCCTGGCTGCTACATCTGCTTCATAATAACACTGACCTATTCTGGTTGTCAACCATTACATGCAACTGCTCTCCTCTCCCACAAGGAAAAACACATGAGAATTTGTGCTCATACAAAGACAGCTTTTGTGCATTTGCAAATGAATGTTGAACTTAACTTATAGTAATGGAGCTGTTCCACAGCCATTGAATGTAATTACCCACATGACTTATGTACTGGGTATTAGTATTTACACAGTGTTAAGCAGACCAAAGATTTCTGTGGACAGGAAACCGGAAGTAACAGTCACCACATTGTAGGTCTGTAAAGGTTTTTTATAAATTAATCAGCTTCTAGTGATGGTAAGAAGCTGTGGGAAGATGTCAGGAACAAATTGGCAACATGATAGACTACGTGAGCTGAGAAAGTATGCTTTACTGTATCAGTGACTCAGTATCAAGCAAGACAGCTTCCTGATAAACTTTCCAAATTTCTCACTGGCAGTGAGGCCCACTTATATTTTTTGCAACAAAGCTACACAACGACACGGTAATGTATTGCTGATAACCTGGCTGTTCCAGCTTCTGTAACTATCATGTCTTCTATGCATTATTGTGCTTTTGGTAGAACTGCAAGGGCAAATGAAATTTAGAATTAAACCCATTTCATTTTTTTGCTCTTGATGAAATGTTGATTGTGATATCTGTTGAAAGCAAAAGCAAAGTCAGGCAGCATCTGTGGAGGTAAAAGGACAGAGCAAGACCCTCAACTTGTTGTCTGTCCTTTCCTCTGCACAGATGCTGCCTGACTTTCTGAGTTCCTCCAGCATTTTGCTTTTTAACTCAAGATCACAGCATGTGCATTTTGTCTCCATGATATATCTGTTGTGATGCACTGGGTTTAGCTACGACTTCTCTATCATTTATAAATGATGCATCAGTAAACTGTTCGCATTATCCTGTGCTGTGTTTAATTAAGTGCAGCAGGAGTGTGGCTTGTGTGCACGTAGCTCTAACTACAATGCTAAAAATACTTGTGTTCATTTGATTCTTAACCTTTCACAAAGTCTATTGTATGTATACATGTGAGTGTTATAAATCGGTTCTTCACAGGCTGTCTCTCAAGCACTTTCTTTAACGTTCTTGCAGTGGAGAGTGCAATTGATCACAGGATGCAATCTTTTAAAGGGATGAAGTCTTAAAGTAACAATCATTGTTCACAATCAGTTTTATATACACAGATATAATCCAGAACTCAATAGTTTGGTTGTGCTGGACTTACTTATTTTCTGGGCTATTGGATGGTATTTCTACTAATATTGCAACGTATACTTTTAATTCACTTTATTGATGTTACACAATATTGCAATACAATGTCCATTGAACATGGTAAGTTTAAAGGGAGTACAGTAAATGTCACCTTGCGAGCCAGATATTAAACAAAATAAATTACTGGATGCATTAGATAGAGAACCATTGGAGTTTTGTTGTACTGTTAAAAACTAATTTCTTCACCCTTGCCCACAACTCCCCATATTTTCTCATGCTGTTTTTCATAAGCTAGAGTAGACCTTTCAGTAAATATTTTGAACCATGTTGGAATGAGTAAAAATATAAATGATACATGATACCAAGCACATGCAGATCAGAAATTTTGCAAAATCTCATGAGCACTGTTGGAATTTATCAAATAGACAGAGTATTAGCCACAACAGGTTTACACATAACCATACACATCGATGTTGAATAGCCTCAATGTAGAAAAGAAACAATGCAGGCAAGTTATGCAAGTCCAAACGTTAGCAATTCCAGATGTTAGCAGTTTTTAGAGACGAAGTGCAAGGGGAGAATAAGGCGACATGATGGTGAACCAGATAGAACTACTGCTGCACAGCTCCGTGACCCCGACATCCAGTGTGGATTTTGCACATTTTGTATGTTTAGAGATGCAGCATGGAAACAGGTCTTTTGGCCTGCTGAGTCTGTGCTGACCAATGAACACTATTTCTACATTATCTCAGTTTCATATCCTACATACTACACACTACCACCACCATGTAAAGATGCCAATCCCAACCAAGGAACAGCTACCACCTGGTCACAGATGTGACTGGAAGACCTGGAAGTCCCTCAATAGGCTTTGTACAGGGATGGGCCGATGCAAGAACAAATGGGGCTATGCCGATGCGGCAGACACAGAATGTGAATGTGGAACATCTGTACAATCCATGCCACACCTACTAAGATGCCCACTTCTTGGTGAACAATGCTGCCTGGAAGATCAAGCAGTGGCAAACGAGAAGGCTGTTCACTGTGCAAGAGCCCGGCCGAACATTTGAAACATAGATGAAGGACACGAAAGAAGAAGAGGGGCAATTTACACAAGCCAATTAACTTACAAACCTGCACTTGTTTGGAACGTGGGAGGAAGCCGAAGCACCCAGAGAAAACCCACGTGGTAACGGGGAGAACGTGTAAACTCTGTACAGACAGCACCCGTAGTCAGAATCAAACCAGGGTCTCTGGCGCTGTAAAGCAGCAACTCTATCTGTGTCTGTGGAATTCTCTGCCTCAGAGGGCGGTGGAGGCCGGTTCTCTGGATACTTTCAAGAGAGAGCTAGATAGGGCTCTTAAAGATAGCGGAGTCAGGGGATATGGGGAGAAGGCAGGAACAGGGTACTGATTGGGGATGATCAGCCATGATCACATTGAATTGCGGTGCTGGCTCGAAGGGCCAAATGGCCTACCCCTGCACCTATTGTCTATTGTCTATCGCTGCGCCACTATGCCCCCCCTAAATGTATATGAATTTCCCCTGGGTGTTCCAGTTTTCTTCACACTCCACAAAGATGGGTAAGGTTAATTAGCAGCTGGAAAAGGGGTCCTGGAGTTGCTGGCTGGTAAGAGAGTGAGAGCAGAGTTGATGAGCGGACCTGGCCTTCATCTGTGAACGTACCTCGCGGTCCATCCATGAGAGAGTACAGATTACAAGGAAATAAGTGGGGGAATGAGACTGATGAGAACTCTTTAGACAAAGCATGGACTTGTTTGGTCGCCTATAAAAATATAATATTAGCAGTCACATTGGGAAAACGATGAAAACGAATACATCTGCTTAAATTAATTAAGGAATTAGGTCAATTCTAAGGGAACATGGGTAAGGATAAGAAACATTGAAAAAAACAAAGTTCTCAAAGTATTGGTATATCATTGAATTGAAACAAGCCTCTACATTTTCCTACAAATGGTGTTTGCTGACAGCTGTTCTGGACATTGTGCAGTTAGTGTGTGCTTCCATGGCAATGATTCCTGCTTAAGTATATTAGTGGGAGTGTCTGCAATGCTAGAACATGCTTGAGCGTGCAGCCTTGCAGTAAAGTGTATACAACAAATACATATTGCAAAATACTATAAGTATGACATGGGGAGGTGAGGCTGGACGGGATGGGGGTCATGGGGGGATGGAATTAGTTTTATCAGTGGTTGCAGTATAAGTCTTGGTTACCACTACATCCTGATATGATACAATACATTTAGCTCGGATAACCAATAGTGAGTCATATAGACAAGGAAGTATATTGGTTTAGCTGTCAGTCAGTGCTGAGTTAGCAGAGCACAACTACTCAGGAACACAAAAGGCTTGGTTGTTAACCTAACAAAGAGAAAATTGGGCTCTCCGGCAATTGATTTGGCAATCCGAAAATTGGGCTATCCTCCTAGGGCTATCCGGCAAATGATCTGAATATCACGTGAGGATAAAAGTTGAGCTGCGTTGTGACCTTCCCTTTTGGCTGAATGGTCTTTTGCCATTCATTGTCAGCATTCACATGTACACAATTAGCTGAGATACCATGGTTGCAATTGCTCTGGTAAAATTGTTCACGATGAATACAGGGGAGAAGGAACGGGTCAAAATTGACTGAAAAAAATCTGAAAGTAGATCTCGAAAACAGCTTTTGTCAACATGGAATGCCAATCTGTGTATTAAAAAAAAAGCTGTGATGGATAAAACTTAGATGGTTTATGTCTTGCAAATTTATTTTTTTGAATTTGACCTAATCTGCATATTATGTTAATATTGCAATTCAGTATCTCAATTTCATGGAGTTAAACCTCACCAGCCACTCTGAAAGCCTTTTTGATCTTACAATGATTTTCTAGCCACCTGAGCTCGCTGGGTGGATTGCTTCTTGCAGCTTGGTCCCAGAATTGAATTTATAGTTGGAAATCACTGTTTAGTTTAGTTTAGAGATGCAGCGCGGAAACAGGCCCTTCGGCCCACTGAGTCCGCACCGACCAGCGTTCCCCGCATATTAGCACTATCCTACACACACCAGGGACAATTTACACTTATAACAAACCAATTTACCTCCAAACCTGTACGGCCTTGGAGTGTGGGAGGAAACAAAAGATCTTGGAGAAAACCCGTGCGATCAAGGGGAGAATGTACAAACTCCATACAGACAGCACCCGTGGTCGGGATCAAACCCGGGTCCCCGGCACTGCAAGTGCTGTAAGGCAGCAACTTTACCGCTGCGCCACCGTGCCATCACTACCAACTGATTGGTGATCTGTGTGTAATGTAACTGGTCTGCCTCTAAGTTGCTTTGACAGCTGGCCAGGCTTCATCCCCAAGGTCAATCACTGTCAAAGCAGTCCGAGATATTAACAATCTGATCATCTCAGTTGTATTGTCATGAGAGCATGGTCATGCAGCTGGCATTAATCCCAAGTAATGAATGAAGTTTTGTTTATATCACCTGAAACAAATTAAAAGTCCCAAGCCAGAGGCAAACAAAGCTCTTTTCATAAGCCATGGTTGGCTATGTTGGGATGAAGCCAGGCATTCCCACCCCACAGACTTTGTTGTCCTTGTGTGTATTTCAAGCTACAGGTGATTAATAGGTTCACCCCGAAAGCCTCCGGGGAGTATAACTGAAACCCTTGCTGGTAAAAGCAGTCACAGTGAATGTGGTTCTGTGACAGGGTTTCAAACATACCACAGGAATCCCGTTTAAAATCAAAGGCACTTTGTGTGATATTTTTGTAAAATAAATATTCCATGTAGGCCTGCAGGGGTACCTGCTCTCCAAATTCATGCAAAATATTAGGGACATTTTGCTTTCAATCCGAGTTGACTGTGGGCAGGAGATGGTCAGGATGGTGAAAAGGCTGAGGTTGTGCTGGCAGACACAGATCTATGAGATCAGTGTCATGGTGCAGTGGTCTATTATTGGCAGGTAGTGTGTTGGAAGCTTCGTGCACTAGTTTAAGTGCCAACTTCCAAGTACAAAAATCTACTGAATGTCATTAATTTGGGTTTGCCAGCTCTGGATCGAAGATCTAGTGAAATAGGCGAGGGTGAATGAGAGAGGCTAGGCAGGATGTGGGAACTATTTTACTCACGATGTGATGCATTAAATTTTCATTGACCAGGGAACCAATTTTGTTTGTGGCCACTCTCCAACAATATACTGTTACATAGGAAATGGGAGATGCTGTGCCTGAGATGCTGTGCATATGTACAGGAAAGCTTTTTATCTACATGAAAATCAGCGGGTTATGTTTGGTATAAATGTAGAGTAGTTGGGAATGACCTAATGTAAGGTAATAAGAAGAATCAGAACTTGGAAAAAGGTCAGTACAGGGGCTTTTGAGACTTTGACAGTAGGGTTGAAACATTGAGCAATATTTTGGATGGGATCAGGTAGAGAAAGGGGGAGCTCTTGACTTTGCCTGTTGGAACCTCAAGTGTTGGTGCATGATTGGTTGGGGAGACTGGGATGATCAGAAAGATAGCTGGGAAGAAGATGGAAAGACGTTTTTAAGGAATTTGATCAATGTTGACAGCGGGGGGTAGGTTATGTGTGTGAGTTTGAACATCAGGAAAATATAATTTAGACTAACCTGACCAATGATAGAACAAAAGACTCAACAGCCATGGTTCGTGAGGCCATCTTTTAGGTGACATTAAAATGCACATGACATTAAAATGTGAATTGCATTCCATTTAATGCCACTGGAAGAAAACTAATAAACAGCAATTGGCACATCTGATTGTGTCTTCTTTTCGTGTCCATCTTGTTACAAATGTTGACCTTGCTTTCATCATCCATCCTGAAAAGGACTCAAGCTTCTGGCGACAATCAGCGGAAGCCATCACTTGTCGCAATAGATGATGGTGGTAGCAGAATTAGCACAGGATACTTCCAGTTTCCAGCCCTGCAACGTGGACGCTTCTGCTATGGGGCCATCTGATTGGGTTTTGGATCATTTCCTTCACAATGGAAAAATTATGAAGAATACTCGGTGATATGATATGCTGGAAGTTGGTTTCAGAAATGAAGAAGTTGAAAGTAAAATATTAGTGTAGTAAAAGCCCTCATGATCACATGCCTTGAGATTTTCTCCAGTCAGATGCTAAACTTCATTTACTGATCTTTCAAAGAAACTGACCTAACCTTCTAACTATAGAGCTAAGCCTTTTTCCATTGCAGTTAAAATTAGAACGACAGCTGCACCAGCAACAGGCAGGAGTGCAGTGGGTGCAATTGGAATTCTAATATCAACATTGCCCCTAAGTAAAGGGGAGACATAACATGATGGAATATCTCTTGTGAGTGCTGAGATTGATACTGCAGTGACAAAATAACAATTACACTGAGTAAGTAAGTGGATCTGTTCCAAATGTATTATTAATGTAAAGTGTATTTAAAAGAACATTGAGAGAAATGACAATTTGGAACAAAAATGATGTAACAACACCACGGAACACATAGTAAATGGTTGTTTTGATTAATGGTGCGTTTTTGGGTGGTCGTGAATCAATAATGAAGAGAGGTAATGCTGTTAACACTGAGCAGCTTTCCCTCGTTTAGTTGCCATTTATTGAGATGCAGCTTTTAAAGGCTGCATTTTTATTTTTGATTCCTTCATCTGTCATTTCTTTCTATGCTGCCCTGTGCACAGCTGTTAGCATACTCAGACAGGCCTGTTTGCTTGTGGCACACAGGGAACAAGGGACCCCGTGTTTTTGACTGGTGCTACTTTCCCACCGGGCTATCCAATTTATGAAGAGACGCGGGTGAAACTAACAGTCTACGATGTCAAAGAGAAGTCCCAAGACACCGTGAGTATTTAACTCTTTTTATTGATAAACAGGTATCCTCAATTTAAATAAAATGAAGCCTGAAAAATGTATGGTAATTTTTGAAAACCGTCAGACAGACTGTAAATATGCAATTGCTCTGTTGGTAGTTTACACCACTGCATTAAGTGGACAGATTGTAGTATATATGGAACAGCACATCAGATGAGAGGCAATCCATATTTAGTCTCTGTAGTGATCCTTTGTACTTAATATTGTGCAGCTATCTTGTCAAGCATTAGTAATCGCATCATGAAAACATATGGATGATGTTGATGTTCTTTGATTATGGAGAAAACTGAATCAATGTGAAAATCAAATTTAATTGTAAAATATTCAAACTGCTTATTCTAAAGATAAATATTTGTCGATTTCATTTTGATGAAGAAGACTGCATCAGACTTGTGCCATTGTCATAAAATGCTCATGTTTGTTGTGCTGAAGCTTCTTGTTGAAAAAATCTTTGTTGAGAAATTGGAGTACCTTAGAAACGGGCATTAAGCACGGGACAAATGTCATTAGATGTGTGTTTGACGATGGTAAAGCATTTTATCTGCTTTACGTGTGGATCTAACAGGGAAGTATCTGCCGAGATTTATCTACTGGTTGCAATTGACTAGAAAATGATCAAGTATAAAATACCTGCACAAATGGGTTCAATTCCTGCCGGGAAAACTAGACCCTCTCATGTTTGTTAAGTGTAAATCAGATATAAAAACCATTTTTCCCATGTTTAAATATTTTTAAAAACATCTCTGTAAAAAATAGACTAGGTTCATCCAGGCCAATTCACCTTAGACTGCCTGATGTTTGTGTGGCATCATCCCTGTATGTGATGGTATTATTAATGTGTGCAAAGCACCAGCCTCTGGCACAATGACAGAATTTGGAGTAATAATGTGCAACTCATGAGCATTGTTTTTAACTCTCAGTTAAACAATGTGCAACTTCCACAGCACGTTTCTGACGAAAAATGGATTAAAGGCTCTCGACTGGGATGTTATCGCGTTATGGTCTGCACGTGCCTGTCAGAGTTTTAAATACTGTACGTACTTGTCGCATTAGCCTCTCAGAAGTGGCATTCAGAAAGCTAATTGCATATTTTCAAAGTCAAGCACAGCACAGATATTCTGGATCTCTGATTGCCTGAGGACTCATGACCCTCTAACCCTCCATTACATGCTGCTGTATTGTGGCTGCCAGGAGAGAATTCTTTAAGGCTGTGACCTGCTTCTCATGAATCTAGCAGGAATCTAGCAGGATAAAACACAGCAGCTCTGATCTCTCTGGGCAGCTGTCATCTGGAACTGTGTGGGTTGCTGTTTTAATACTATAATCAGGGTGAAAACCATCCTCATTATTATATGGTAAATATTCCCAATTTCATTTTATTTTGCTGGGTTGACAGGAATTGAAGTCATAGAGTTGGGACTATTCCCTGGAGCTCAGGAGGATGAGGGGTGATCTTATAGAGGTGTATAGAATTTTGAGAGGAATAGATCGGGTAGATGCACAGAGTCTCTTGCCCAGAGTAAGCGAATCCAGGCCTGAGGACGTAGGTTTAAGGTGAAGGGGAAATGATTTAACAGGAATTTGAGGAATAACTTTTTCAAACAAAGGGTGGTGAGGGAATGGAACAAGCTGCCAGAGGTGGTAGTTGAGGCTGGGACTATCCCAACATTTAAGAAACAGTTGGACAGGTCCATGGATAGGACAGTTTGTAGGTGGGACTAGTGTAGCTGGGACATATGGGCAAGTTGGGCAGAAGTGCCTGTATCACTCTATGACTCTGTGAGATATACAGCACAGAAGGCAACCTCATATCCATTACACAGCTACAGCTCTTCACCAGATAAAAGCTGTCCAGGGTCTGAGCTCCCCAGAGGAGCACGGGTGAAGCTCAACAGACTTCGTACTGGAGTTGGGCGTTTCAATGCCAGCATGTGGAGATGGGGGCTCCACCAGAGCCCAGCCTGTGAATGCGGAGCAGAACAATAGACAGCCAACCATGTCATCTCTGGGTGCCCGCTCTACCACCCACCAAATGGAGCTCAGGTCCTGGCAGACATTGACGCAGAGACAACAACCTGGCTGCTCAACACCCGGCTTGAGATCTAACTATTCCTTTGGTTTATGTTTCATTCGCAAGAAGAAGAAGACAGCACAGAAACAGGCCCTTTAGCCCAACTTGTCCATGCTGGCCAAATTGCCTAACTGAATTAGTCTGCTTTCTTTGAACCTGACCCATATCCCTCCAAAAAAGACACAAAGTGCTGGAGTAACTCAGCAAGTCAGGCATCATCTCTGGAAAACATGTTAATCCGGCACTTTGTGGTAAACCAGCAACTGCAGTTCCTTATGTTTCCATATCCCTCCAAACCTTTCCTATTGATGTATCTGTCCAAGTGTCTTTTAAATGTCGTAATTGTACCTGTGTATCATTCCCTGTGAAGACTCGTTCTGCAAACAGGCCACCCTCTGTGTGAAAAGGTTGCCCATCGGGTCCCTTTTATATCTTTCCCTTCTCACCTTACACCTATGTATGTTCCCTAGTTTTAGACCACTATTCTGGGAAAAGGACTACGCCTCTCATTATTTTATATGCTTCTACAAGGCCTTTCTCAGCCTCCTCCTCTCTAGGAAAATGAAAGCCTAATGAGGGAGGGATTGGGGAGGGGAGGAGGAAAGGGAAAAGAAGATGGAGGATGAAGAGGAGGGGGAGGAAGTGCTGGGGGATGAGGGGAAATGAGTCGCGCTTGTGCAGTTAGGGGCTATGGGTGAGTGGTGGAATATTGCGTTGGGGAACGGGTTGCGTTGGGGGAATGGGTGAGTGGTGGAATATTGCGTTGGGGAACGGGTTGCATTGGGGGACCAGGCCTCCAGTGTTTCAGGGACCCAACGGGTCCCACTTAGTCTAGTTCTTCAATAAAAGCATAACATTAGTCACCCTCCAGTCTTCCAGCACCTCACCCATGACTGCCTATGCCACAAATATCTCTGCCAGGGACCCCACAATTCCTCTAACTACCCCTCTGTTTCCTCTGTCTTCACTCTCTTCTTCCCTCTCTTCTTCCCTCTCTTCTTCCATCTCTTCTTCCCACTCTTCTCACCCCTCTTCTCCCCCTCTTCTTCCCTCCCCCTCTCCCCCCCTCCATCCCCCATCTGTCCCCCCCTGTCCCCCATCTGCCCCCCTTCTGCACCCCTCTCCCCTTCTTCCCACCCTTCCACCTCGTTCCCCCTCTTCTCCCTTTTTCCTCCCCCTTCTTTTCTCCCCCCTCTCTCCCTTCTTCCCCCCCCCTCCCTCCATCCCCTGCTTAGCCAATTAACTTAATAACTTCATCATCAGTTTTTCCCTTGGGAACCCTGAACAACCAAACAGAGATTTATTCTATCCTTCATTCACTATCCTTTTCATCAATCTTTCCTCTCTGCCCTAACTCTTACAATGGGTCTTCAATTTGAAATGTTAACTCTTTTTCCCTTTCCACAGATGCTGCCCCATCTGCTGAGTGTTTTCATCATTTCTGCTTTAATTTCAGATTTCCAGCATTTCAATTTTCTAATTTTCATTTATTTGGGAAGAGATATTACTGTTTGGTTTAGTTCAGTTTAGAGATATAGTGTGGAAACAGACCCTTCGGCCCATCGAGTCCGCACCAACCATCGATCCCCGCACACTAACACTATCCTGCACACACTAGGGACAATTTTACATGCATACAGTTATACCAAGTCAAATAACCCACAAACTTGAACGTCTTTGGAGTGTGGGAGGAAACCGAAGATCTTGGAGAAAACCCACACGGTCACAGGGAGAACATACAAACTCCGTACAGACTGCACCCGTAGTCGGGATCGAACCCGGGTCTCCGGTGCTGTAAGGCAGCAACTCTATCACTTGCACCTCTCTGCCACCGTGTTTGGTGCATCAAATTTCTAAAATTGTCATTTGGTTCCATAATGGGTGGTCAATGGTTCCCTGAAATGAGTTATCCATTTACCTCCTTACCTTCACACTGCCTTCATAATTCTGAAATCTATCAGCTTTTATTATATTGTTTAAAATTATTCAGTTAGATTGTACTGTATGGGTATGTATTCTATTTCATCGCTCAGTCTTGAAAACTATCATTATATGAACATTGTAATTTTACAACAATATTAAGCAGTCACTCAATACACTTGTTGTAGTTGTCCTTGCTTTCTCTCTCTCTCTCTCTCTCTCTCTCTATCCCCTCCCCTTTCCCAGTTCTCCCATCAGTCTTATTGTCTCCGACTACATTCTATCTTTGTCAGGCCCACTCCCCTGACATCAGTCTGAAGAAGGGTCTCGACCCGAAACAAAAGAATAAATCAGGGAAGGTAGTGCATCCGTGGATAACAAGGGAAATCAGGGATAGTATCAAAACAAAAGATGATGCGTACAAATTAGCCAGAAAAAGCAGCATACCAGAGGACTGGGAGAAATTCAGAAACCAGCAGAGGAGGACAAAGGGCTTAATTAGGAAAGGGAAAATAGATTATGAAAGAAAACTGGCAGGGAACATAAAAACTGACTGCAAAAGTTTTTATAGATATGTGAAGAGAAAGAGATGAGTTAAAACAAATGTAGGTCCCTTGCAGTCAGAAACAGGTGAATTGATCATGGGGAACAAGGATATGGCGGACCAATTTATATAACTACTTTGGTTCCGTCTTCACTAAGGAAGACATAAATAATCTGCCGGAAATAGCAGGGGACCGCGGGTCAAAGGAGATGGAGGAACTGAGTGAAATCCAGGTTAGTCGGGAAGTGGTGTTGGGTAAATTGAATGGATTAAAGGCCGACAAATCACCAGGGCCAGATAGGCTGCATCCCAGAGTACTTAAGGAAGTAGCTCCAGAAATAGTGGATGCATTAGTGATAACTTTTCAAAACTTTAGATTCTGGAGTAGTTCCTGAGGATTGGAGGGTAGCAAACGTAACCCCACTTTTTAAGAAGGGAGGGAGAGAGAAAACGGGGAATTACAGACCAGTTAGTCTAACATCGGTAGTGGAGAAACTGCTAGAGTCAGTTATTAAAGATGGGATAGCAGCACATTTGGAAAGTGGTGAAATCATTGGACAAAGTCAGCATGGATTTACGAAAGGTAAATCATGTCTGACGAATCTTATAGAATTTTTCGAGGATGTAACTAGTAGAGTGGATAGGGGAGAACCAGTGGGTGTGTTGTATCTGGACTTTCAGAAGGCTTTCGACAAGGTCCCACATAAGAGATTAATATACAAACTTAAAGCACACGGTATTGGGGGTTCAGTATTGATGTGGATAGAGAACTGGCTGGCAAACAGGAAGCATAGAGTAGGAGTAAACAAGTCCTTTTCACAATGGCAGGCAGTGACTAGTGGGGTACCGCAAGGCTCAGTGCTGGGACCCCAGCTATTTACAATTTATATTAATGAGCTGGATGAGGGAATTGAAGGCAACATCTCCAAGTTTGCGGATGACACTAAGCTGGGGGGCAGTGTTAGCTGTGAGGAGGATGCTAGGAGACTGCAAGGTGACTTGGATAGGCTGGGTGAGTGGGCAAATGTTTGGCAGATGCAGTATAATGTGGATAAATGTGAGGTTATCCACTTTGGTGGCAAAAACAGGAAAGCAGACTATTATCTAAATGGTGGCCGATTAGGAAAAGGGGAGATGCAGCGAGACCTGGGTGTCATGGTACACCAGTCATTGAAAGTAGGTATGCAGGTGCAGCAGGCAGTGAAGAAAGCGAATGGTATGTTAGCTTTCATAGCAAAAGAATTTGAGTATAGGAGCAGGGAGGTTCTACTGCAGTTGTACAGGGTATTGGTGAGACCACACCTAGAGTATTGCGTACAGTTTTGGTCTCCAAATCTGAGGAAGGACATTATAGCCATAGAGGAAGTGCAGAGAAGGTTCACCAGACTGATTCCTGGGATGTCAGGACTTTCATATGAAGAAAGACTGGATAGACTCGGCTTATACTCGCTAGAATTTAGGAGATTGAGAGGGGATCTTATAGAAACTTACAAAATTCTTATGGGGTTGGACAGGCTAGATGCAGGAAGATTGTTCCCGATGTTAGGGAAGTCCAGGACAAGGGGTCACAGCTTAAGGATAAGGGGGAAATCCTTTAAGACCGAGATGAGAAAAAACATTTTCACACAGAGAGTGGTGAATCTCTGGAACTCTTTGCCACAGAGGGTAGTTGAGGCCAGTTCATTGGCTATATTTAAGAGGGAGTTAGATGTGTCCCTTGTGGCTAAAGGGATCAGGGGGTATGGAGAGAAGGCAGGTACGGGATACTGAGTTGGATGATCAGCCATGATCATATTGAATGGCGGTGCAGGCTCGAAGGGCCGAATGGCCTACTCCTGCACCTATTTTCTATGTATCTATGTATCTATGAAACGTCGCCCATCCCTTCTCTCCAGACGCCACCTGTCCCGCTGAATAAGCAAGTTAGGTATTTCAACTGCGCATGCCCAGGTCATAGGTCATTTGCGATAAACATTCTCACCAGCTGAGCTGCTGCGTGTATTTAGACCTGCGTTTCATCCGTATTTTCCAGTTTTGCTCGTTCGAGGTGAGAAAATACTGCTTTCAAAATTATTAACTAGGTGTATCTATGGTTCATTTGTACAAAACTACAATGATTTTGTTGGTTTTATTGCTTTATGCTTCGGTGTTTTATTGCATTATGCTTCAGGGCTTTAAGCAATATTATATCTACTGAACATAGCAGTTAGTTTGAGACACTGGTATAACAGTTATACGCTCATTGTAGTTATTGGTGTGCCTGGTAAGAACTTCGGCAAACAAACTTTTACAGTTTTTTGTGATATATTTGGATTTGTTCACGCCTTGCGGCATAGTAATGTAACTTTATCAATGGCAGTATGTAGGATGCTCTGCGTTTTATTTTTTTAACTCAAACTGTTGAAAAAGACTCGCTTTCGCTATTGCCATTGCAGAGTCAACCCTTGTGGGTTCATCGTTTACATGCCGCTGGAAACTAAATCTCACCCCACACTCCAATCTCTCTCTCACACTCCTCATAAATAGCCATCCGCTATAATAGGTGGAATGGTCCTTTCTTTCATTACACCTGCCTGCAGTCTCTGATGGGGCCAGTTTCACAGACTTAACCGTGACCGGCCGCGTTTAATCAGGGTTCTGGGAACTTGGCATCTGATGGGCACGAGGAGGGTTCCAGAGGGAAGGCAGGGACAACTTAGAATCCGGCAGCAGAGTTGCCCTTTTAATGGATTAATTCCACAGTGAGTTCAGTTCGCAAAGAACATGCCGGTAGATCCGCGGCCACTGTTTCAGGAGATCGCTCCAATTATTGACCAACAGGCGGTGGAATCTGTCTGTGACAGACTCCACAGTGAGACGTGTCCACAGGAGCTGGTGTTCACTCTGATCAATAACTCAGGCACAGTGAACTTCACAATGTAAAACCATCCCAATCAAAACCATCCCGCAGAGCTGCCTTGCCCGAGCACTGGGACAACTCTGGGCAAGGTCCCACTGAAGTCAAAAACAACATTCTAGTCACTAAAAAAATATGTCTGCGGGCTGGATGATTTCGGGTTACGGGCCGGGTTCGGCCCGCGGGCCGTAGGTTGCCGACTCCTGCCTTAACGGTACATTCACACCACCTGTAAGAAAAGCATCAGCCCACATCACACTGATACAGTTGCTGCCTGCCTCCATTTAAATATATTTTTACAAATAAATTATGAATAAAGATAAGAAAATGTTTCAAACACAAGTCATTTTTTCTTATTCCAGTAGCAAACACATTAAGGGTTAAATGAAAATAATTAATTCTTTAACTTTTTGAATATCTCATAATTGCAGATTAATCATCTGAACTAGAACTGGGACTGTAAGTTGTATGTGAACAGCAGAACAAGAAAGGAAGCTATTGAGTTGACATAATTCTAGATTCATTCATTGGTAGAATAGTTAACAATTTATACACAGTTTATGCAGCGCAGCGTTCGCTTTTTTTTTCACGAATGACCTTTGACAAATCCCATGATTCCTTGCATTTATCAGAATACCGAACTCGCTTATTACTCCAGCATTTTGTGTCTACCTTCCACTTGTTGCAGTTGTCAGTTTATTTATAAATTTGTCTGGCGTCCACAGCTATTGGTAGCTCAATATCACTAACTACAAGTGACGCCATTCCACATTGATACAAGAAAACAATCATATTGGAATGAAACAGACCGATTATTCAGTCCCAGTGCCTTATGATTTCCATCTCACGGTTAAAAAGATAATAGGTAAGGCATTGGCATTTCTTTTAGTCATAATCATCCAAAGATCAAATGGATCAGGAAATGTTCCTTTTTGTTTGCAAAACTGAACATGTAACTCCATTATATAAAGGTTAAAGAGAGAAATTAGAAACTAATGGATATGTTTATCAGACATCTATTGTGAAGGAGGTTATTAAAATCCAATAAAGGATAGAGTGGCTAAGCATTTAAAATTCATTTGAGTCGAATAGGGAGATCTTATATTTGTATATTTGCAAAGGATAGCTCATGCTTGAATAACCCTCGTCATAGTCTTAAAATGGTAGCCGGGGGAGTGTGTATGAATATAGCTTAAATGGACTTGCATCAGGTCTTAATTGAGCACTCGTTTCAGAATCGAAAAAATTACTGACCTGGTTAGGAAATTGTTTACGTGGTAGAAGAAATAAGTAATTGGTATATTATCTAATTAGAAGGAAGCAATTAGGGATGCCCTAAAAGGAGTTAGGCTGAACCTCAGTTGTTCAATCATTCATTAATAAATCAGATAACTCGGTAGCAAGCAATATATACAAGTTTACGAATGACAAAATATTAGATAGTCAGCACTGAATTTGATGTTTATATTCCAATTGTGTTTCGGGTGATTTCCAACTACTCGTACACAGAATGGATAAAACCATGTGTAATTCAACCTCTGCTAGTCCTAGCTTTTCACCGTGCGAATAATACTCGGATCCTTACACATAACCACATTAAACGGCAGCTGCATCATGATGCAGAATCATCCAAAACACAATTGGAATATTATCCTTTACATTCTAAAGAGCAATAAAGCAGCTTGATAATTGTGACCAGGAAATGTGTCCATGCAACACAATGTCTCCGTGCACTTTATCTAAGGTGCCATTACTAATGTCAGCTGAGTCCTTTAATGCAGGGAAGGTGCAGCTGCTACTTTGTGTGTGTGTGTATTTTTGTGTGTGCGTGTGTGTATCTGTGGTTGTGTGAATGCTGAACCATTGCTGATTTGGTTTGAGCTCTCTGATTACCTCTTCGGCTACAACCCATTTTCACAGATTTTAGCCTGATTTTGTCACATTCCCTCCACCAGTTTATGAAGTGACTCCTCCAAACTACCCTCCTCCACTGCCTTGCATACTCACTGCCCCAATCTCCCACAATTTGCAACCTGTCTGTTTCCCTTTTCTAACTTTGCAAATACAGAGCTAGTGGAGGAAAGCGTTTTGTGTGCACTTGTGTCTGCTCGACCTATTTTATTGCATGAAATTCAATAAAGGAACTACACAAAACAGCTGATATGGCTCCTCACATACATAATGCGCCTTTTGAAACAATAAATTATATCTAGTCCGGTGACTTCCTGAATTTCTTGACACCACAGTGAAACTTTCATCCGCTTGCTAAATTGTTCTTTTTGAACTGGATATGGACTGGAACTAATTGTGGGTAAATATTTTGCAGTTTTGGCAAAGGGCATTACATATATACTTTGCATAGCTGACATTTGCCATTTTTGCACAATAACAAAATAGTTTTTTGAAACATTCTACTCACGGGGAGATTCTGCAGCAGGTAATGCTCAATTTAAAAGTGTACATTTGTAAAGCTGCTCACGACGGGGAACTTAGCTGAGCAGACTGGAATGTTATTTTGGGTTAGCAACATTACCCTACCCTGATTTAAACATGGCATAGGTTGGCTTTCAGTATCTTTGGGATGGGGAATTGAAAAGTATGTAAATATATCCAGTTCTAATTTGTTTGCTTAAATTATCTGTGAAGTACTTCTGAGCTAATGTGAGATGACATAAGATTTGTCTTGATGTGATATTCCACACATTCAAAGACCTGACCAAGACTCAAAGCTAAAGCTGAAACATTAAAAATAATTTTCCAAATAAGAACACACTATATATAGCTTTTCAAACGGGATCAGTGACAAGGTTTCTGAAGACATCAACAATTATGTCATATTACAACTTTAAAATTTAAAGGAGATGTATACAACTTTTTTACCCAGAGGGTGGTGAGTGCCTGGAACGTGCTGCCAGGGTTGGTGGTTCAGGCAGACACAATAGTGGCATTTGAAAGGCTTTTGGATAGGCATATGGATATGCAGGGAATGGAAGGATATGGTTTAAGTGCAGGTACACAAAAATGCTGGAGAAACTCAGCGGGTGCAGCAGCATCTATGGAGCGAAGGAAATATGCAACGTTTCGGGCCGAAACCCTTCTTCAGGTTTAAGTGCAGGTAGATTAGAGATAGACTGGACATCATGTTCAGCGCAGAGAGGCTGAAGGGCCTGTTCTTGTGTTATACTGTTCTATAACTTGAGGCTGCATGTTGGTCTGCCTTTCTGCCTTGATAGACTGTCCCCACTTCCTTACTCTGCTCCATACATGTAGGATCATGGAATGAGGGACTTCAGATCGGAGTCACTGTATTCAGTTCAACATAACTTAAAATTTCTGTGGTCCTGCCAAGTGAACATCTTTCTGCTCGTCATATTCTTCAAATATATTAAATGAACCAAATTATGGTGGTAAATCTGTCCAGCACTCTGAAGGTAAGTAAAACAATGTTCTAAATTGGAATCTTCAATTGGTTGCAAATTAAATGTTAGCTTTTCTATTGTGAGGTGGTACTTTGATGTTTATTTAAAAAAAGGAAAACATATATATATTTCTAGAATATTATCATGCCTCCCAGAAAAACTAAATCAAATCACAGCTGAATTAACATTGGTTCAATAAATGTGAGAGGAGAGATGAATTTATTATTTTTTTAACTTAATTTAAGGAAGGATATATTGATTGGATTTTTATTAATCACAAGATCTACCACAGGATTTTTAGCATTTCATTCAATTATTGGCTCAACTCTCTGTACTAAACTGAAGTGTTAATTTAATGTTTTTTACGTTCAAGTCTTCAATTGGGATTTAAAGTCATTGTCTTTTGAGTTGGATGCAGACGTGCTACCAACTAGTCCAAGCAGACAATACTGGAGAAGCAATTGCCAGTTACATATAATCCAAAACCAAAGTACTGCAGATGCTGGAAACCTGCTGAGTCTTTCCGGCATTTTATAGATTAATGGGAAAATTGACATAGTATCACATCATTTGCAAGTGCTTGTTAGATAGCTGAACTGACAGGCCATATTTATTTGCTATTAATCAATGTTGATGATTGCTTAGGCATTGATGCGTTCCCTGAGCTCACTGATGCATGGTCTCTATTTTCTTCAAGTTTAATAAGGTGATGGCTATTGCTGATTTAGCGGGCTGGGCAATTATGAGCTGCATGCAGTTCGTTCTGAATATGTTCCCACAGAGAGTCACTTGCAAAAAAACATAATATATGACCTCTCTTGCAGACGTAGTTGAGGTTCATAGTCCACTTAAATTGAAGCAGAAAAAACAGCACACATTTATGTCTCAGCCTTTTATTGTGCCATCAGTTATATGTTTGCAGGAATCCAAAGGGACTATGTATGGTCATGGGGTTATTGGCTTTCATCACATTAAAGAGCAGCAGTTTTCTTCTTCAAAGCTCTTTGCAATAAAAAAGTCATGCATTGTTGCTCAATATGTCAATAAACCTGAATCTCATTTCAAAAAACAACTAGTGACCCTCAAAGAAATATCACTATCATCCCCATAAGTTTCATTCGGGTGCTGTAATTTGAAAAGACTTGAATAATATTCTTGGCTAAGGGGAGACAAAGTGCCGCAGTGGTTGAATTGCTGCATCAGAGTGCAGAGACGTGAGTTTGATCCTGACTACGGGTGCTGTCTGTACAGAGTTTGAATGTTCTCCCTGTGACTACATGGGTTTTCTCCGGGTGCTCCGGTTTCCTTCCACATTCCAAAGACGTACAGGTTTGTAGATTAATTGGCTTAGTAAAATTGTAAATTGACCCTCGTGTGTAGGATAGCGGTAGTGTCCGGGATAATCGCTGGTCAGTAGTGACTCAGTAGACAGAAGGGCCTGTTTCCATGCTGTATCTCTAAAATACCTCTAAAGTAATGTTACCACAGACTGCCACACGGCCCAGGTTGGTCAAACTTCAGCACTTGGCTTTTCAAATTATTGGGTAATTGGTGATGTGTGATTGATAAATATTTTAATGTGTGTTTTACAATTTAAGAGAAGAAATAAAAGTCCACAAATTGATGCTGCTGCTATCGTGACCCTTCGGCCAAGCCCTGTAGTCTATCATTTTCCAGCTTCTATATGATATTCTAGTCATTCAGTTACTTTAGATCTGAGCATCTAATAGACTTTAAGGTGGTTCTCTGACTGTGTGGTTAGTTTACCACAGTATCTGACAACATTTTGTATTGGAGTTATTCATATTTCTGCTCTATACATGGTGCTAATAACAATGGCAGAGTATTCTTACTCTATGATAATCTGACAGATCTCAGGCATAAATTATGTCTTTTAGTGACGTCGTTCACTGCAACAGTAAGTTCATTTGCATCCAATGCACTATAGTGGCCATTCTTCAGATAGTTTTCAGGAAAAATACAGTAAATCCTCGTTATAATGGACCATAGACCATATTGGAGGGGAGGGGAGGGGAGGGGAGGAGGGGAGGGGGGGAGGAGGGGAGGGGGGGAGGGGGGAGGGGGGGAGGGGGGAGGGGGGGAGGGGGGGAGGGGGAATGGTGTCCGTTATAGCCGATTGTCCGTTATAACCGAGTTAGGTATTATCATTGCATGTAATTGAAACAAAGAAATGCAGTTGATGGTTCATATTCAAAGTGCTGGAGTAACGAAGCAGACAGATTCAGTCTGAAGAAAGGTCCCGGTCACCTATGGTCTCCATCAATGCTGCCTGACCCCACTTAGTTACTCCAGCACTTTGTGTCATTTCACCTTAAAGCTAGGCACCGATGCCGCTGGTCTGCACCAGCGAGCCATTCTTCACCGGTTCACACGGCTGTTGCTGCGGCTCATGTTGTAGCACCTGGGGACAGCGCTTTCTGCAGGCCGCTGCCACCGACAGGACGAGCTTGTTCACTGTAGGGCAACCTCCCCTCACCTGCTGCTGCTTCCAATGTGGAGCATGTCGGCGACTCCAGGTGAAAAGGATGAGGGAGGCAATGGGGGGGAGTGGAGAGCAGTGGACGAGTGGACAGAGCAATGAGAGGAGGCGGGGGCGGTCGCGCGGGGAGCAGACAAAACCACCGCCGACAGCAAGAAGAAGCAGCAGGTGAGAGGGGAGGGAGTCCCCAAGGTGACCCGTTGGTGGCGGCAGCCCGAAGAAAGTACGGTTCCCCAGGGGCTACAACGTGAGCCACAACAACAGCCGTGTCACAGGACCATGCGGTGGGTTAAGGAGGGCTCACTGGTGCACCTTACGAGTCAGGAGTGGGGTCAGAAGCCGGGGCTCCAAACAGCCGGGGAGATGATGTGAACATCGGCAGGTCAATCCGCTGTATTTGTGCAGTCATTGTTTTTGCCTATTTCACAACTGTGGCATACGGAAAAATAATTGGGTATTATTAAATTGCCTTGCTGTTGATAGCTTGACAATAATTAGGTTTATTTTTTTAAACTTTCCCAAATCAGTGTAAGCAGGGTAAACATCAAGAGGAGCTGATGTAAGTTGTAACCAAATGATGGTTTGGCTTGAAATACACGTCATGAATGGCTAATATCCCCGGTTTACTACATGTGAGTGCACCGTTCTAGCCAACACCTACCATCATCATATCTATTCCTTCATAATTCAGCTCCCAGTTCCACATCAACATTTTTATCTGCATAGAAAGTAATTACCAGAAGTAATTTCCAGTGACTGGGCAGGATAGGACTTTGTTTCTTAGAGCACAGGAGGAAGCGGGGTGATCTTATGAAGGTGTATAAGATCATAAGGGGAATAGTTAGGATGAATGCACAGTTTTTTTACCCAGAGTAAGGGATCAAGAACCAGGGTACATAAGTTTAAGGCAAGAGTTTAAAGATTTAATAGAAACCAGAGGGCAACTTATTCACAGAGTGGTGGATATACGGAATGAGCTGCCAGAGGAGGTAGTTGAGGCAGGCGCTATAACAACATTTAAAAGATATTTGGACAGGTACTGGGATGGGAGAGGTTTAGAGGGATATGGCACAAAAGCAGGCCAGTGTGACTTGTGTAGATGGGGCATTTTAGTTTGCATGTGTAAATTGAGGTGAAGGAGCTGTTTCAGTACTGTATTGACTATAACTCTATGACCATGACTCATTTCCTCATTTCATGTAAGGCAAGCTTGTTGGCAAACTTCGGGGAATACACAATATGTATTGAGAAATTATTTTCAAGAACTTTATCTATCTCTGCTATACAGACTACCATAGTCTATATTACTATAGACATATTAATTCATCTATATGGATCTGCAAATGTGCTCTTAAACTGATGATGCACAGAGGATACATTGAATTTACTCGGTGACGAGCTATTCTCAAGCTTGACAAGTATATTACTCTATCTGGCTATTGTAGATTACTATTATGGCCTTCCATGGAAAGACTGGTGACAGTATGATTTTGTAATTTTTTTTTTTTTTTTTAATTTTTATTTATTAGAAGTACATTACATTACAACCACATACATTAATACTCGTCATTTGTATCTTCTTACAATTAATGTACTCCCTTTATTTATTTTTTTACACTAGAAAAGGAAAAGATTGAAAGAAAGAAGAAAGTGAAGGAAAAAGTGAAAGTGTAGAAAAGTGTAGAAAATGTAACAACAAAAAAGGACGAAGACCCTATAAGAGCGAAATTAAAAACAAAAGAAAAAGAGTTAAGAAATAGGCCCTAGGAAAAAAAAGAGAAAGAGAGAGAGGAAGAAAAAGAAAAAAGAAAAAAAAAAAAAAAAAGAAAAACAAATGTTTTTTTAAGCATTACGTAAATAGGACATACCAACTCTTCAACTATCATCCCCCCTTACCTGACCTCAATTTTTTATTTTTTTTAAAGTAATTTTGTAAATTACTTTGGATGAAAGCAGATAGGGAGGAACTGCAGATGCTGGTTTACACCGACAATGCTGAAGTAACTCAACGGAACATGCAGCATCTCTGGATAGAAGGAATGGGTGATGTTTTGGGTCAAACCCCTTCTTCAGACATCCAGTGGAGCTGGTCTAAGTTGTTACCAAATGATGCTTTGGCTTGAAATACATGTTTGAAGAAGGGTCTCGACCCGAAACATCACCCATTCCTTCTCTCCAGAAATGCTGCCTGTTCTGCCGAGTTACTCCAGCATTTTGTGTCTATCTTAGATGAAAGCATGTTGGATGAAGAAAAGTCTGCTTGATCCGCTGACATTGCTTCATTCACTGTTTTACTTTGGTCATTATTTGTTCATTCGTTCCTGGCCACTTTCTTGTTCTTTTATTATATGCCACATCCTCAGTAAATGTCATGCAGGCAGTAACATTCAAGACTAATGCCTTACAGTACATAAATAGCTACTGCAAAATGCAAGCTTCTTAATTTCCATCTCCAATCGCTGAATCATCTTCCATGATGACTTCTCTAGGATTATTGTTTACAATATTAAGGTACTTTCATGATCTGTTTTTCCTTGAAGAATGTTGATGAGATAAACATTAGATCATTTCATTAAGTCAATTGATAATGGATATTTATGTGAGTAAGGCAGGCAATGTAAATGTAAATTAGATTTCATTTTCTGGTTTCAAGGCTACTACTCGTGTATAACTGTGCACCTGTTCCACTGGCTCACCACTTCATTAGTTCTTTAGGTGTTTTAGGAAGTCTGATTAAAATCCTATCGTAAACCTCTCCCATAAAAATGGAAATATGGATTTCTGCAATAGTATAGTTTAATTTTCCAGTTATTAGTATCTCATTTAGTGGCTGCTTGTCAAAGCTGTTCAGAATGTTTCCTTGAAGCATCTTGAGATATTTAAGATGTAATGTATATTGTTAGGAAAGTGATGTTTGTTTTTTAGTTTAGTTTATTATTGTCACGTGTAATGAGGTACAGTGAAAAGCTTTTGTTTGCATGCTATCCAGTCAGAGAAAAGACTGTACATGAATACAATCAAGCCGTTCACAGTGTACCGATAAAGGATAAAGGGTACAACATTCAATGCAAGATATAACATTGCCAATAAAATCCGATTAAAGTTAGTTTAAAGGCCTCCAATGATGTAGATGGGAGGTCAGGACTGTACTCCAGCTGATGAGAGGACCGTTCAGTTGCCTAATAACAGCTGGGAAGAAACTGTTTCTGAATCTGGAGATGGAGCAGGCTGTTATGCATCCTGATCAAATGCTTTCAATGGAGCATCTGTAGAAGTTGGTATGGGTTGTTGGGGACATGCCAAATTTCGGAAGCCTTCCAAGGCAGTAGAAGCATTGGTGCGTTTTCTTGGCCATAACTTCGATGTGGCTGGTCAGGCCAAATTGTTGGTGATATTTATCTCTACCTTGGCGCAATCAATATAGACTGGGGTGTGTATACTGCTTTGCTTTCTGACGTCATTCACATTCTCCTTTGTCTTGCTAATGGGAATGTTGATGAGAGAAAGCTTAGCTGTACATCAAATAGATTTTTTTTCATATTATTGACCAATAGACAATGGGTGCAGGGTAGGCCATTCAGCCCTTCGAGCCAGCACCGCCATTTAATATGATGATGGCTGATCATCCACAATGACCAGTGACTAACATCTTTGCTGTTACGTTATCTTCAGCCAAAAGGCCTCTGATTGACATATCATTTTGAAGCATGTTTGTAATAATGATCACAGCAGGCTAATATTGCCATGGGCATTCCTTTAGCTGTCATTTGATTCTAATACACTTTCTTTTTGACCAAGTCATCATATAACCATAACCATATAACCATAACAGCACGGAAACAGGCCATCTCGGCCCTGAAACATTTGCTGTTTATAATTTTTTTTCACAAGCAAGAAGGAAAAGTGCTGTTGTTACCATTCCAGTATTTTGTGTGTGGTGACATTCTGTTGTTGAGTTTTGAAAGAGAGTATCAAAATTCGGCGATAAAGTGCTTGGAGTACTGTTCATGCATCGTAGAGACTCAAGTTAATTGAGCACAGGCTAAAGTACATTTAAAAGACCAAAATACTTGAGAAGATCTTCTGATTCCTAATCCGATGCATCTTGTGTTCACGATGTGGCCTCGTATGCATCGGCGACACAAGCGTAGACTCGGCGATCTTTTAGCTGAACAAGGCAGATTAACAAGTGCTCATATTTAACAATATTTGTAGACAGAGCATCAATGCTGATATTGTGGAAGACTAATCATCCATATTGTGAGATTGAAAATTCACTTTGCATTAGGAGGTTTTGTTATAGTGAAAAAGAAATGTGTTGGGGGAATTGAGCAGGTGGGGGTTGCAAATGTTATAAGGGCTGGTTTAAATGATATTTAATATCCGTTCATATTTTCCACATTTGGGAGATAGTACAAGCCTATCCACCTGATGTTTATTAATCTGTATAGAGCCCCAACAAAAATCTGCTAAACAAAATTTAATGTTATATGTTTTCAGGGAGAGTTTCCTTTAACGATTATAATATTTCAGTTTGTACTCATTTATTTAATTAATATCAACCTTCACGGTTAAACCTCCTTAAACTGCATAACATTATCTTTATAAACGATGAACTACGGTAAAACAAATTGAACAGCCGCTAAAAATTCATTGTGACATCATTCTATTTACATAGAAATAGATACATAGAAAATAGGTGCAGGAGTAGGCCATTTGTCCCTTCGAGCCTGCACCGCCATTCAATATGATCATGGCTGATCATCCAACTCAGTATCCCGTACCTGCCTTCTCTCCATACCCCCTGATCCCCTTAGCCACAAGGGCCACATCTAACTCCCTCTTAAATATAGCCAATGAACTGGCCTCAACTACCCTCTGTGGCAGAGAGTTCCAGAGATTCACCACTCTCTGTGTGAAAAAGTTTTTCCTCATCTCGGTCTTAAAGGATTTCCCCCTTATCCTTAAGCTGTGACCCCTTGTCCTGGACTTCCCCAACATCGGGAACAATCTTCCTGCATCTAGCCTGTCCAACCCCATAAGAATTTTGTACGTTTCTATAAGATCCCCTCTCAATCTCCTAAATTCTAGCGAGTATAAGCCAAGTCTATCCAGTCTTTCTTCATATGAAAGTCCTGACATCCCAGGAATCAGTCTGGTAAACCTTCTCTGCACACCCTCTATGGCAATAATGTCCTTCCTCAGATTGGAGACCAAAACTGTACGCAATACTCTAGTGTGGTCTCACCAAGACCCTGTACAACTGCAGTAGAACCTCCCTGCTCCTATACTCAAATCCTTTTGCTATGAAAGCTAACATACCATTCGCTTTCTTCACTGCCTGCTGCACCTGCATGCCTACTTTCAATGACTGGTGTACCATGACACCCAGGTCTCGCTGCATCTCCCCATTTCCTAATCGGCCACCATTTAGATAATAGTCTGCTTTCCTGTTTTTGCCACCAAAGTGGATAACCTCACATTTATCACATTATACTGCATCTGCCAAACATTTGCCCACTCACCCAGCCTATCCAAGTCACCTTGCAGACGGAACCAAAGTAGTTATTCAATTGGTCCGCCATATCCTTGTTCCCCATGATCAATTCACCTGTTTCTGACTGCAAGGGACCTACATTTGTTTTAACTAATCTCTTTCTCTTCACATACCTATAAAAACTTTTGCAGTCAGTTTTTATGTTCCCTGCCAGTTTTCTTTCATAATCTATTTTCCCTTTCCTAATTAAGCCCTTTGTCCTCCTCTGCTGGTCTCTGAATTTCTCCCAGTCCTCTGGTATGCTGCTTTTTCTGGCTAATTTGTACGCATCATCTTTTGCTTGATACTATCCCTGATTTCCCTTGTTATCCACGGATGCACTACCTTCCCTGATTTATTCTTTTGCCAAACTGGGATGAACAATTTTTGTAGTTCATCCATGCAGTCTTTAAATGCCTTCCATTGCATATCCACCGTCAGCCCTTTTAGAACTAATTGCCAGTCAATCTTGGCCAATTCACGTCTCATACCCTCAAAGTTACCTTTCTTTAAGTTCAGAACCGTTGTTTCTGAATTAACAATGTCACTCTCCATCCTAATGAAGAACTCAACCATATTATGGTCACTCTTGCCCAAGGGGGCACGCACAACAAGACTGCTAACTAACCCTTCCTCATTACTCAATACCCAGTCTAGAATAGCCTGCTCTCTCGTTGGTTCCTCTACATGTTGGTTTAGATAACTATCCCGCATACATTCCAAGAAATCCTCTTCCTCAGCACCCCTGCCAATTTGATTCACCCAATCTATATGTAGATTGAAGTCACCCATTATAACTGTTTGCCTTTGTTGCACGCATTTCTAATTTCCTGTTTGATGCCATCCCCAACTTCACTACTACTGCTAGGTGGCCTGTACACAACACCCACCAGCGTTTTCTGCCCCTTAGTGTTTCGCAGCTCTACCCATACTGATTCCACATCCTCCAAGCTAATGTCCTTCCTTTCCACTGCGTTAATCTCCTCTCTAACCAGCAACGCTACCCCACCTCCTTTTCCTTTCTCTCTATCCCTCCTGAATATTGAATATCCTGGATGTTCAGCTCCCAGCCTTGGTCACCCTGGAGCCATGTCTCCGTGATCCCAACTATATCATAATCATTAATTGCTATCTGCACGTTCAACTCATCCACCTTATTACGAATGCTCCTTGCATTGAGACACAAAGCCTTCAGGCTTGTTTTTACAATGCTCTTACCCCTTATACAATTATGTTGAAAAGTGGCCCTTTTTGATTTTTGCCCTGGATTTGTCTGCCTGCCACTTTTACTTTTCACTTGCTACCTATTGCTTCCGCCCGCATTTTACACCCCTCTGTTTCTCTGCTCACCCATTTAAGAACCCCACCACCTCTTATTCTCTGTTTATTATTGTTTTCTTCTTTCCCCCCTACATGTTGGGTCTGAGTGCTTTCCTTCTCTGCCTCCTGCCTCACACACTGTCTAATAGCATTCTCTATTTGAGTCCCTCCCTCAACCATTCTAGTTTAAAGTTTCCCCAGTAACCTTTGCAGATCTCCCCGTCAGGATATCGGTCCCCCTCAGGTTCAAGTGCAACCCATCCTTTTTGTACAGGTCGAACCTTCCACAAAAGAGGTCCCAATGATCCAGAAATTTGAATCACTGCCTTCTGCACCAGTCCTTCAGCCACGCATTTATCCTCCACCTCGCTCCATTCCTACTCTCACTGTCGCGTGGCACAGGCAGTAATCCCGAGATTGTTACCTTTGCTGTCCTTCTCTTTAACTCCCCTCCTAACTCCTAAATTCTCCTTTCAGGACCTCTTCTCTTTTTGTACCTATGTCATTGCTACCTATATGTACCACGACCTCGGGCTCCTCTCCCTGCCCTTTCAGGATATCTTGGACACATTGAGACACATCACAGACCCTGGCACCAGGGAGGCAAACTACCATCCGGGTCTCCCGACTGCGTCCACAGAATCGCCTGTCTGACCCCCTAACTATAGAGTCCCCTATTAGCATTGCCCTCCTCTTTTTTTCCTTACCCTTCTGAGCAACAGGGCCGGTCTCTATACTGGAGGCCTGGCCGCTGTCGCTACCCCCAGGTAGGCTGTCCCCCCCAACAGTGCTCAAACAGGAGTACTTATTGTCAATGTGTAGGTATGTTACAAAACTTACCTTCAGTCGCGCTGTAATTCTGCCACTGGCCGTGTGCGCGATTTTGGCGCCTTTAAGGGGGGGCGGGGTTAAAACGCGGTTTCTCCTCCCTTGTCCTGGAAATATTTTGTTGGAGTACAAACCTTGGCTGACAAAATCGTTCCTACCGGCGTTTTGTGAATTTTTTATTTTTATTAAATCGTCAATGTCAGCGCTACAGTCATTTTAAAAGCAGCTCCTGAAGCGTCAACGCCGATAACGGGGACGGATTTCACACAATGGACAGGTAAACGAAAGTGCTTTCTTTAAATGTATAAAAGTGCTTCTTAAGAAGCCTTTAATTCACATTTTGTCATGCGACACGGTGATTTTATTCCCCGAATTAACGGCAGTATTTTTCATGCCAATACGGGGTTAAATTCACCGCAAATCAACGTTCCAAAAGATCGCGTTCCAGTAATCCTCACTCGCAAGATGAATTAAATGTCCATTAATTTACAGGTATTAAACATTCAATTCCTTCCATTTGGCCTGTAAATTCATGAAAATTAGATTTTAAAATTATGTTATATTGTGAATTATTGTGTGAATGTTATTTGGACACTTAGGCTATTTAAAAATGTTAATCTATTCTTAAGAAATTGATAGATGTTTAGATCTAGTAATTGAATTTTGTAATTAGCTACAATTAGGTAACTAACTAATTATATGCTTTACTTTCATGTCTTCGAAGTAAGATTGTTTCATATTTGTTTCAGAATGCTTCAATCTGTAATACCTGAAAATTTCTTTCAGTTACCATAATTTTTAAAGAAAGTTATGGGCTTTTAACTGTCCTCGATCACAGCTTTTGTGTTAAGTCAATGGAAAAGCAATAGGGAACTAGATGCTAATTTCTGAGTATGATAATGGCCATAACTTTTTTAATACTGAAGATATGAAAGTGAATTAATTGTCAAATTAAACTTCTTTTTATGCTTTATCTGATGGGATAAATTGCAGACTTTATTTTTTAAATCTCAAAATTTTGTAACATTGCTACAATGTGTACAGCCACCGGGGTACTCTCTAGTCCCTGCCTGTGCCCCTTGCCTCTCCCAACCGTGATCCACTTGCCTGCCTCCTGTGGTCTTGGAGTGACCACCTCCCTGTAACTCCTCTCAATGACTTCCTCGCTCTCCCTGACCAGATGGAGGTCATCGAGCTGCTGCTCCAGGTTCCTAATACGGTCCATTAGGAGCCCCATCTCGATACACCTGGCGCAGATGTGGACGTCTGGAGGGCTATCAGACTCCATGACTTCCCACATCTGACATCCAGAACAGTAAACTGCCCTGGCCCTCATACTCCCCTTACCCTGGATACGATACAAAACAAACTGCTACAATACAGTACAATCAGCAGGGATCTGACTCCCAATCAGCTGCTCCCGCTTGTCTGCTTCCACCAATCAGCAGCTTCCTCAAGCCCACTTGTTTTTGAAGTGGAACTTGGAACGTTACTGATTTTGGCTCCTCCTCCCTCTGCGACCTCTCCAACGGCTCTCGGGCCTCTGTAAGGAACAAGCAAGCCCCGCGCTCCACTTTATCCCCTACCGCTCGGGTGTAGCTCCTCCCTCTGCGACCTCTCCAACGGCTCTCGGGCCTCTGTAAGGAACAAGCAAGCCCCGCGCTCCACTTTATCCCCCTACCGCTCGGGTGTAGCTCCTCCCTCTGCGACCTCTCCAATGGCTCTCGGGCCTCTGTAAGGAACAAGCAAGCCCTGCGCTCCACTTTATCCCCTACCGCTCGGGTGTAGCTCCTCCCTCTGCGACCTCTCCAACGGCTCTCGGGCCTCTGTAAGGAACAAGCAAGCCCCGCGCTCCACTTTATCCCCTACCGCTCGGGTGTAGCTCCTCCCTCTGCGACCTCTCCAACGGCTCTCGGGCCTCTGTAAGGAACAAGCAAGCCCTGCGCTCCACTTTATCCCCTACCGCTCGGGTGTAGCTCCTCCCTCTGCGACCTCTCCAACGGCTCTCGGGCCTCTGTAAGGAACAAGCAAGCCCTGCGCTCCACTTTATCCCCTACCGCTCGGGTGTAGCTCCTCCTCTGCGACCTCTCCAACGGCTCTCGGGCCTCTGTAAGGAACAAGCAAGCCCCGCGCTCCACTTTATCCGCTTCTATTTGAATGTTTTCTGACAAGGGAGCTTGCACTTTAGAAGGTAGACAAAAGTGCTGGAGAAACTCAGCGGGTGCGGCAGCATCTATGGAGCGAAGGAAATGGGCAACTTTTCGGGCCAAAACCCTTCTTCAGACTTTAGAGCTCTATTGTGAGCCATTATCTTGTTTAACTCTGAAGAATTGTTGGGGGAAGAATAGTAGTTGACAGCTATATGTTGATTTCCAGATGATCATATTCAAGCCACAACCTTGAACTTCACCAGCTCCCATAGCAAGCAGCAAAAGTTGGTTGAGATAATATATTTTGTAATAATATCTTCTACAATACAATCTGTCCATTATATCTTGGCTGTGACCTTGAGTTACATTTGCACTGTTATAAATTTCTTAAATACAATTATATTTTTGTTGCATGTCCTAAACTAAGTTATTTATGAAGCTTATTCATACACTGGAGGATTCCTCTTCCACATGAATGACTGCAGTTTTGCAAAATTGTATAAACTCAGGTGTTTGGAATAACACAAATGATCTGAGGCGAAGGTGCTGGCTCGAAGGGCCAAATGGCCTCCTCCTGCACCTATTTTCTATGTTTTCTATGTAATTGATTTTCTTCTCCCCTATGTCTTTAGAGAGTTGTGCATGCCTCTTTTCGGTGACCCCACACTGCACAGTATCTCGAGATTTCAATGATAATCACACCAGATACAATGGAATTTGGAAAAGGTCTTTGCTTATGGATTGACAAGCAGCATAGCAGTTAATTTAGACTGGGTTGTTTTACAGTATCTCATAGGCATAAAAACAGATTATAAATTTACATTTGGAACACTCCCTGTTTTGTTTTAAACTGTTAACTCTGGAATTCGTAAAATTAATTAATATTGTATCTTCACTTTTTTCTGTAGGAACGTATTATCATAATATCTGAGGATGAGTTAGAATATTATACAATTATTAGGTACATTTGAAGAATATAAACTCAAGAAACAAAATATAAACTAAAAGCACAAGATTCTGGAGCAATCAAAGGCTTTTCATTTTAAATCATAAATAGAAATTATGGATTTCTATTTCTTCATTTAAGGCCTCATGTTTCATTCATTGGCTGTTTTGCTGTAGGACTTGTTCTTTTGGTCTTTGATCTCAATCAATTAAAATAAACCTGTCTTGGTTAATGTTGACATTTTTTATTCCCACATGCTTCAACAAATGGAATTTGAAGTTTGAGCAACAAGATTTATTTTTTTGGGAGGGGTTGATGGCTATTATGGCTTTAATGTTGACATTATCAGTGTGCATGTGAATTTTGGGAAGAAGATAGAAGCGGTAGCTTCATGTGTTCCAAAATGCTGAGTTAATTGATCAATAGCAGAGATCATTTGATCACCAATATTAATGAAAAATAAGTAAAGAGCGAAACAAAACACATGTATCATGACCTTTCAAAATCAAACTGAAACATCAGCTCTGTTTATTTCTCCACACATGCTGTCTGACATGCTAAGTTCCATAATTTACTGTTTTTATTTCTGATTTCCAGCATCTGTGTTTAGTTTAGTTTCGAGATACAGCACGGAAATAGGCCCTTTGGCCCACCAAGTCCACGCCGACCAGCGATCCCCGCACACACACACACTAGGGACAATTTTTACACTTACAACAAGCCAATTAACCAACAAACCTGTACGTCTTTGGAGTGTTGGAGGAAACCAAAGATCTCGGAGAAAACCCACGCGGTCACGGGGAGAACGTAAACTCCGATCAGACAGCACCCATAGTCAGGATTGAACCTGGATCTCTGGCGCTGCAAGCGCTGTAAGGCAGCAACTCTACCGCTGTACCACCGTGCCGCCCTTGATAGCCCCTTAATTCCACAAACTACTATAGTCCCTACTCCTAATTGTGTGGATTTAATTTACTGTGTTCTTTAATTTTATTTCATCCAGTGTTCTTTTGAATCACTTTAACTCACGTGCTGTTTCATTCTCGAAGTTGAGATTCAGGATATTCTCAATCTGCCAGTGCATGGTCATGGCAGCACATAGTATTGCTCTGTACCTCAACAAGAAATAGATGAAGCAAAGTTTCATGCTGTGTTTTGATTCTTGCTTCTGGAGAACTTCCTTAACAATTATGACTTCCCTCTTAGTTGCTTCAGCTTAGTTGCTGGATGATATGATGGAATGGAAGTCTGATACCATTCAGTTTCATAAAAAGTGTGAGCAAAGTCAGTAAAAACTGGGGTCTAAAGTCAGAAACAATCCCCCCCTTCAGGCAAACCATGACATGCTCTCCATCTGTGGAGTATGCCAACGTAGTAGCTCAACCCATATATTTAATTTCACTCCACACTGAGTGACTATTGATAAGTGCCAGAAAATTGTTATCATCTTTTTCCCCAAAAGTCTGCATATACTCTTTGTCCTTAATCGTGTATTGTCATTCCGTTGACTGGTTAGCATGCAACAGAAGCGTTTGATTGTACCTCTGTACAGGTGACGATAAACAAAACTCAAACTCTTTGAGCTTTCACTGACCTGTTTCGTCAAACACAATATTTGCTTACCAAAGAATCATGATCACTGCCCAAACCATGCATTAAGGTGAATAATTTGTAATTGTTTTCCTATGGATTTTTTTCTGTGTTCATGAAAAACTATAGGCAATGTTTTTTCTCAGTATTGTAGATATTTGGCCCCATTTTTTTCCTGCTCACATGATTTAAGATACTTGGCAATTATAATTTGGTTCTTTAATGCATTAGTCAAATTTTGACTATCCTTTAAGTTCCTGTTTTGTGGACCTTTTTCAACGTTTGTTCTCTCTGGATCTTGTCTGTGATTTCAGATGTAATTACTACAAAGTCCTCCTCAATTAAATTTGATGTGCTGATTACATTATCATTTCCAATATCAGAGTTCACATATTATATTAGCATCTGAGCAATTGGAATGGCATTCTGGAACTCCTATACTTATTTGTATAGTCAAACAGTATATAAGGATTCCCATCTTGCCAATGTTGATCCCACCATAGTGGAAGTTATTGATTTGGGATTCTAATCTTGGCAGTAGTGTCTTGTGGTCTTTACTCCAATAAGATCACAACACACTATTACCAATATTTTATACTGCAGTGGCATCACGAAAGGCAAACTGGGACTTTTTATATATATTATTATTAGTGATGGAATTTTTTGATTCCAAACATTATTCTCAAATGCAGTACATTGCTTCTCATTTTGGAGAAGGAAATACATCAACTTTTATGCACAATTATTTTAATACACAACACTCCACACTTTGGAAAAGGAGCCGTCAAAGAGACATTAAAGTTGCACTAATCAGAAAAATTATGAAAAATGAAATACTGGAGAAGCTGGGAATCAGAAACAGAGAAATATTAGAAACACTTTGGTATCAGCACAGTCACTGACCACATCCTGTGTGTTTCCCCACATTAACGTTTTGAGTGTGAAAGCACATTTTTAGCATTAGGTCAGATCTCCAACATGACGTCATTTCCCTGACAAATGGTGGTGCAGAAATTGATCATCGTACTTGTCATTATTGCCTATCAGTAAGCTGAACTTTCAAAATTGACTCGTCTTTTTGAAGCTGAATCACCAAATCTAATTCCGACATATTTAATTTAGGTGAAACCTTAAAATAGTGGAGGCTATAAATTCTTAAAGAGCAAAGAAAAGGCAGGTGAAGCAATTTCTGTTCAAAAGCACATACTCCACATATCACCTGTAAAATGTGTGGTAAAATACAAATTTATTGCTGCATAGGTGGCTAAAAGAGACATCAGATTTATATCAGTCTCTGTTGACAAGTCCACAAAACATTTGTGGGAAGCTGAGAGTGGCAGCACGGTGGCGCAGCAGTAGAGTTGCTATCTTACAGTGCTTAGAGACCCGGGCTCAAATCTGCTATGGGTGCATGTCTGTACGGAGTTTGTATGTTCTCCCCGTGACCTGCGTGGGTTTTCTCCGAGAACTTCGGTTTCTTCCCATACTCCAAAGACGTACAGGTTTGTAAGCTAATTGGGTTGGTATAAATGTTAAAATTGTCCCTAGCGTAGAATAGTGTTAATGTGTGGGGATCGTTGGTCGGTACAGACTCGGTGAACCGAAGGACCTGATTCTGCACGGTATTTCTAAGGAAACACCATATAATGAATGCCATTCCGTTGCTATGAGCTGAAAGTCTGAAAAGTCTTCTATGGGGGTAGTGGGGGGAAGTCAAATACATCACTGAATAGCAGCATTATTTTGGATTAGATTATTTATGAATGAATGACAACTCCAAGGAAGAATACACTACAGTTGTTAATGTTGCAATATTTATCTCCCATTGATGTGAAGGGATTCAGTCCACTTATTCAGTCCTGATCATTTTTTGTTCGGCTCCAACTTTGATACTACCGCAGATCACAGGTACTAGATTTGTACAATGGCATAGTTTTCCCCGACAGCTATCACAGAATCTGTGAACAGAAAGTGGACAAAGTTTCCCTTCTCTTTTCTTTTATTTTATAATAAGTTCTGGAAAAATGTATTTAGCTTGTGTTCAAGTGTTCTGTAGG
>CM075977.1:236707120-236783885 GCA_038087875.1 Malacoraja senta
AGACTTTTACCCATTTCATCTTCTCTGCCCTCTGCAGCTTCCAACCTTATCCAGCTCCGCATTGCCCGCTTCCATCTCCTTCCCAATATCCACAAACAGGACTGCCCACCCAGAACCCATTGTTTCTGCCTGCTGCAGCCCTCACAGAATTCATCTTCAAATACTTTAATTCCATCCTATCCCCCCCTGTTCTGTTCCTTCCGACCTACATCTAAGACATCTCACACACCCTTCAACTCTTTAACAACTTTCAATCTCTAGGCCCCAATGCCTCAACTTTACCATGGGCATCTAGTCTGTTTACACCTCCATCCCCCACAAGGAAGGTCTCAAGGCCCCCCAGTTCTTCCTTGAACAGAGACCCAATCAATTTCCCTCTACTAAAGGGCCTGTCCCACTTAGGAGACCTCCACCGCGACCTCTGGCGACCTTAAGCGACTTTTTTAAAAAATCAAGGTCGCGGTGACCTACGACCTCCTACGACCTTCCACGACTATGTGTACGACCTCCTACGACTATGTTGAAGACCTTCCTCGACTATGAAGAAGACCTCCTTCGACCTCCTTCGACTATGTTGAAGACTGGCTTCGACCATGTACGTTTTACTCGATGATGGTCTCTGGCAAATCATTCTGAACCATGCAAGCAAGGAAGGAACTAACATTTGGAGGATGTTAGTAAAAATACAACTACTGCTGTTTGCAGTAGCCCTTTTGCTTCAGCAGCCTTTTAAGAAAGGCAGAAGGGGAAGAGCAAGGGTGAAGAGGAAACACAAGAAGAGGTCTCAATGGGTGAATGGAGATGATGTGATGGACTGTCCCAGTACACCAGATGACTGGAAGAGAGTGGTGCTGGGCTTTGACAAAAGATGGAACTTTAAGCACACATGTGGGGCAGTGGATGGCAAGCATGCCATTCTTGTCCCTATCCCTGTACCCCTCATTTTCCTTATCTTACAGGATGGCATTCTGCTAGAACCATTCCTCAAGGTCCCCCTCCTGCTGTCTGGTGAAGGTGTAGGGCATAACCTTCCTCCAGCCCTCCCTCACCACCAATCTGCCTCTGATGCTGTGTCAGACACAGGAGAAAGGGCTGTTTTGTTGCCTTCAAATGAGGCAGTGAAGGATGGGGTGGCGGTGGGGACATATACTACCACCCTGGTCTCCTCCTCCAGGGGTCTCTCATGCAGGGCTACCTCCTCCTGCACTATCACCTCCTGTGGCATCACCTCCTGCCACTCCTCTTCCTGGGTGGGCAACACCTGCATGGCTGGTTTTTTTTAGGGTTGTGCCCTCCCCCTGCGCTGCTGCCTTTTTGGTGCCATCTCTAAAACACAAGTCTTCTCTCCAAAAAACTCTCCAGCTATGAATGACATGCCCTGGAGTGACAGAGGTGACGTTCTGCTGTTTAAATTACCTTTTTTTTCTACTGACCTTTTTTTCAGCCCGGAGCTATTACCTTTGACTACCTTCGACTACCTATGACTAGCATCACGACCCACCACGACCGACCTCGACTAGACCTAAGATTTTAAAAAATATCGATTTTTCCCACGGCGACCTAATTTTAGTCGCGGTCAATTTTTAACATCTTGAAAAATATACGCCGCGACCTAGCTGAAGCCTCGACTACACGGAGACCACTTTCGACCATGAAGGAGAGTGATGAAAACATCCTACGACCTTGTGGCGACCTTCCCGCGACTATGGGTCGCGGGCAAGGTCGCCAGAGGTCGCGGTGGAGGTCGCCCAACTGGGACAGGGGCAACACTTTCCTCTGCCTGATAGAACATGTCCCCACCTCTTTTGACTCCTCTCACTTTCTTCATTAGTTTAGTTTAGATTAGTTTTTGTCAAGTGTATCGCTGTACAGTGAAAAGCTTTTGTTGTGCGCTATCCAGTCATCAGAAAGAAATACACGATTACGATCGAGCCATTTACAGTGTATAGATACATGATAAGGGAATAATGTTTAGTGCAAGTAAAGTCAGCAGAGTCCGATCAAGAATAGTCCGAGGGTTACCAAAGAGGTAGATAGTAGTTCAACACTTCTCTCTGGTTGTGGTAGGATGATTCAGTTGCCTGACAACAGCAAAGATATGGAATTCTATAACACAGCATCCCCACTGAATTATGTTATTTATTAAGCATAAGCTGCACCATGTACCTCAAACTCTTTATAATTTTCCACAGTACCCCTCTGATTTTAAATGAGCAAGGGAAAAGAGGATTGTCAGTCACTGGTGCAGTTTTAAAGGGAAGCTCGTGGAGATTATACAGCGTTCGAACAAAGCAAATTTCCCTCAGCGTTCATTAACAATGTTGCAGATACAGTATAGAAGTAAGGATTTGTAATTTATGGATCTTACAAAATGTCATGTATTGATAGACCAGCACAACAGTGGGGGTGGCAGTCATTGGATGGTAATGCTCAAAGGAGCAATGACACACATGGCAAATTCAATAAACAGGGTTGCAGATTAAAGAAATACCTTACAACAGGCAACCAGGCAACCATGTAACTGACAGAAATTGTGATAAGGTATGCTGTGCTTCCATGAACTTATTATTTTTTTGGTTCTTATTCTCCTTAATCGTTCTATTTCATTCAGTTTTCAAAGAGATAATGGATTAATTCTCATCTATATGCAAATCTTCAAAGTTAATAAAGATAATCCAATGTGAACTTGAATTCTTAGTTGTGGCAAGAGTCTCTATCAATTATATGATAAGGAATGCTGGGGATGCTAAATCACCTGAGGTAGTTGGTTTAAAAACTTTCTAAGCACCAGGAATTAGCCCAACGTCCTATTGAATATTTTTGAGCTGAGATATCTGGTGCTCTGAGCGGTGGAGTTGCGGTGGTTAATGACGGGTTAGGGGAGTAGAATTTGATCAGAGCTTGGAGCCACCAATGTAAAATAAAGTAATGTTTGCATTGTCATCTATACCAATGCTGATTGTCAAGAATTCCAGCAACCTACATGACAAGGTGAGATGGGAATTAAACAAAAAATATTTGAACACTCTAAAGAAAACATGAGAAAGAAATAAAAGTATCTGTTTCATCATTTTCACTTTCCTTCTGGAGTTCTATAAGATTACAAATACAGGTTTCTACTTTTTTTACCTGCAAGATTATTTATTTCATGGAAATACATTCCGAAAAACAGTTTATCTCGGACTTTACATTTTAAAGGCACAGCACTCCCACTCCTTCAACAGTGTATTAACCTTGGTCTTTTATGCACAAATCTCTGTAATGGGATTTGCACCCTATCTATATCTTTTAAATCGTGAGGTAAAACACTACCGACCAGCTACATTCCTTCCCTTAATCCTCCATATTTTCGATAGGTTCATCAGCTGCATTGGGAAAGGACCGAATGTCAACTAATATAAATTGTTCTGATCCCAATTTTTTCAACATCAGGATATCAATATTTGCTAGACAGAAATTCTATTTTGTCACAAGTCATGGCCCAGAAGTTCCTTTCATTTTGGCCTTGAAGAATATTGTAATTGTGAAGCCTGCAATGACGTTAGAACGTATTTCAGGTTCTGGCATAGTGGCGGAAAGCAGGCATTACGAATACAAGTTTCTCCTTTTTTATCTGTTAGATTATTTTATTTCTTGAAAATATGTTCCAAAACATTATGCACATATACAGTTTATCCAAACATTAGCAGAGTACAATAGCACAGTGGTAGATTTGGTGTCTCACAGCACCAGAGACCTGGGTTCAATCCTGACCTCGGGTGCTGTCTGTGCTGAGTTTGCATGTCCTCCCTGTGATGGTGTGGATTTCTTCCAGGTGCCCCGGTATCCTCCCACAGCCCAAAGAGGTGCGGGTTTATAGGTTAATTGGCCTCTGTGAATTGCCCCTAGTGTGTAAGGATAGGGAAATTGGGATAACATTGAACTGGTGTGAACTGGTCCAATGGTCAACATGGACCTGCAGTGCTGAATGGCCTGTTACTGTGCTGTATTTTTAAAACAAACTACTCAGTAGCTAGTTGATCCATTGAAAATGAAATTTATAACATCTAAAAGAAACTTGGCAGGAGAACAATAAAGCAAGGTGGACTTGATAAAGCAAGCTATTGAAGAAATCTACTTGAAGAATGCAGAATTCTGACAACTTTACACTATCATAATTGATTGATTCAAATTACATTACAATTTGATGTACACACAAGTTGTTCATCACATGAAAAGATGGGACTATCTAAATTAACATCCTTGGTCATGTAAACATGAATTCTACTTCCGATGTGATAGTTTGAAAGAAATGTTTGTGTGCTTGGAATCTGCTATTTGAAGGAAACAATGTCAGATTCTATTGTGTAGGAAGGAACTGCAGATCCTGGTTTAAATCAAAGATAAACACAAAATGCTGGAGTAACTCAGGGGGACAGGCAGCATTTCTAGAGTGAAGGAATGGGTGATGTTTCGGGTCGGGACCCTCACCCATTCCTTCTCTCCAGAAATGCTGTCTGTCCCCCTGAGTTACTCCAGCATTTTGTGTCTATCAGAGATTCCATTAGCTGATATGGAGGTCAGTTTCTCCCAGTACAAGCATACCTACCTAGCTAGGTTTTGAGAACTTAAGCATTGGTTATAGTGCCAAGCCTTAAGATGTCCTTACACAGTGATAGCGGAATTGCCTGAATGTAATCAATTAAACTGTATAGGCAACTGTAGGTAATCAGTGGGAAGCATGGTATGAGCAGGTATTTACGCTGGTTTACTGAGGGGGGTGGTTACATATTCTGAGCAATCCTTGGCAGAACTGTGTGTACAGTTTTGGTTTGTGACTGCACAATCTTGATCTGAGGTGAACTGTGCAAATATCTTAATTACAGATGGTCGTGGTATGCTCTTGCAGTAGTTGGAACAATAAATCTTTAGCAAGTGAGGAGGTTAAGAGATTCAAAATGTGTTTTAGGTTTCTTTTGAAATATCATAACACCTTGTGAACTTGATTCCACCGTAGGTTTACACTCCATATGGTGTCAAGAAGCTTCTGCGCATGAGGCAAGGTCTACCAGAGAGTTTAATTCTTTTTCACCAAGTAAAAGGTTGAACACAGATTCTCGAATCACATTGTTAATTTAAGATCTCCTAATAGCTAAAATAACTTTGCCTTGTTGCTTGGCTTGCACCTCAGATGTATCTTGAAAACTGCATAATCACCACCACTTTCTCATGAAACAACAGAGAATGGTTGAAAAATCATGAGTCCCTGAACTTGACTCTAACCATGTTAGAGCAGTGTTTATTTTTATACTTCCCTTTAGTTTAAAGATGGGCCCTGTATTCTGACCATTTTACTACCTTAGCCACTATTCACACGAACTCTTATTAAAAATACTCCCAAAATGGAGCAGTAAGCATCTGTGGTCCAGTGTTTATCTCTCTATTGCTTATTGCTATGAAAATACCTCAAGATGCAATTAGCTATTAAATGAGTTTGTGGTTTCCTTTAACAAAATGCAGAATAATGGTCAGTCAATGCCGTACAATTGTAATAATACTTCAATATTTTTCAACTCCAATCCTCTTGCAACAAAACGGCAAAACATCATTTACTTTCCTAATTAACCACTTGTTGCACCTGCCCGCTCCTTTCTGCAATTCATACACACGAATAAATTTCTCAAATTTGATAGTTTTTGTAGAGTATTGATGTGGGCAGGGCAGTGAGCATTGTCCATATGGACTTTAGCAAGGCCTTTGACATGGTCCCACATGGTTGACTAGTCTGTGAGGTTAGATCACATTCGAGGCAATATCATTGTAATTCTTCTCTGCGCCCTTTTCAGCTTCATGGTATCTTCATCATAACAGGGTGGCCAAAACTGCACTCAGTACTCCAAGTGTGGCATTTTCCACATTTCTCTAAATCCAGTTGGGATGCAAATTAAAATCACCCATTATAATTATGTTTTTCTTCTTATGTGCTTTTGATATTTCCCTATTTCTGCTTTGTCCTATTGAGAAGCAACACCCAGGGAGGCACCAGATCATTCAGACCTGTGCCTTTGTCCCCTTGGTAGTCATTATTTCCACTCAAACCGATTCCACACCATTGTCCTCTACATAATTATCAGTACCTGATAATTCCTTTCTTAATTAATAATGCTACCTCACCACCTATCCTTGCCAAACCTGGAGTAATGAGTTCCCAGTCCTGGGCATCAAACAATCGTGTCTCTGTAGTAACTATTAGATCATATTTATATTGTTACCATTTGTGCAGTTAACTCTCTCATGTTGCCAATGCTGTGTGTAATCCGATAACGCGTTTTAAGCCGTAACTTTTTGCACCTTTTGTTCAATTTAGATATATTTACTGTCACATACCTTTGTTTATATTTTCTACGCCTTCCTGGCGTAGAATTTCCCAGTTTCCCAGAAGCACCCAATTTCATTTATCCCTCACTATCCTTATGCCATTACCCTTTCTTTTTCATCTATTCAGCTTCCCTTCACTTGGACTTGCCATTCTCTGATTAGTTTAAAGCCCTTTCTACAACTCTTTCCATGCAGTTTGCTAAGACACTGCTCTCAATAGGTTCAGGTGAACCACTTACTGGTACCAATGTCTTGACAAAGCATCCCTCCCTTACCTACATAAGGACCATTTCCAACGTTTCTCTTCTTCCCATCCTCAACTTCCTTATCTCCATTCCTAGTGATAGATACTTGTATCTGCTGTAAATCCACTGACTGCCATAGCCACCATAATTACACTTCTGCCCATTCCATTTCCTGAAAGGATTCTAATCCATTCCTAGTTTATTTTTGTCTATCGCACCGGATATGACAATGACATTTTCCACACTGACATTTCAGTTTTAACTTCCCTTTATCCCAATTAAGGAGATCCCTCTCAGATGAAAGTAACAAACAACTGTAACATCATTTCTCAAGCCTCTTTAATGTTGTCACAGCTAGTTCAACATTTATTCACTGTGGAATACAAATATTGAAGTAGGAACTGTTCTTTATAGCTCTTTCCTAAGTATCTGAAACAAGGAGAATGAAATTTGATATTGATCCAATAAATCAGGATAGATTGTACAATCTCTAAATTTATCTGCTCTGCTGATTTCCCCTCCATAGTTCTTGAGTCTGCACAGCCATTTCTGCGCCAGGTCAACAAATAGAATTGTTATGGTAGACACATCATTCCCAACTCCACTCACTTCCCCAGCTTACATTTGACCTGTACTACATTTTGCTGCAATGGAACCGCAACAGAAATTATGGTTGGCATGTCATGTATTTCCTTTTGACACTTTTCTGGCTGCAGATCAACTTATAGGAGATCTTTTCTGTATTTTACTCTCTCTATTTCTGTTCCTTGCTCTGTTTAGTTGTTTACGGGGATGATTGTAAGGCACATCATTCATGAGACTCCGGATACATAATTAGCATTGCCACATCCTTATTGATTTGCATTTATGACAATTTGCAGCATGATTAGGGATGATCTGAAACTAGAAAGCTAATTTACCAAGCAAACGGCGTTATGTTTGAAATTTCTGGCCACATACTGATATATTCTGACAGTATGATATATATTTTTTGAAAAATCAGCTAAATCAATGCAAAAGGTTTGAATTTGAGCAGAAATTCAAGCATTGAAATTCTATGGTCATTTTTTTTGTGCCCATCTGCATTTAAACACTCGATCACTCAGTCTATGTATTGATTTCCTGTTGCCTCATCACAACATTCCCTTCCACCTAGCATTGGCAAACTTGGAAACCTTACATCTCATTCCCTCCACCCGTTCCCTCCCTCAGCCACACTATTGAAATGCACTGAAGTACATGGAGTTGCTGGTCGAAAGGCAGAAAGAATTAAAATCACCAGTGCAAAATACATATTTCAGTCTTAATACTCTTTAAAGTTTGAATGTTAGTTACTGTCAGTTAATGTCACAGGCCCTGAGAGTTAACTATTGCAAATATGTTCTCTTTCCTTTATATTTTAATTATTGTTGGTAATCTAAGACAATGTAGAAGTTATATATTTCAGTGCATATTTCTTCTACAAGCTGTGAACTACACTTGATATTTAAAGACTATGAAATGACTGTAAATCAATAGTCCAAGAATTGCTGTGGAAAGAACAATAAGTTTAATATGTAATTTCTTTAAAATAAAATCAGCAGTTTAGGGGTATGATAAAAAATGAATTATGAATTGCCACAAGATTTGAGATGATCTGTGCTACCCCAGTCAGCTTTTTACCTAAAGAAACTTACCATCACTCTCCCTGTCAAACATGGGATTGTTGGATTTTTGCCAGAAATGAAAATTAAACACTTTGTGTATATTTATTTTCAAAAGGAGCTACAGTGCACTTGACATACCACTCAACCTGGCAGAGGCAGAAACATACATTTTAAATCATCCCTTTATATGATTAATACTTTCATGAAACTTTTCAAATTTTAGAATTTGACATTTATATTATTTCCTTCCTTTCTTTTCCTCTCGCTTAACTTATGATGCTTTTTTAGATCTTCCGATATCTAGGCAGAGAAAGAACCACCCACACTAACTCCACCAAACCACCAATGTCAGTGTCCTCTACCATACGATCATCGCTGGTACTAAGGCTATATTTAACCCAGTCAACTTTATTGGCCAGGACTCATTGTTCACCCACCAAGCACCATACTATCTGAAACATTGTTTCTTTGATGACACCTATTTTCACCGTCTTACAGAATTTGTGGGTAATTCATGTATAATTTATGTTTGGCATTCCTTTATATTTTTGTATTACTCATTCATATTCCCTCGTAACTTCATCTGCTCCAGGGAGAACAGACCCGGCTTCTCCATCTTCTCCTCATAACTGAACAGCTCCATCCCAAGCAGTGTCCTAGTAAATCCCCTCTGTACCCTCCTCAGTGCTATTACAACTTAGTTTAGTTTTTTATTGTCACGTGTCAGGTACAATGAAAATCTTTTGTTGTGTGCTAACCACTATCAAAAAGACTACACATGATTACAATCGAGCTATTCACAGTGTACAGAAACATGATAAAGGGAATAACATTTAGTGCAAGATAACATCCAGTGAAGTCTGATTAAAGATAGTCTGAGTGTCTCCCATGAGGTAGATAGTAGTTCAGGACCACTCTCTAGTTGTTGATAGGATGGTTCAGTTGCCTGATAACAGCTAGGAAGAAACTGTCCCTGAATCGGGAGATGTTTGTTTTCACACATTTGTGCCTCCTGCCTGATGGGGGAGAGGAGGAAGTGACTGGGGGGTGAGACGCATCCTTGATTATGCTGCTGGCCTTGCCAAGGCCTTTCCAGAACTGTAAGCCAGGCCAAACCTACCTGATCTCCCGGTTGCTCAACACTTTAACTCTCCCTCCCATTCCCACACTGACCTTTCTGTCCTGGGCCTCCTCCATTCTCAGAGTGAGGCCCAGCACAAATTGGAGGAACAGCACCTCATATTTTGCTTGGTCAGCTTACACATCAGCGGCATGAACATTGACTTCTCTAACTTCAAGTAACCCTTGCTTTTCCTCTCTCTCCATCCCTCCTCCTTCCCAGTTCTCCGACCACTCTTACTGTATCCCACTACATTTTATCTCTGTTTGCTTTGTTGTTGCCTTCTCCCAGCAAGCAATGATCTATTCTACATTTTGCTTCTCTATTCTCTTTGTCCTATTTTCACACCTTACACTTCCATATCTATGTATCTCCCTCTCCCCTGACATCAGTCTGAAGAAGGGTCTCGACCCAAAACATCACCCATTCCTTCTCTCCAGAGATGCTGGCTGTCCCGCTGAGTTACTCCAGCCTTTTGTGTCTAGTTCAAGCTGAGGTCTGACTAAGGTTTCATGAAGTTGAAGCATTATCTCCCTACTTATGTACACAATGCCCTGACTAATGAAGGGCAGTATCCCATTTGAGTGATTGGATCTAGAACCACTTCATTTTTCAACTGCAAACATAGCACCAGTGTTGATCCATTCTTCTAAGTCCTTTCAGTGGAACAGTGTGCAGCATAAGCTGAAATAAAATTGGAAGGCCTCCCAAATTTTAAACTTTTTTTTTAGTTTTAAACTCGCTTTTTTGCAGGGTCATGATTATAGTCTCTTGTTTCATCCCGTTATTTGTGCAATTACGAGTTAATACTTACGGATTCATATCTGAATAATTGGTTCTTCGCAAGTTTGATCCCTAACTATAAAATGTTTCATGTGATAATTGATTTGTTTATTACTATTGAGGGGTTGAAATTACAATAATTACTGGGAAAATGTGAAGTATGCTTAAAATAAATTATCTTGACTCAGCTTCAAAAGAAACAAAATAATGACCAAAAGATAATCTGGGTGGAGAATAAACACACATAACAGTTCATCATCATGGCTTCACAAACATGCAGTATTGACCTTAGAGTTGCCTTCTTTGTATCATGCCAATGGAACAAGTCTCCAGCCTGCATACACAGTCTGGTATCATCAAAGTGATGCTTATCAATCTTGTTCCATCCGGTTATTTGTGCAGGTCACCTGATTTATTAATAATTTCCTGTTTGGTTAGATTGCAGAGATATCAGACTTCTAAGGTGGCACGTTACTGCAAATCCTAGTTGTTTTTTTAAATTGCAGGTTAATACAATTCCTTGTAACAACAGAATGGAAAAGCTCCACCTATTGCTGGAAGTTGTCACTTCAATGCCTGCATGTTACTGTGTGGGAGATAACAATTTAATCTCTCCAAACATCATCAAAATAAAGAAACTTGTTTGTGAAGACTGTAAATGTACATGTTAAATATTTGTTAGTCTACCCTAATACTTTCAAAAAGTTCATAAGTGAGTAATCCATAGGATTTCGTGTCAGTGTTAGAGGCCTCAAAATGCCTCAAAGTTTGGAAGGCTTGTAAATGTGAAGAGGATGGCAGCACAGTGGCACAGCTGGTAGAGCCACTGCCTCACAGCACCAGAGACTCAGGTTTGATCCTGATGTCGGGTCCTGTGTTGAGTTTGCATGTTCTCCCTGTGACCGCGGGTGCTCCAGATTTCCTCCCACATCCCAAGACGTGCGGGTTTGTAGTTTGATTAACCTCTGCAAGATTTCCCCTAATATGTAGGCAGTTGGATAACATAGCAGCAGTAATAACGGGTAATCAAAGGTGATTGTGAGCTCAGTGAGCCGAAGGGCCTGTTTCCATGCTGTTTCTCTACACTAAATGACATTTTCTGTCTGATGACCATTGATGAATGTGCATGTGAGTGGATGTCAGGATTAAGATTGGCTGCAATGACATTTCTACTGGGGCTGATTTTCAAGACATATTCTCAATTTTTTTTTAACTGGGAGTGTGTGAAGGAATGGACCTATTATTTGAACTTGGTCAAGTATTAACGGATTGCTGCATTTGAATCACGGCAGCGTACAACCCAAACTCTAGAGCCCAGCACACAAGTTTTGTGCAGCACAGAAGTAGACCCATTGACCCGTCCATGCATCCATGCTGAACTTTTTGCCCATTTACATTATTCATATTTGCCTGCATTAGAACTCTGTCCTTCTATGCCTTGTCTATTTATGTATCTGCTTAAATGCCTCTTAAAAGCAGCAATTGTATCCGATCCCACCACCCCTTTCCAGATATTAACCTTGTGTGAAAAATCTACACCCAGGTCCCCTTTAAAACTCTTCTCTTACCATAAAACGTTGTCCTCATGTTTTTGATATTCTTTTGGAAACTATCACCCCACGTGATCTGCAAATCCAGATGCAGCCCTGAATTTCTCCCACGCCCATTTGATGATAATGGAAAATTTGCCATCACTCCCATTCCCCCAAAGATACTTTATTATTGTGAAAAAGTTCACTTAAAAGATAGACAAAGTACAAATTCTTAAGACCATACAAAGCTTTAATTTAACGTCTGACGGGTGTGAACTGAGAGACCCAGAGGCAACAGGTTCTCACGTCTGAATCTCCAGCAGCACACACAAAGAAATACCAGAACACCGAAGCTTATATACGTACCGATATAAAACAATTTGCATGATATAATGACAGAAAAACCATCGTCCACCTCCAAATATGGAGTTGTTTTTCACTCTTTGCCAAAAGCCAGTTACCCCAATGGAATCCTCTGGGCCCCTTCTTATCTGATTAACCTCTTCAACTTACATAAAAAACTTGCAAGAGAGCTGTGAACTTTTCAACTTAAAGGGAAAAAAAACCTGGCATGATAGGAGTTGTCCAAATCCCATCATGCATTACAATTGGCTCTTTACAACAGGAAAGCTTAAATATGGCAACAATCAATTAATAACTAACTCTTTCATTCCTCCCTTTTATCATGTAATGATAACACTACAGTCCTTGGTTAGTACATAGTAAAGGCTTCAGACATTTCAGTACATAGATTAAGATAATGATCAGCAGTACAATAGATCCATAATGTATTACCATTCCCCATATTCCTCCGAACATGCTAAATGGCCACCATTCTACACCCTTATTAAATTTATGCATTTCCTCCCCTACCTCCGTAATCTTCTTTATTTCTGCAGTAATATGTGCTGCTAAATCTGTAATGTTAGAAGATTCATCAGGGATGTAAGTACAGCATTCACGCCCCATAATAGCACATGTACCCCCTTTCTCTGCCAGAATCTCAGTAAGGTTAAGTGGTATTGTTATGAGGGGTATTCCTTCTCCACCATTATATGGGATGAGCGTACACAACCAGCATACATTTATTATTACGAAGGGCAAATTCAAAACTCATAAACAAAAACAGATTATTTCACCAAGTCCAGTCCATATGGGCCAACCCCAGAATATAAAAGAGGGTCAATAGCCCCATTGTCCTTTTTTGGTTCTCCGAACTGTTTAAAGTCAATCAGATGAATCCAACGCGGTGATCTTCAATCTTCTTGGCGGTTGATGTTGTTGATACCACTTGGTACAGTTCTGTTCAACACAGTTTTAATTCCTTCCGTCCCAATGCCTTATCAGTATGTAGTCTGACAGTATGAACTCGTCCCTGTGTTCAACTGGTAGTGGTATCTGCACTTCTTGTACCTTAGAATGCAGACCTGGCAAGGCATCGGTTAATTGCTGTATATAATAATTAGTTAATCACTGAGGGCCTGTAGGTGAAACTTCCACACGTGAGTCACACCACCAGTGGGTACGTAGCCTGTGGTCACCCTCAGTCCATAGCATCCTTCCCACAACTCGCAGTCACCCAGCCCTGCATCACCTGCAAATCTGCCAATGCCACCATCACATTGCATTACATCGGCATACTCAGTTTCTCGCAGATCTGATGGCTATCAATGTCCCAAGATAGGCGAGAAATAGCGACATGTCCATCGCAATCTATCCTAGAAAGGGATTTCTTAAATGAAAGAAGTTAACATTTTATCTTTTTGGCACCATACTGACAATCTTACAGTGGTGAAAGTGAACCCACGCATGTCTCCCCTCCACCTTTTCTGCGGTAGGGGTTGTTAGAAAGACCTGGTAATGCCCTTCCCACCGAATGTCCCGAATCTTCCTCATCCAATTCCTGATTATTACACAAGTACCAGGTTCAATTTTAGACATAGTGGTTCTATTGTACGTCCTTCAATGCCCTGGTTAACGATAAAATATAATTAGTCATTTCCATTGTCATGTGATGAAAGTGAACAGCCTTTGGAGCATTCTGGTTCCATGTTGCCCCCAGTGGATGGTCATATAAAATCTCTGCTGAATTCCTTTTATTGTCATTCAAACAATTCAAACAAACAAAAGTTTGAACATATTTTCGTTCCCTGTAGTCATAACAGCAAAAACAAAACACACAGTTCCACACAACATCCAGCACAGTGAATCTCCAAACACCTCCTTACTGTGATGGAACGCAAAAGTCCTATTTCCCTCTCTCCCTTCTTATCTGTTCCACTGGAGAAAGCCTGTCCCAAGAGAAATACAAGCAACATGATCTTGTGAAGTATCTCAGCAAGCAATGTAATATCAATTAGCTCTTTCATGCCTTGTGTTTCATTTTGGCCAAAAATGTCACACAAAACAATTCAATTGTCACAACACAAAATTTTGCACATCAAAATAAAGTCCACAATAGACCTACACAAAACTCAGTATTTAGAACCACAGAAGTTAACAATGTAAAAAAAGTATTTGATTTAAATACTCCAAATCTGAAGAATCTGAGTGTGCCCCTTTAATTGAAAGCACTGAACCGCATCGGAATTCTCAGTGGAATCCTTATCAGTGGGAAAAAAAACCGCTGTAAAAACAGTCAAACTGCTGTTTCGAGGTGATCAATGTTAAAGCCCCCAGACATTGCCATGTGTTAAAGGGACACACACAACTATTGTTTCAAACACAAAGCTCTTTAAACATTTATAACAAATAACACATTTGCACATTTTTCTCTTAAGTCATGATCCAAAAACACACTCCACATAGCTTCAAAGTGTAACACAGGTATCAAAGACTTCAAACCTGATTAGTTTTTTTTATCATAGCAACAAGAATTAAAAAAAAAAAACTATTTACACCAAGGGACCCCATGCATTTCAGTCTCTTAAAGGAACCCATACACATACACAAAAGAATGTACAAAAGCCATTTACAAAAGCAGTTCATACTATATTTACTTCAAAGACGTCTCTTTGTAATCTACTTTCCCTTTTTCTGACAAAACCCTTTTTTTTTTTTTTCACCAAAAACTTGGTTTCAAAAAATTTACAAGAAAGATTTTACAAGCTGCTGTTTTTTTATTAGCTCTGGGAGGACTGAGGTCACAATTGTGGTTATAAAGTCTTTTAATTGTGAAAGCCTTCTTGTTGAAACAAGAAAATTAAGTTGGAAATAAAACCCGTTACAGCATTTTCCTTCCACCATAAATCTTCACAATGATAGGCAGCAGGGTAGGATGGTCCAATTCCCTGTCAGTCAGGATCCTGGACTCTGTGATTGGACATGATCCAGATTGTGATTAGTCAGATTTCCCATCACTCAAAGTCTGGCCACACCCACTGAAGTGGCGACCAATCAGACTCCTATTTTTTCAAAGTCTGACCACACCCAATAAGATATCAAATTCCACAGACAAAGACCCACATTCTCATCCGAGGCTTAGCAATGCAAGGTTGCCTGCCATTCTGTTGCTCTGTGCCAAAGGCTATTCAAATCTTGAAGGCAGGTTTGTTTTAACTCTCAATGTTGAATTTAATACTGTTTCTCTTCTCCTGCCTCAGTCCTTACTCCCTTCCTTTTCTTTGTCTGCTTTAGTCAGGAAATGTTTAATTCTGTCCGAATTTCCCCGCCAATTTCCCCTATTTTGCTTTGTCAGAAAAAGGGATCCCATCACCTTTTCTCATTTCCTAACCATGTGGTCAGCTTGTAACTTAATATTCTAAATTTCTTATTATACTTAAAATTCAAATAACACATATGTTGGACGGGGGTTCCCCCCTCACTGTTATCCAGAGCATTCCCCATAGATAGATAGAGAGAAAGAGAAAGAGAAAGCAGACTTCTGAATTCCGAATCGTTCCAAATATATCAACCAGGCCGACTCGCGACTCGAGACCCCAGTTTCTCAATTTGGCTGACTTTTTAATATACAACGCCACTTATTTCTCAATCCGACAACTGCCCGGATGTTTCAATAAGCCAGACGCACACCTCACCTCCCGTATCTCAACCCGACAAAACACGGATGTCTCAACGAGGCCAAAATTCCTTAGTAGAGAGAAAAGAAAAAAAACAAAGAGAGATAGACAGAGAGAGAGAAAGAGAAACCACTCACGTCCTTCTTAACAAGATACACAAGCCCTTCTTAAAAATACAAGCACAAGTCTGTCTTAAAAATACATACACAAAATTCATACGTAAAAATACATACACAATTCACAATTGGTCTTACTTTTGTCTATCTCTAAGAACCTCGGCAGGGAACCAACACAACGTCTGATGAAGGATCACCTATGTTCCCGGGAATGTCAAGGGGTCGGTTGCAACGGACCGATTAGAGCTCAGTTTTCTCCCTTGCCAAACCTGGTAACATCTGCAACCTCAAGCTCATTCAGCTGTTGATGGTGTCCCAGCGAGACCTGCGCGACTACGCCAATGAAAAAGTTCACTTAAAAGATAGACAAAGTACAAATTCTTAAGACCATACAAAGCTTTAATTTAACGTCTGACGGGTGTGAACTGAGAGACCCAGAGGCAACAGGTTCTCACGTCTGAATCTCCAGCAGCACACACAAAGAAATACCAGAACACCGAAGCTTATATACGTACCGATATAAAACAATTTGCATGATATAATGACAGAAAAACCATCGTCCACCTCCAAATATGGAGTTGTTTTTCACTCTTTGCCAAAAGCCAGTTACCCCAATGGAATCCTCTGGGCCCCTTCTTATCTGATTAACCTCTTCAACTTACATAAAAAACTTGCAAGAGAGCTGTGAACTTTTCAACTTAAAGGGAAAAAAAACCTGGCATGATAGGAGTTGTCCAAATCCCATCATGCATTACAATTGGCTCTTTACAACAGGAAAGCTTAAATATGGCAACAATCAATTAATAACTAACTCTTTCAATTGAGCAGCTCCTGATATGGACAAAGTTACTAATAAGGTGTTTAGGAGATTAAGCAGACTGTGGATCAAAAGTTAACTGTTTCAAAATTGTATTTGCTTTATAACAAAAAACCTAGAGAATGGAAATGAGATGATTATGACTATATAATTATAACTGTATAATTATAATTATATTGTGTTCAGTTTTGGGCATCATGTTATAGGAAAGATGGTATCAAGCTGGAAGGGGTGCAGAGGAGATTTATGAGGATGTTTCCAGGACTGGAGGGCCTGAGCTGTAGGGAGAGGTTGTGCAGGCTGGGGCTCTATTCCTTGATGCGCAGGAGGATGATCTGATAGAGGTGTACAAAATCATGGGAGGAATAGATCGGGTAGACACACAGAGTCTTCTGCCCAGAGTAGGGGAATCGAAAACCAGACGACATAGGTTTAAGGTGAGGGGCGGAAGATTTAATAGGAACCTGAGGGGTATCTTTTTTATGCAAAGGGTAGTAAGTATATGGAACAAACTGCCACGAGGTGGTAGATGAGGCAGATACTATCGCAACGTTGAAGACACATTTAGACAGGTACATGGATAGGACAGGTTTAGAGGAACACGGGCCAAATGCAGGCAGGTGGGACTAGTGTAGACGGGACATGTTGGAAGGTGTGGGCAAGTTGGGCCGAAAGACCTGTTTCATGCTGTAAGACTATGACTCTCTATGACTCTAAAACAAAAGGCCAATATTAAAAGCTGCCTTATTGGACAGGCTGAAATTCTCAAGTATAAACTTTGCTGAAAACATTTATCTGAACACAAATGGTAGATTTATTTGGTGAAATGGCCTTTTCCTGTTTGCAGAAATCCTTCTATTCTATTGTGTTACCTTGATTGCCACACAACTTTATCATTCACCACCTAATATCTGTGCTTTTGTATTTCATTAAAAGTAAAGTAAGATAACAAATTTGTAGTGACAGAACGGCACCTTCACATTGGCAAGAATGATTTTATGAATTTGATTACAATTTTTGCATAGCAGTTGCATATTAACATCTTTCAGAATAAAATAAAATCTATCAATATAATTGTTACTGTTGGAGATTCCAACACTTGGATTTATCAGCAAAATTGCAAAAGCTGAATAATATGTGAATTCAGCTAACGTAACATGCAACATGTAACTGCATTAAAGTGACAAAGCTTGTGTCAGATATATGAACTATTTATTTTTCTTCTCAATGGCAGAATATCCATTCTTCCCTGGTGTATGGTCCAGAGAATGCCAATAGATTAAGGCACAGTTGCAGAAAGTAATCATACGTGTTGTTTAATTTCTGTTGCAAAGAGTACCTCCTTGAAGCATTGGGTAAATTATTGGCATTGTACAAATTTCTAATAGTGGGATAGCTATGCTGCAACTTGTCGTGGATTGGAATTAGTGTTGGACACTCGGCTCAGGAGGAAATTCTACCTTTGGAACCTCTGTGGCAGAATGGTTTTGTGGATTAGAGGGTTAAATTCTGAAACAGTTTACATAAATAAGCCTTTGAGTATAGAAGACTAAACAATTTTCTAAACAATGTACTTTCTCTTTATTCATTTTATTTTGAATGGCCAGCATTTATTGTATATCCACAAATTAAGTCACCTTCTTGAACTCTTACAATCCTTCAGTTGAAGTTACTTTCACAGTAATGTTACGTAAGTAAACTTAGGATTTCAACATGGCCACAGTGATAAAATCATGATATATTTCCAAGTTAGGATCTTGCTTCTTTCAAATGGAAACATACAGCTGTTCAAATGCAAATAACCACAGTGCATTTTGTAGATAGTTACATTGCAACCATATTGTGTAACTGGTGAAATGAATGAATGCATAGGATGGTGGTTGAGCTGGTTATTTTGTCTGGATGGAGTCAATTTTATTCACTGCTGTTGGATCTGCACTCAAAATGGGGAAAGGGTAAATATTCCATTACACTACTGACGTGTGAGCCTTAAGGGCCTGTCCCACGGGCATGCGACTCCATGCGGCAAGTGCGACCTAACGTGGTCGCTTGAGCCGTACGGCCTCGCGGGGCCGGTCCCACTTCGATCGCCGGAGCCGTATGGAGTTGTGCGGAGCTGGTCCCGACATCGCGCAGGCCTCCGAAAAACTGACCATGTTCAAAAATTCCACGCGGCAGTGGCCTGCCGGCCCGCAGCCGCCTCTATGCCGTACACACCGCCTCTACGCCGTACGCACCGCCTCGATGGGCGTGCGCAGCGTCTTGACGCCGTACGCAGCGTCTTGACGCCATACGTCACGCGTGAACTTCCCGCGTCACTCACTCAACCTCCGTGCGGCCCCCGCTTTCGGTTTGGTCGCGCTTGCCGCATGGAGTCGCATGCCCGTGGGACAGGCCCTTAACTGAGTCTCTGAATTGTTAGGACTTGCCACCGGAGACGCAAAAACTGGCTTGCTTTTGCAGCATCATTATATATGTGGCTTGAGCACTATACTTTCTGAGGTGATGGTAGGGAATTTACTGATGGAAATGCCATTGAAGGTCAAGGTATTTGGTTGGATTCTCGTTGGAGAAGGCTATTGCACAGCATTTGTGTGGCATGAATATGACCAAAGTGTTCTATTAGAGGGTAGGAGATGAAAGGCAGCTCAACTTTTGTGACAGTGTATTATGTTGCAAGGAACTGAGATCTGGGCTTTGCATCAGGTAACCGACAAAAGAATGTGAATTACCAAGGCAAGGCAAGGCAAGGCAACTTTATTTATATAGCACATTTCATACACGAGGCAGACTCAAAGTGCTTCACATAAAAACATGTCATACAATAAATGAAATAATAAAATGAAATAAAATAGAAGAACTAAAAGAAAAGAAAAACAAAATTAAAAATGCATTATAAAAAGTGCAAAAGTTAAAAGTGCAATGTAGTTAAGATTTAGCTGAAAGCTAAAGTAAACATAAAAGTTTTCAGTCTTGTTTTAAAAGTGGTCAAAGTTGAGGCAAGCACAATCCACGCATCAGGAATTGTGGGTGGTGGGTATATTCAGCAAGCAGCCAGAGGAGGTAGTTGAGGTCGGTACTATAACAACATATAAAAGGCATTTGAACATGTATAAGCATCGGAGATGTCTTCATTCTTTAGGGAATGGGGGTTCCCCTCTTCGACTATAGATAAGGCTCTCTCCAGGGTCTCTTCTATACCCCGTAACTCTGCTCTCACTCCCCATCCCCCCACTTGTAACAAGGGCAGAGTCCCCCTTGTCCTCACCTTCCACCCGACCAGCCGTCACATACAACAGATAATCCTCTGATATTTTCGCCACCTCCAACACGATCCCACCACTGGCCACATCTTCCCATCTCCTCCCCTTTTGGCTTTCCGCAGAGACCGCTCGCTCCGTAACTCCCTGGTCAATCCGTCCCTTCCCACCCAAACCACCCCCTCCCCTGGTACTTTCCCTTGCAACTGCAGGAAATGCTACACTTGTCTCTTTACCTGCCCCCTTGACTCCATCCAAGGACCTAAACAGTCTTTCCAGCTGCGGCAGAGGTTCACCTGCACCTCCTCCAACCTTATCTATTGCATCCGCTGCTCTAGGTGTCTACATCGGTGAGACCAAGCGTAGGCTTGGAGATCGCTTCGCCCAACGTCTCCGCTCAGTTCGCAATAATCAACCTGATCTCCCGGTTGTTCAGCACTTCAACTGCCTCTCCCATTCCAAATCCAACCTTTCTGTCCTGGGCCTCCTCCATGGCCAGAGTGAGTCCCACCGTAAATTGGAGGAGCAGCACCTCATATTTTGCTTGGGTAGTCTACACCTCAGCGGTATGAACATTGACTTTTCCAATTTCAGGTAGTCCTTGCTTTCTCCCTCTTTCCCCACCCCTTCCCAGCTCTCCCACAGCCCACTGTCTCCGACTCTTCCTTTCTTCCCGCCCCCCCCCACCCCCACATCAGTCTGAAGAAGGATCTTGACCCGAAACGTCACCTATTCCTTCGCTGCATAGATGCTGCCTCACCCGCTGAGTTTCTCCAGCATTTTTGTCTACCTTTGAACATGTATAAGGATAGCTAATGTTTTGCGGGATATGAGCCAAATGCGGGCAGGTATAATTTGTATTTTGGTCAGCGTGGTTAAATTGGGCCAAAGGGCCCATTGCTGAGTTGTCTCACCCTATGCTACAATGAATGCCTGGTGCTTTGTTAATCCTGCCGAAAACCATACATGAAATGTCATAGAGCATGAAGGAATCTCTGTTTAAGATTTCCTGCAAAACTGGCAGCCCATTCTTTTCAGCATGGAGAAAGTAATGAGCTCCATGCAACACTATTGCATCCTGTCTGAAATCGGAACTGATAGCAGATCTGAGTTTCCATAACAACACAGTGTCAGATCGCTGCAAACCACTGACTGTTGCTATCATTAGCATTCTTTGAGAGTGCCATGACAGTCCAAAAAGCTGTCGTCCTGCAGATTGAGATGCATGTCCCATGGGAGGAGCATGAATATGTTGTCCTTTTTTAGAATAGCTTTTGTGTTTCCACCTTTGTACTTTGACACTATTCTCACTATGACAGATGTGAGACTTATGGAAGAGAATACATTTTAAGTTAGACACAAAATGCTGTAGAAATTCAGCAGGTGAGGCAGCATCTATGGAGAGAAGGAATTGGCGACGTTGCGGGTCGAGACCCTTCTTCATAGATGCTGCCTCACCCGCTGAGTTTCTCCAGCATTTTGTGTCTACCTTCGATTTTACCAGCATTTGCAGTTCTTTCTTAAACAAGAATACATTTTAAGTTGCCCATACCGGTCCTCCGTGGCTATCTGCATCCTCCTCCACTGCCTACTACCATTCGCTCTACAGCTACAGATGACCGTCCACCATGTAGGGGCTGTGGACAGGAAAAGGACCGCAGTAAACAAAAATTAAAGAAATTTGTAGGATAGATTAGTTGGTGGGTCCCAGGTCTCACGTTCACAGTGGTATTGCAGAAATGACAAGACACAAGAGACATTTATTATCACATGCACCAATTGGTACAGTGAAATTTGGGGTCACCATACAGCTATACGAATAATTTTAAAAAAAGAACAAAACACGATAGTATTTTAACATAAACATCCCCTGCACAGCGGAATCAAAGTTTCCCACTGTGAGGGAAGCCCCAGTCATCCTCCTCTTTGATGTTCTTTGATGTACACCCGTGCTCGGGGCCTCCCGAGCCCGCAGTCGCCGCTACGGGTGGCCCGATGCTCAGGCCCTCTCGCCGGGATGATGGAACTCCGACGTCGGAACGGGAGAACAACCTCAGCAGCTTGGACACCCGAATCGGCCACTTCCTACCGGAGTTCGCGGCTCCCAAAGTCCACAGGCCGCGCCGAGAGGAGACCCACGCTGGCGGCCCTTGGCAAAGGGCTCCAGGGCACCGCGATGTTGGTCAGCGCCGCCCTCGCTGGAAGCTCTTCAAACCACAGCCCCGCGATGTTGTTGCTGGATGTTGTTGATCTGCATGATGGTGTGTAAAATTGGATTAGTAAGTATGCAGATGATACTAAGATAGGTGGTGTTGTGGATAATGAAGTAGACTTTCAAAGTCTACAGAGAGATTTAGGCCATTTGGAAGAGTGGGCTGAAAGATGGCAGATGGAGTTTAATGCTGATAAATGTGAGGTGCTACATCTTGGCAGGACAAATCAAAATAGGACGTACATGGTAAATGGTAGAGAATTGAGGAATGCAGTTGAACAGAGGGATCTAGGAATAACTGTGCATAGTTCCCTGAAGGTGGAATCTCATGTAGATAGGGTGGTAAAGAAAGCTTTTGGTGTGCTGGCCTTTATAAATCAGAGCATTGAATATAGAAGTTGGGATGTAATGTTAAAATTGTACAAGGCATTGGTGAGGCCAATTCTGGAGTATGGAGTACAATTTTGGTCGCCTAATTATAGGAAGGATGTCAACAAAATAGAGAGAGTACAGAGGAGATTTACTAGAATGTTGCCTGGGTTTCAGCAACTAAGTTACAGAGAAAGGTTGAACAAGTTAGGTCTTTATTCTTTGGAGCGCAGAAGGTTAAGGGGGGACTTGATAGAGGTCTTTAAAATGATGAGCGGGTTAGACAGAGTTGACGTGGATAAGCTTTTCCCATTGAGAGTAGGGAAGATTCAAACAAGGGGACCTGACTTGGGAATTAAGGGACAGAAGTTTAGGGGTAACTTAGGGGGAACTTCTTTACTCAGAGAGCGGTAGCTGTGTGGAATGAGCTTCCAGTGGTAGTGGTGGAGGCAGGTTCGATTTTATCCTTTAAAAATAGATTGGATGGGTATATGGACGGGAAAGGAATGGAGGTTTATGGTCTGAGTGCAGGTAGATGGGACTAGGGGGAAGAAAGTAGGGGGGGGAAAAGAAAAAAAAGTGTTCGGCACGGACTTGAAGGGCCGAGATTGCCTGTTTCCATGCTGTAATGGTTATATGGTTATATGGTTGCAGCAGGCCCAGCAGTCCAGAGCTTCAAACAGCGATCCCAGGTGAGGCATCGCCCGCTCCGCGATGTATCCAGTGCTGCGCCACCGCTGCTGGAGCTCTGGTCTGGTCCCCGGCAGGAAAGGCCATGAGGAGGGGGGCGAGGACGCGACTCGGAGAATAGTCGCATCCTCGCCAGGAAGCGACTGGGAGGCGGTTTCCCCCTCGCCCTACCCCCCTCCCCCACATAGAAAAACTAAAGAAACCTCCTCAACATACTTTTAAACAAACTAAAAAATAAAAAAATGATGGGAAAAAACGAACAGACTGTAGGCAGAGGCAACCTTCATGCGGCGCCCCTAGTACAATATGAATAATGAGGAGTATCCTTATTAGACTATAGTGTGGATTGGAAGAGTTGCCATGAAGGGATTTGTGGATTAAAGAAGCACCAGGAAAATTGAATAACTAGCTGGCCTGTAAAAGATGGACAAATATTGTAGTAACAGCTGTCTACGATTTTGAAACACGTTATATTACTGCATACACTTTATGACAATACACTGAAAAGGTCACTCAACAAATCTGTCTCTTTCTCCCCAAGTCAAAACCTCTGATCATGAGGAATTGCAGTTGCTGGTTCATTAAAAAAAAGACACAGAGTACTGGAATAACTCAGCGGGTGAGACAGTATTTCTGGAGAACTTGGATAGATGATGTTTAGGGTCGGGACCCTTCCGATCCGAAACATCATTTATCCATCTTCTCTTGAGATGCTGTCTGACCGGCTGAATTACTCCAGCACCTTTTATCTTTTTTACCTCTACCCATGAAGAAACCAAACACTTGAGCTCCCAGTGACTATCTGACACCCTAGTATTGGCTCAATTTACTTTTAAAACTTGTCTGCTGTGAACCAGATATATTAACAAATCTAATTTTAATAATTTCTAGCAGTAATAAGGATATTTAGAGATCATATTATGATCACCTTGCTGGTATTTGAATGTTAAAGAAAAATTAGTGACATACAAGTTATAAGCTTTATTTAAATTAGCTCCCAATGTATGTGTATGCAAGATATCTGTTTAGTTTAGTTTATTGTCAGATATACCTAGGTACAGTGAAAAGCTTTAGTTGTGTGCTAACCAGTCAGTGGAAAGACAATACATGATTACAATCCAACTATTCACAGAGCACAGATATATTATAAGGGAATGACGTTTAGTGAAAGATAAAGCCAGTAAAGTCCGATCAAAGATAGGCCGAGGGCCTCCAATGAGGTAGATAGTAATTCAGGACTGTTCTCTAGTTGTTGTAGGATGGTTCAGTTGCCTGATAACAACTGGGAAGACTGGGGACTTTAGAGGATAATCTGATGAGAAAAGACAATGTGTGATGAGTTTCTGCATTGTTCCAACTCTCCTAACCAACGGATCGACACGAGAATCAAACTCCGTGAAGATTGTTGTCAAACAAGCCTGCGTCATTGCTCAGGCAATCCTATCAATTTTTTTTTGCAAAGTCACAAATCACCTCAAATTAGTTTTTAATGGAATTGGAACTAATCTTCAGAACTAACACCATTCAATCTCTGGTGCCTACACTCCAGAACAAGTCCCTCAATAGTGAATAACAAACTGCAGACGATGCTTGCCTTTGTACACACCTGACACCAAATTCCAAAATTTCATTCTTGTATAAGGAATTAAGCATTAAGGGTTTGGAAAATGTTTCATGGAAAGGTGAATATTGATTTCCCTAACTTCAGGTAGCCCCGGCATTCCCTCTCTATCCCCCCCAATTCGCATCAGCTTCTCGTTTTCACTCAACAAACAGCTAACGATGGCCTGTTTCCTTTATCATTGTAACTTTTTTGCATATCTTTCATTCATTGTTCTTTATCTCTCTACATCATTGTCTCTCCTTTCCCTTATCCCTAACCAGTCTGAAGAAGGGTCTCGACCCAAAACGTCACCCATTCCTTCTCTCCAGATATGCTGCCTGTCCCGCTGAACTACTCCAGCTTTTTGTGTCTATCATGGAAAGATAAGTTGGTCTTTTCATAGGGTAGAGTACAGTGAAGTTTTTGGGAAGTCGTTGGAAAGATCCGGTGCTTTTTTGGCATACAAGCTCCTCTAAAAATTAAAAACCAAATTTTAAAATGTTTAGAATGTTTAATATTACAAAAACATTATTAAAGTTTACAAAATATATTTACTAAATAAATTTGGTGGTCTAGGCCCTTAAGCAGCTTGGAGGACTACAATCTGCTGTAGATACCAAATGCAAGGAAGGATATGCTTGCAGCACCTTTTTGTCTCCAAAATAAGCACTCCAATTTGAAGGTAATGAAAACACTCATGTGAACTACAGTGCTGGATGTGGTAACATAGACAGAATCAATTATTCAGAAGGAGATTCCAAGATTGATCCTGAGTAAACATGTAAGAAGGAAGATAAAACTAGAGTTTATGATGACTCTGCCCAAACTCTGCACTAGGTTTGACTTTCATATCTTGAGGCCCATAAAAGGCGAAAGATATCGCTTCAGAAGGCCATTAATCTGCCTGACTGAAATAACGACTGCTTACATCTGCCTCCTCTCACCCCACACACATAATATCTATTGCATGACTGTAGCTCGTGCCTCATGTATGTTTAAACTCATGATCAAATATTGATGAGTTACTGCATTTCATTGATAAATCCCCAGTTAAACAATTAACTGTTCAGACTATGCCACAGGAATAGGTTAAGGAGGGAGTGGAACCAACATATGGCTCTTCAGAAAAGAGCATCTTTGTTGGCATAAGTTCAGGAGCAGTTAATTGATAACTTCTTTGTCTGAGCTGATATAAATGGATATTGACCTTCCCTTGGCTGCAATGATGTCTGACTAACCGCTTGTCAGTCCTGTTGATTTACAAAAATTAGCAAGTGCTAATAATCTTTAACATTTACAGAACATAGGTAGACATTTGCATAAGTAGATTAATTCTATTTGATTATTGTATGCATCATGTTGCAAATTCATGCATGTAATGTCTGAAAAAGGGTCCCGACCTGAAATGTCACCTATCCATGTTCTGCAGAGATGCAGCCTGACCCACTGAGTTAATCCAACACGCTGTGTCCTCTAATGTCTCTGTGTGTTTAAATAAAAACAAACTGCTGCCTGAAGAAGTGTAGTGACATGCAAAAATGTATGTGTGATGTAAATTAAACGTAAATGTAAATTTCACACCTTTTCTGTTGAGTTCCTAGAGTTTTTTACTGGAACCATGCATGGTAATTTGTCTTCACACTGTGACTTGTGTAGGATGAAATGTGACTGAGATTTCTGGGGTAGCAATAAACATGACAAAACAAAACATTTGTGACTTCGAGTCATAGAGTAATACAGTGTGGAAACAGGCCCTTCGGCCCAACTTACCCACACTGGCCAACATGTCCAAACTGCACTAGTCTCACTTGCCTGCGCTTGGTCCATATTCCTCCAAACCTGTCCTATCCATGTAACTGTCTAACTGTTTCTTAAACATTGGGATAGTCCCATCCTCAACTACCTCCTCTGGCAGCTTGTTCCATACACCCACCACCCTTTGTGCGTAAAAGTTACCCCTCAGATTCCTCTTAAATTTTTTTCCCTTCACCTTGAACCTATGGCTTACCAAGACATCCTCTCATGCTGTAAAAGAAGGCGTGATGGGACCCAATAATCTAGGCTAATTACATGACCATGCAAACACAGTGGTTTATTTACCATCTATTCACATGTTGATTTGAACATAATGTTCCTGACTGCAACAATTTTACATTGCTGCCAAACAGGCACCACAGAAGAAACAAACAGGACTTGGTAAGGGTGCATTATGGCGTATACTTATGATGTCAAGAACAGTTCATGGGTATTTGAATCTTGTTCTTTGAGGCGCTGTTAATTAGCGGTCTGTGGCCATTCCATTCCTGGAATAATAATGTTCTATTAACCCAATACTGGAAAGAACTCCCATACAACTTAAGGCCTTTAATTTTGCCTTGTATCTTCTAGCCTGACCATACAGTGAATCAACGTCAAGCACACCCAATACCCCACCCCAAATCCCAATCACACTCCCTGTCCTGTTAAACCTTTGAGCTCCACATTCCTGATTCCTGGTCCCTAAGCCTCACTTCCACTTCCACCCATCTGCCCACAATGCCCATAAAGCATTGGTTAGCCCTGGGAACACCAGCACTACCTAATAGTGGTTTACTTACAATTGCAAAAATGTGGCTTTTAGATCATGTAGATCACAAGATTTTCAATCCATTACAATATTATAAGGATAGGTCCACAACCTGAATGGCCATAGGTTAATCTGCATTACTCTGTTTGTACATGGATATCCGGCTACTGTTCCTTCACACTTGTTAATACATCACAGTTTTGAAAAATATTGATTTCAAAGATAACCACAATAGCCTCTATGTGACAGTGATAGGATGTATGTTCATGAACATCCACCAAGGCAGCCAGATTCTCAACATGATTTTAAAGCTTGTCGGTATAGCAACACAATGCGTGAACCGATGACTAATTTGTTGTATTATACTTCAACAGAAAAGGCAATATGTTTCCACAAATGGCAATGTGGTTCTTTTATTGACATACAAGGGGCTTTTCAAATCGGGCAAAGATAGTTTCATGATAGATTTTTTAATAACATTTTGAGTTACAATATGTGGTGTTCTGACACTTGAGTAACATAATCTTGATTGTTCAGCTGTTTATTCAATGAGTATCGGCAGCACTGAGGCCTTGAAAATCCCAGGTAGATCATTCATTCTCTGCTGAATGAGCTGCTCTCAGCCAGTGCAGTGGTATTGGAACTGGTCTTAAGAAGCAATGAATGATTTTTGGATTGTGATACAGTAACTCCAATTGAAGATGCATTTATTAGATGGAGGCACAATGTATTTGATGATGCTTTCCATGGCAAATATCCAGCTCAATAGCCTTGGCCTTAAACAGGGTGGGGAATTAGGAAGCTATTACCATCTGCGGAAAAACTCTCTCAGCAAGGAGAAGCGTATGGGAGGAACGCCTGCAGATGATTGAAGGAAAGTGGAAAAGTTAATGTTGAAAGTTGATTTAAAAAACATAGATGATTTATGATTTGGAACTTATTACCTGTCTGCACACACATTTATTTCTGCTTCATTCCAATATCAAAATAGAATGTCAAATTTCCATTGCTTGTTTATCGATTTGCCAATGTAAGTTTGCATTGGTCTTTAGTGAAAGTAAATACTCTGCTGCCATGAAGAAATTAAGCTGAACATTATTGACAGCATATCACTGATTTGTAAATTGTGCAGAATGGGGATCTATCCCCATTTCTTCAGCTCCACTATTTCTTAAACCAAGACGGATTTTGAAGCTGTCATGCTCATGATTTTGAAACTAATGAAGACCTTTTTTTCTCTCTATTGCAGCGAAGCTTCCTGGGCACTGCAACGTTTGCGATAGGTGATTTACTGAATTCAGAGGAGCAAACACTGACCATAAACCTAAGGTATTGTGTGCAAATTCATGTAATTGACCTCCTTGCTATGTTGATAACATGCAAAAATACATATGCAACTCTAAGGTAGGTAGATATTTAATTGACCATTTCTGAGCTCTTGTTGCTGTGGCTGTGTTCAGCACTGGCAAGAGATCTGTGTGACAGAAAGAGTAGTGCGGGTGCAACTGCAGTAATTATCTCTCGTGGCTGTTAAGGATCACAAATTAAGTGAATTCATACAATCTTATATTAGGTCCCAAGAGATAGAGATCCAGAGCTACTATTCTGATTAGGTGTAAATTAGCCCATTAATCTTAAGAGACCCAGTGAATAGGTAGAGAAATGGAAGGAGCACCAAGGGCCATAACAAGTTTTCTTTTCGCAGTTACTGATTCACTCCCAAATCATTGGAGATGTAGCTTTATATTTTGTTAAAGGAAGGAACTGCAGATGCTGGAAAATCGAAGGTACACAAAAATGCTGGAGAAACCCAGCGGGTGCAGCAGCATCTATGGAGCGAAGGAAATAGGCAACGTTTCGGGCCGAAACCCTTCTTGACTGATAGGGGGTGGGGAGAAGAAAGGAAAAAAGGAAAAAGGCGGAGGAGGAGCCCGAGGGCTGGGGGGTGGGAGGAGACAACCAGAGGGCTGATGAAGGGGAGGGGACAGCAAGGGCTAGCAGAATTTTTCCTTTTTTCTTTTTCCTTTTTTCCTTTCTTCTCCCCACCCCCTATCAGTCTGAAGAAGGGTTTCGGCCCAAAACTTTGCCTATTTCCTTCGCTCCATAGATGCTGCTGCACCCGCTGAGTTTCTCCAGCATTTTTGTGTACCTAGCTTTATATTTTACCTGACACTTGCGGGCTTTGTCTGACCTGCAATACTTAAAGATGTCACCTGATGTGCAGGGAAATTGCTTCTATTTCAATAAATACAATTTTCCTTTACTTTGCTTGATTCATAAACAATTTCTGTTTCAGAAAGGCTTTATTCATGCATGCATATGTAGGAGTTTTCGTAGCCTATTTATTTTGAAAAATAATGCATATTTTTCTGCAAATACATAAGGCGATCATGTAAATTACTCCAAAGATGGTAATGTAAGCACCAAAACAGAAAAAAATACTGGGTTATTCAAAACTTTTCATTCCAGAATATTGATTCTTCAGATAAAATATTATTAATTTTGCACACTTGTTTTTTTTCTGCATTACTGATGGTTTTTACAGGATTTACTTAGTTTGTGTTTGTTTCCAGCATCCACAGCATATGGCCCTATTATTGCATACACCTTATGAGAATATAATGACAAAGTCACTCAGCAGCTCAGCCTCTTGTCTCTCCCCAAACCTCTATCCATGAAGCAAGTATCTATATACTTTTAAAACTCTGTGGGTGTGTGGGTGTACGGTGTTTTGCATTTGATTCATTACTCCGCGCAAACCAGACGCAAACACGCCGAGATTTTTACCATTTCGCTAGCGATTTTACTTTTACATTCGCACATCCACTCCTTGGTCAATAATTTCCCCAGATTTTGAGAAAAATTGATCACAAAACTCAAACAACACTCAATTTTTAAGATCTAAACGCTCTTACCAGCTGCTGACGTCACAATGCCCACATGCCGACCAATCCAGGCCCACCTGCCTCCAGTATGTCTTCAAGTACGCTCGCGCCATGCCTCCCGCAGCTCAACTCCGCCCGCCCGCCTGCCCGCTCACTCCAATCCTCCCCCCCACCACCCTCTCCCCCATCCTCTCCTTCCTCTCCCCCCACTTCACCCCCACGCCCTCTCCCCCCAGACAGAGCAGAACGCCAACTGTTGCCAGAACCGCTACAATAGGCGCAATGGTCCTTCCTATAGTGAACCCTGCTGCTGCTCACAGTCTCTGATGGGGCCGCTTTCACAGACTTAACCGTGAGCGGCCCCCGCTTTTAACCAGGGCTCTGGGAACTCGGCATCTGATGGGGACGAGGAGGCTTCCAGAGGGAAGGCAGGGACAACTTGGAATCCAGCAGCAGAGTGGCTCCGTTAATGGATTCATTCCAATGAGTTCAGTTCGGTAACAACCCCCCCCTCCCAGCCCCCCCTTCCCCACCCCCCCTCTACCCACCCCCCTCTCCCCACCCCTCTCCCCCCACCCCCTTCTCCCCTCCACCTCCCCACCTTCTCCCCCTCCTTCTCTCCCCACTCCTTCTCCCCCCTCTCCCCCCTTCCCCCCTCACCTCGCTCCTCCCATCCATACCCCACTCTCACCCCTCCCCCCTCTCCCCCACCCTTCCCCCCTCCCTCCCCCCACCTCTCGCCCTCCCTCCCCCACCTCTCCCCCTCCCTTCCCCCCACCTCTCCCCCTCCCTTCCCCCCACCTCTCCCCCTCCCTTCCCCCCACCTCTCCCCCTCCCTTCCCACCCTCCCTCTCCTCCCCTCCACCCCTGTCTCCCTCTGTCTCTTGCCCCTCTCTCTGTCTCTACCCCTCTCTCTCTGCCTCTGCCCCTTCTCTTTCTGCCCTCACTCGCTACCCCCCCCTCTCTAGAAGCACCTGCGATTTGGGGGCTATGCGCCGTTATGGGGTAAAAGGAGCAAATTAATTATATTAATATAATATCAAGGGGGTTGTTAGCGTGTGTGTGTGTGGGTGGGGGGGGGTAGTTGGTGTGTGTGACACCGCATACTGCCCCCCCTCCCCTCAACCGCACGTTGGGGGAACAGACCCAACGGGTCTGCACTTGGTCTAGTAATCACTAAAACTCTCGATAGCTTTGTGCAAACATTGAAATACCAGTGCTGCTCCTCTATGTTTCTGTTATAGCTCTAATTTGCCATGTACCTATCTACATCCTGAGTTCATCTGTTTTACCTGTCAGGCTTTTTGCATTAAAATAAATGCAGTTTAATCTATCAGACTTTCCACAATCCCAGACTTGCCTCCTGCCCGTCCCTTCTACTGAACCAACTCACATTTACATTTATATCAGGTTGTATTTCCTCATTTGATACACTATTGCTTTGGGTTCCAACTCCCTACTGGATTAAACCTTCCTGAGTACCAGATTCCTAGCAAATCTCCCAGCAGGATATTTGTGTTCCTTTACTTCAGATGTCCTATCTTCTCTGGAAGGGAGCCTAATGATCCATGTATCTGAAACTTTCCCCCACCCCACCACCCCGGCTCCTTAGCCATGTATTTATCTGTACCACCTTCCTGTTCCTTGCCTCACTATTCTTGCCTGACTAACTCATGACACAGGGAGTAATCCTGGAAGTCTCTCTCAGGTTTCTGCTTTTCCTCCAACTACCCAACACCCTAAATTATCTTTGCAGAACCTCATCGGTCTTCATACCCATGTTGTCGGTACCAATATAAACCACAATCTCGGGCTGCTCATCCTTCCCTTTCAGAACTTCCCGTGTCCCCTTGAAGACATCCTTGACCACGGTACCAGGGAGGCAACAGACCAATCTAGAGTCTCACTTGTATCCCCAGGAATGCCCGTCTGTGCCCCTGTCCCCTCTCACTATTGTTCACCAAGTCTTTGACATCGCCTGATTCAAATTATCAGTGATCCAGCTGCTGCTATTTTCCCCTAAGAGGCTATCCCCTCTCCAATAGTATCCAAACTGGTACACCTGTTTGAGAGGGGTAGAGCTGCTAGGGACTCCTGCACCACCTGCCTATCTCTCATGACAGTCACTCATTTATCTGAATAAACCTGTGGTGTGAGCACTCCCCTACACTACTGCCCATAACACTCTCCACCTCCTGCATGCTCCTCAGTGAGTGCAATTGTCGCTCCAAACAATTCCACATAGTCTGAAAAAGGCACAGCTGTGTACAGACAAACTCTCACATAGTCATTCGTGAACCTGGTTTCCCACATATCACAGAGGGGCCATACCACCTTTTATCCACTACTCAAGCTGGACACTGCTTTGAAATGACAGCCTCTCACCGTCAGCTGCTGGTTGATACATGTTACTGCACTCCACTTCCTTGATGCTCAGGCAATGCTTAAACATGAAATGTATAAAAGAAAAACACCAAATTGAATGCAAGCAGAGGGGGTTTAAATTCATTGTTGCTTGTATGCTTTTCTGACTGATCTCATTCTTCACTTTTAAAAGCGATATTTTTTAATATCCTAACCTGCCACGAGTGCTGCATTCCTCTGCCGATCAGAGTATGTGCAATGGGTCTAGGTTTTCCAATACCTTTGGTTTACATTTTTCATTCTTGTGCTCATATCTCTTTATATTCTACTAGACCAAGTGCAGACCCGTTGGGTTTGTTCCCCTAACATGTGGTTGCGGGGGGGGGGGGGGGGCGGCATGCGGCATCACACACACTAACCACCCCCACACTAACTACCCCCCCCGCACACACGCCAACTACCCCCCTTGAGGGGGGAAGGGGGGAGAAAGAGAGGGGGAGAAAGAGAGGGTGGAGAAAGTGAGAGAGAGATGGAGAGAGAGAGGGGGGTGATAGAGAGAGAGAGAGTGGGGAGAGGGGGGGGGAGAGGGGGGAGAGAGGGGGGGAGAGGAGGGGGAAGGAGAGGGGGGAGAGGGGGGGAGGGGGAAGGGGGTGGAGAAGGGGGGGGAAGAGAGGGGGAGAGGGTGGGGGGGAGAGGGAGAGGGGGGAGGGGGGTTTGGTTGGGGGGTTTAGGGGAGGGAGGGTGGGGGAGGGGGAGGAGGGGGGGAGAAAGAGAGGGGGAGAAAGAGAGGGTGGAGAAAGTGAGAGAGAGATGGAGAGAGAGAGGGGGGTGATAGAGAGAGAGAGAGTGGGGAGAGGGGGGGAGAGGGGGGGAGAGGAGGGGGAAGGAGAGGGGGGGAGAGGGGGGGAGGGGAAGGGGGTGGAGAAGGGGGGGAAGAGAGGGGGAGAGGGTGGGGGGGAGAGGGAGAGGGGGGAGGGGGGTTTGGTTGGGGGGTTTAGGGGAGGGAGGGTGGGGGAGGGGGAGGAGGGGGGGAGAAAGAGAGGGGGAGAAAGAGAGGGGGGAGAAAGTGAGAGAGAGATGGAGAGAGAGAGTGGGAGAAAGGTGGGGAGGGAGGGGGGAGGGAGAGAGAGAGAGAGAGAGGGAGAGAGAGGGAGAAAGAGGGGGAGAGAGGGGGGGAGAGATTGGGGAGAGAGATAGAGGGGGGAAAGAGAGAGGGGGGAGAGAGAGAGGGGGAGAGATAGAGAGTGAGAGAGAGAGAGAGAGAGAGAGAGAGGGGGGGAGAGAGAGAGAGGGGGGAGAGAGAGAGAGGGAGAGAGAGAGAGAGCGAGGGAGAGAGAGAGAGAGGTGGGGAGAGGGAGAGAGATGTGGAGACAGAGAGAGAGGAGGGAGAAAGAGGGGGGGAGAGAGAGAGAGATGGGGAGAGAGAGAGGGAGGGAGAAGAGAGAGAGAGAGGAGGGGAGAGAGAGAGAGAGGGGAAGAGAGAGGAGAGGGGAGGGGGGGGTCGCAAGGTTTTTTTCAAAGGACTTGCGAGCGACGCGAATGGCAGCGCGTTCGGTTTGCAGCAGGAGGGAGGGAGGGGTGTGACTTCACTCGCTGCGCCGGGGGCAGGTTTCCCAGGGAGTAATGACCGCGAGGGCCACCTTCTCATCGCGTGCCCCGCGCGACGATAACGGCCGCCGCTGCCATGTTCTACCATCGGTGTCCGGGCGGCTCTGAGCGAGCGCCGGTGACCTCCGGATCTGCAGAACGCTCGTTCTTTCTGCGCGTTTTGAATAAAGGGTGGGAGCGTAACACGACTCGTAGAAAACTGCGCATGCGCGTTGACAGCAGCTGCATTAATCCACAGCGGTGGGGGGGCGGGGCCAGGAGGCAGGTGGGCCTCGATTGGTGGTATGTGGGTATTGTGACGTCAGCAGCTGGCAAGCGGCGATTATTTTTTAAAAAGTGAGTTTTGTGAAAAACTTTATTCAAAAATCTGGGGAAATAATTGACCGAATTTAGAGAGGAGTGGATTTCTGAAATCATAAGTTAAAACCCTACCGAAATATGTAAAAAATCTCCGTTTTTTGCATCTGGTTTTCGAGGAGATACGTTTCAAAGGCAAAATGACACCCACCCACACACACATAGAGTTTTAAAAGTATATAGATTCTCCCTCACCAACACCACCACATTCTATCGAACAAGTCCTACAGTCCCATGAGATTTCTTTATTTCTCCTATTCTAGTTCTTATGCTCCGTGTATTGCCATTGACAGCTGTGTCTTCATTCCTCAAAGTCCAATATCATGCACATCTTTGCCTATTGACTGCCACTTTCTTTTCCTTTATAGTTTTCTAATCAGCCTAAATTAAACTAGCTTTCAAACATAAGGTTTCCTTGGTTTCAGTTCTGAAGCACCCTGGGTTTTTTCAAATAATACACTTGACATGTCATAGTTCTTCTCAGTCATCTAGTCTTTACATTTTCGTTTCCCAATTAAATCATTAACTATAAAGTAAACAGAAAAGTTTGGAAATACTCAGCAGATCAGTTGGAGAGAGGGGAGATGGAATTTCAGGTTGATGACATCTTATTTGATATTATTAGTAAGCTTATATATATTCTTCTCTGTTCAATTATCTATTAATGAATTTATAATTTCAGAGAAATATTGTGTGAAAGCACAATGATCACAAGGTGATTACCTTTCTATGATAATACTACTAAGTTTCATTGTGAATTTTGGTAAATATTATTGAAACTGGTTTTCACAATCTGATTTGGGGTTTTAACCAGCACATGGTTTTTGGGTGAAAACCCCCCCCATCTTCCCTGAGTAATTTCATGATGTTTCTGACAGTACATGGTACTTGACAGACAGAATTTACAACATATTGGGTATTGCTTTCACCTATGGTTGTTTTGAAGGTGTTTACTCAGCTGTTAATATTTAAGTTGTGACAAGAGCACGATTCAATACTGTAACCATGGAAGCTATCAATTATGTTTCGCAAATGTTGATTAAAGAGATAGCTTTGTATTTGTGAAAGACTGTTTCAGAGAATAGATGTCCCATTTAAAAGAAACTAGACTAAGTGGACCCATTGGGTTCCAGTCACATGGGAGGCCTGGTCCCCCAATGCAACCCCTTCCCCAATGCAATATTCCACCACTCACCTGTTCCCCCAACACAACCCGTTCCCCCAACGCAATATTCCACCACTCACCCATAAGCCCACAACTGCGCAGGTGCGGCTCATTTCCCCTCATCCCCCAGCACTCATGACAATGCCATGAGTTGTTTGGCCTGCCCTGTGCTTGAGACTGCAATGCAAAATGGAAGTGAAGTGACAATGCCATGAGTTGTTTGCCTGAAACCATTAATTTCAGGCTTGCCTCAAACCACCAATTTCGGCCCACAAGGCCCCTATTAGCGGAGAAACCAGTCCCTTTTGCCCAAAATACCCGTTTTAGCCCAGGAGGAGCATTTTGGCCCAAAAGGCCCATGCCAGGCCAGAAAGGTCCAGAAAAAGTGCCTTTCACTGCGATTTCACTCAGATTCGTTTTTAAGGAGTCCCTTTGGTCCATCAGGTCTGTACTAGCCTAGGAGCAGTCCCTTCTACCCATCAGTAAGTATTTCCCCTGCAAGTATTAAACCTCACCCCAGTATTTTTCTCCCTCCCTTCATTGGCTCCCTGTGAGATCCAGGCCAGGATAGACTTTCCTCCTTCATTGCTGTGATCTGCTTGTGGCATGCAGGAGGGATGAAGGCAAGGAGGCCTGACACGGGAGAAGACCCAGCTGCAGCATCTGCCTCGGGACCTCACCCTGACAGTGACAAGTCTGGTGAGGAGGATGCTCTGCTCGAGAGCGACTCAGATGACAATTTTTATGATATAAATTTTTATTAGAAGCGAACATATTACAATGTAGAGTAACATATTATAATAGAAGAAAAAACTTTTCATATACATCAATCACTCATACATTATTAAATTTGTCAATTGTCAGTTAATTCTGCTTCTAGTGTTTTTTTTATATAGATAGAAAAAGAAAAATGACAATTAAAGTGACTTTTAAATGTATTTGAACAGCTCTGTCTTTACTTTGCTTTTCAGGAGATGGTTTAAATATCAAGCAGAAAAGTTACACAAGTTCTCACAAATATAATGTTTCTGTTCATTTAAACTTGATACACCCCCCCCCCCCCCCCCCAAAAAAAAGACAAAAAAACACCAGCCATTTTTATTGCCCTTCTGGGCAATCTCACTTGCCAAGTTCCATGATTTATTCAAATATAGTCACCTACTTCCATGACTCATCTTCTTAGTGGGCACAGAGTAAAAGAGGTACTATGTACATTCAAAAGTATGGTATAGGTCTGGTCATGTAATAATAATAATAATAATACAGTAACAAGTATGTTACAAGAAAAAGAAAATCAAAATACACTTCCATTCTCTTTATTCTTTTAAATTACAAAATCCTAGAGCAGAAGGGATATATTATGTATTTATTTTCCCTTCATGATGTTGTTACTTCAAAGGTGTCAAACAGATCGATTCAATTCTTTATCAACTTACCTTGCTGTGACTGGGCACAACAGAGATTGATGATTGAAGATTCAAGAGGAAAAGACCCATGTTATGGCCATGTCATGATAATTTTTGGTCCTTCACAGAAAACATGCTTGCATCAATCTGTAGTATGCATGGTTAAGCATATATGTAACCATGGTCCAGAATTTATTTACACAGGTTGATCATACGCTAAATAATCCAACCACATTTTTGTTTGGTAGTGGAAGAAATAATAGAAATTGCATTCATTGCAATGTGTACAAAGAGTTGAGATACTGTATTATAATTTTGCTGCTTGTCATTGTGGTATATATCATGTCTTGATTGGTGAATATGCTTAGTTTGTGACTTTATTTGAAGCAGAAATAATATGTGAATGCTTCATTGAGCATAATTCCGACTGGTAACTACGCACTTCGTCTGAGCACATTATCGAACGCGTCATGCAAGCTGTCTTAAATGACCACCTAAACTGTCATTTGGCAACCTAAAAAGCTGCCTAGGTTGCCCGGCTGGTAACAGCGAAAAAAAGTTAAGTGAGAGCCCTGCACACCTATCCCTCAGTTGAGAACTGGAATTAGTTTTTGTGGGATTGGGCTATTTCGGAGTTTGAAAGGCAAAATCGGTGGGTGGGGTTGTGATGTGGGAGGATCAGCAGGGTAGAAGAGCCCTGAAAGGTAGAAGATTAATAATGAGAGTTGATTGAGTGCGTTATTAGCCTGGAGTTGCGTTACTAATCCCTGGTGCTATGGGAATTATGGCATTTTCTGCAAGCCTGATGCATACATGGCATTAGACAAGTAAGCACAACTCAAACTGGGATGTTCCCAGAGAAATTACAGGAAATGGTCATTTCCCCAGGGAAAGGATTATTTTCAATCACATAGTGCCGAAATAAACAGCACCACATAATTGAATGTTATATGTTTCCTGCAACTTACCAAATGGAAATTGAGATAGAAATTGTTTAGCTGTAGTTCTGAAAAACTTTTACACAAGTTTTGAAATAAAATCTATTAATGCAATTGATCTTTAGAACTAATTTCCCTTCAGCCATCCCATCTCCCTGAAATTAAATTTCCACAACATAGTGCCATGCTGAACCCAGAGGTTGGATGGGATGAGCACACGAGCCATGGCTCCATTATTGCAGGGCTGTCATTCAGAGCAATCAAGACCATTCCATTTTGGTCATTATTTTCCCATTTTCCGAATTTAAAAAAAAAGTTGTAACCTGTTCATAATTTGAATGTTTTTAATCCTTATTCTAAGATGCAAGAAACTTGCATAAAAATTGGTACCCAAGTTTGGAGTTATTAAGTATAAAACAGTGGCACAGCAGGTAGAGCTGCTGCCTCGTAGGTTCGATCATGGCTTTGGGTGCTATGTGTGTGGAGTTTGTACGTTCTCCACATTAAAATCATTCATCATTTTGATGACCACATCAAACTCTCATTTCGTAACCTCTTAGAAAAAAATCAATGAAATTGGTCAGGCAGGATCTCCTTTAACAAGCTAATCTCAGGTCAAACCACCCCTGCCTTCTGATGATGTTCCTGTCATGAAGTTAGACTCACAGGCTGTAATTGCCTGGCTTATCCCAACTCGTATTCAATAAGGTACCATATTCGCTGTCCTTCATTTCACCTGTGGCAAGGGACGATTTTATTTTGTCAGAGCTCCAGTAATCTCCTTTTCGGCCTCCTATAGCAGTCTGAGATGCATTTCATCAGTCTTTGAGCATTTATCCAATTTTAAACCCTTGCAGGTTTAAGACATGCAGTTCCTTTTTTTTTTTGATTATCACAATAGTGTTTTAAGGATACAGACATATTTCTGGAAAATAGGCCTCAATTTGTAACCGTTTAGAAGGGAAAAAAACATTATTTTGCTAGTAAGGGTGTCAGCATTGCCATTAGCATTGAAGCTGTGGTATACAAAGTAAAGGGTTGTCTGTTTTTGAATGTAGACAAAAATGCTGGAGGAACTCAGCGAGTGAGGCAGCATCTATGAAGTGAAGGAAATATGCAACATTTCGGGTCGAAACCCTTCTTCAGACTGATGTGAGGGTGGGGGGCGGGGGGCGGAAGGAAGAAAGGAAGAGGTGGAGCCAGAGGGCTGAGCGAGAGCTGAGAAGGGGAGGAGAAAGTAAGGACTACCTGAAATTAGAGAAGTCAATGTTCATACCGCTGGGGTGCAACCTGCCCAAGCGAAATATGAGGTGCTGCTCCTCCAATTTACGGTGGTCCTCACTCTGGCCATGGAGGAGGCCCAGGACAGAAAGGTCGGATTCGGAATTGGAGGGGGAGTTGAAGTGCTGGGCCACCAGGAGATCAGGTTGGTTATTGCAGACCGAGCAAAAAAATTCTGTTTTTGAATGCTTTGTTTTAAGACTAACCTATTAGTGTTTGATGCTGATATTGGAATCTGTACAGTCAAGATCCTCACCATCACAAGCACACACCTTTACCCAAAAACAGGAAAAATATTGTTTTTGGCTTACATTGAAATAGACATTTAAATTGAAAATGTTTAACTTATCTTGATGTACAAACTGCCAACATCAATGTTGCATTTTGTTGTGGTAATGTCTCAATGACTGATGACTTTAAGATTGTTAACTTAGACTGCTGGTCAATAAACCACAGACTATTGAGAGCATATGCTCGATCACCTGTGTCAAGCATAGACATTCAGAATATAACTGCAGTTCTTTCATTTCCGTGTGGACTTCTTTCAAGTGTCTTTTGGTCATAGTGCTGCTCTTCATAGATGCTAGTGAAAGCCTTCCTGTTCAAATTGAGGTAAGCAAAAAACATTAGTCTGACATTTGTATGCCTTCGGATAGAAATGTATATTAAATAGACAATAGGTGCAAGAGTTGGCCATTCGGCCCTTCGAGCCAGCCACCATTCAATGTGATCATGGCTGATCATCCACATCCAGTACCCCATTCCTGCCTTCTCTGCTATCTTTAAGAGCCCTATCTAGCTCTCTTGAAAGTATCCAGAGAACCGGCATCCACCACCCTCTGAGGCAGTGAATTCCACGGACTCACAACTCACTGTGTGAAAAAGTGTTTCCTCATCTTCGTTCTAAATGGCTTACCCCTTATTCTTAAAATAAGTGTTATATATAAGTAAATAAATCATAAGTAAATAATAAGTGTTATAAATAAGTAAATAAATCATGTAATGTCTAACCAAATTCTAAAAAAAACATTTCAGAATAATAATTGAACTTGGGGACAAAGCTGATTTCGAATCTATAAAAAGTAAGCATGCATTTGTTTATATATTTAGCCAGAAAGCGATATCTCTAAAGGTAATTGGTAAAGTCAGTTTTAACAGATTGCTGTAAATTGATGCTGAATAAATGTGTACATGATCAGAAGTAGCGTTTACAAGTCATTTTAAATAAAGTGGGATGCTTCTAGCATACAGATGGTCCATAAACAGGGCACAAAAACTTTAATCTAATTAACTTAAGATCTGTAAAGAACGGAAACGGGCCCTTCCGCCCAACTCGTACGTGACAGCCAAGATCGCCCTGATCTAGTCGCATTTTCCTGCATTTGCCATATTTCCCAACTATCCATGAGCGTGTCCAAAGGTCTTTTAAACATTGTTAATGCACCCGCCTCGGCCACTTCCTCTGGCAGCTTGTCCCATACACCAGCGGTGCTGTGCAATAAGGTCTCTCAATCGTGTTTCCACTCTGCGTGTGTTTTCCCTGGGTCCTGAGTTCCTGCCACTTCTCCAGGTGTGTTCTTGAATCTGCACCACCCCAGAGCCTGCCGCGATGTAAACCATCCGTACAGCGCCCAAGCTTGCAGTCGTTGCATTTTAAAGTAAGGAACACATCGGAGGCAGGGCTGTGTGTGGACGGGGCGGGATTTGGCGAGCATAAAAATTGGCTTTACTTTACCGGGAAGGAAGGAAGGATACACACTGCAGTAGTTTGTGGAAGTTCGCAGTGAGGAGGTTGTTCCAGGGTGTATTTTGAATGATTGCAGAGGTCACTGGCGACCTGGTGGCGCTGGCCGCTGGCAGCATATCTTGCCCGTTGTGTCCGAGTGACTCCAGGGCAATTGGTGAGCAGGAGACAGTCAGGTCAACATTTGGCTGCTGAAAAATGCGTAAATGATCAGAAGTAGCTCAGGAGCGCAGGACGCGAATATCAACACTCCCGTTATAATATTTAACCGCGCAGTCAATATCTCATTTGAAAACGCAACGAGTTGTTCAATGCAGAACTGTTTCCAATCCTTCTCTCACCTCGCTGCTCCTTCCAGCTCCGGCTCTGGCCAGGACGGGTTCCTCCCAAGGGTTTCCGAAAGTCTCCGCAGGGAGGTATGTTTCAGTTTCTTGTTAAGGTCGGCGCTAAATCAATAATATTGACGCCAAAAAATCTGACTGTTGTATTTTTCTGGAGCTGGGTTTGATATTTGTAAGGATTGGGAACATTATATTTAAAAGTGGACGCCGAGTGCTGACATAATGGAGACATGCGATTGTCTATTTAAAAGCAAAGGGCTGCAGTTTTATAATGTGTCTGCTGGCAATCCTGGTGAGCGCAGCTGCTGAACAAAAGTTCATCCCAATTTGTTGGTTATTTCATGTTATCTTTTGTGATTTTCGCTTCATCATAACGTCCAGGACCAGCTTCTTCCCAACCGCCATCAGGCGATTAAAACACGAAGATAGACACAAAGTGACGTCGAAACGTCACCCATCCTTTCCCCCTCCAGAGATGCTGCCTGGCGTTACTCTAGCACTTTGTGTCTATCTTAGGTATAAACCAGCATATGCAGAGCCTTTCTACATAGGCTATTCAACACTACAATCCCCAACTGGGCTCTGTACTATATTGACTTAGGGCATTGTTTTGTATTTGCAAGGTGTTTTTTTTACATACCGAACTTTTTGATGTTTATTGTGGCGTTTACAGAGTACTATGATTACATATCTCTGGTGTTGCTGAAATTAAGAATTTAATTGTTCCCTTTTGGGACATATGACAATAAAGCAGCCTTGACTTGATGCTTTGAAAGAACTAAGATGACCAGCCCATTGGAAGGATGGAACTAGCTGAATGTCTGAAAAATACCTTTTAGCCCTCAATTTTAGCCTGCTGATGACATGAAAACAGGGCATTTTGCAATGAGGATATTAGGACTCTACAACTGGATATGAATAGTTTAAGTGAGTGGCTGAAAACAGCAAATGGAGTTTAATGTGGGAGAGTGTGGGGTTATAAACTTTGGTAAAAGGAATCTAGAGGCAGACCATGTTCTAAATGGAGAAAGATGGCAGGTGAATGAAGTACGGGGGGTTCTGGGTATTCTCGTGATTGAATCACCAAATATTTAGCAGGCAGGTGCAGCAAGTGGCTAGGAAGGCAAATGGCAATTTAGCCTTTATTGCAAAAGGGTTGAACTTTAGAATACAAAAGCATTGTTAGCATGATGCAGGATATTGGTGTGGACATATCCAGAGTCCCTGGCACAGATTTGGTCCCCTTATTTAGGAGTGGATGGACAGATGTTGGATGTTGTCCAAAGGAGATTCACAAATCTAATTGCTGGGATAAAACAGTTGTCTCATCATGAGGGACTAAAAAAATGGATTAGTATTCCCTGGGAGTTTCAAAGAATGAGGGATATCTTATTGAAGATCCTTGCAGGCTTGATAGGGTGGATGTCAAGATGGTTCTTCAAGAAATTTGAAAGAGGAGACATTGTAATAAGATTAGAAGCTAATGGCATGTTGGCCTTCATAACAAGAGGAGTTAAGTATAGGAGCAAAGAGGTCCTTTTGCGGTTGTACAGGGCCCTAGCGAGACCACACCTGGAATATTGTGTGCAGTTTTGATCTCCAAATTTGAGGAAGGACATTCTTGCTATTGAGGGAGTGCAGCGTAGGTTCATGAGGTTAATTCCCGGGATGGCGGGACTGTCACATGTTGATAGAATGGAGCGGCTGGGCTTGTATACTCTGGAATTTAGAAGGTTGAGAGGGGATTTTATTGAAACATATAAGATTATTAAGGGATTGGACACGCTAGAGGCAGAAAACATGTTCCCGATGTTGGGGGAGTCCAGAATCAGGGGCCACAATTTAAGAATTAGGGGGAGACCATTTAGAACGGAGATGAGGAAAATCTTTTTCACCCAGAGAGTTGTAAATCTGTGGAATTCTCTGCCTCTGAAGGCAGTGGAAGCCAATTCTCTGGATGCTTTCAAGAGAGAGTTAGATAGAGCTCTTAAAGATAGCGCAGTCAGGGGATATGGTGAGAAGGCACGAACGCGGTACTGAATGTGGATGATCAGCCATGATCATAGTGCTGGCTCGAAGGACCAAAGGGCCTACTCCTGCACCTATTGTCTATTGTCAGTCATTTAAAACTGAGGTGCGAAGGAACTTATTCCTGCAGAGAATGGCCAATCTCTGGAATTCTCTTCCCCAGTGGTCTGTGGAAGCAAGATTAATAGGGGTATTTAAAGAGAAAATAGACAAAAGATTTGGGTTCACCAGGTTAATTCCTGGGATGTTGGAACATATGATAAAATGGACATATAGAAACATAGAAAATAGGTGCAGGAGTAGGCCATTCGACCCTTCGAGCCTGCACTGCCATTCAATATGATCATGGCTGATCATCCAACTCAGTATCCTGTACCTGCCTTCTCTCCATACCCCCTGATCCCTTTAGCCACAAGGGCCACATCTTAAATATAGCCAATGAACTGGCCTCAACTACCTTCTGCGGCAGAGAATTCCAGAGATTCACCACTCTCTGTGTGAAAAATGTTTTTCTCATCTCGGTCCTAAAAGATTTCCCCTTTATCCTTAAACTGTGACCCCTTGTCCTGGACTTCCCCAACATCGGGAACAATCTTCCTGCATCTAGCCTGTCCAACCCCTTAAGAATTTTGTAAGTTTCTATAAGATCCCCCCTCAATCTTCTAAATTCTAGCGAGTACAAGCCGAGTCTATCCAGTCTTTCTTCATTATGAAAGTCCTGACATCCCAGGAATCAGTCTTGTGAACGTTCTCTGTACTCCCTCTATGGCAAGAATGTCTTTCCTCAGATTTGGAGACCAAAACTGTACGCAATACTCCAGGTGTGGTCTCACCAAGACCCTGTACAACTGCAGTAGAACCTCCCTGCTCCTATACTCAAATCCTTTTGCTATGAATGCTAACATACCATTCGCTTTCTTCACTGCCTGCTGCACCTGCATGCCTACTTTCAATGATTGGTGTACCATGACACCCAGGTCTCGTTGCATCTCCCCTTTTCCTAATCGGCCACCATTCAGATAATAGTCTACTTTCCTGTTTTTGCCCCCAAAGTGGATAACCTCACATTTATCCACATTATACTGCATCTGCCATCCATTTGCCCACTCACCCAGCCTATCCAAGTCACCTTGCAGCCTCCTAGCATCCTCCTCACAGCTAACACTGCCCCCCAGCTTCGTGTCATCCGCAAACTTGGAGATGTTGATTCAATTCCCTCGTCCAAATCATTAATATATATTGTAAATAGCTGGGGTCCCAGCACTGAGCCTTGCGGTACCCCACTAGCAACTGCCTGCCATTCTGAAAAGGACTCGTTTACTCCTACTCTTTGCTTCCTGTTTGCCAGCCAGTTCTCTATCCACATCAATACTGAACCCCCAATACCGTGTGCTTTAAGTTTGCATACTAATCTCTTATGTGGGACCTTGTCGAAAGCCTTCTGAAAGTCCAGATATGGGTCGACTGGGCTTATATTCACTGAAATTTGGAAGGACGAGAGGGGATCTTAGAAATATATACAATTCTTAAGGGATTGGGCAGGCTAGATGCATTGAAAATGTTCCCGATGTTGGGGGAGTCCAGAACCAGGGGGTCACAGTGTAAGAATAAGGGGTAGGCCATTTAGGACCGAGATGAGGAAAAGATGAAGATTCAATGAATCTTTCTGTGCAGTTTGTTTCTTTGATTTCTTCAGATAGAAAAGCTTCTTGTTTTGAATCAAATGCCATTTTTTAGGGGGTCAAGGCCTAAAATGGAAGGAGCAGGATGTTTTAAAGCAAAGAATGCATAGTTAACATTTTTGACAAGGTTCAAGTGGCATGTCAATAAGCAGTACCAATGCCCACAAAAGTCCGTTTTACTGGTGAGTATCAACATCTGCATGAAGAATGTACCTTTGCCAAATGGGATCTTGAATAATAAAGATGGGCAGGAAGTGATCACCAAAATTACTGTTGTTAGATACGTGTTGGTCATATTGGTCCGTTGCAGTTCTAAAATGATGCTTTGATTTCACAAAATAAATAACATTATGCAACATCATTGTGGTCCTCATACTGTATTTGAAGGTGAGATTTGTGGGAGTAACAATATAGTTGCAACTTCCTGTATTTCTTTGGTAAAAAATCTTGGGAGCAAATTTAAGTCACTCAACTTAATAACAGCTGTCAAGGTCAATTTTTGATAGAAGTGTAAGTTAAATATGCTAATGTGACAGTGCCCCCTCTTCTGATCCCTGTCACGGGCTGACTGGCCAGGAGAGGCCAATCCCCAGCATCATCGGTAACAGCTGGGTCCAATTAATTGATGTTGGTTGGCCACTAGAACCTTGCCTGCCTACTCCCTATAAAACCCAGGCAGCCCAGCCAGAGGAGAGAATGAGGAAGGAAGGAAGGAAGATAGACGACAAAGTGGTCTGCCTTCCCGCTAGCTGTGGTCCCCTTTCGCAGGTTTGAGGAACACTGAGCCACTGGGACAAACCCAAGATCACCAGCGCCATTGTGTGGTTGAGACTGAACTGCCGGGAAGAAGCCCTAGACAGCCAGCTCCCCTACCTGAGGCTAAGACTGAGTGGCCGGCTCGAGACGGCAGTGCCTCTTCCTGCCAACAGCCAATGAGGGTCAGCACCCCCACACACACACAGACAATGGCTGAGCTGCCAGAGACTGCCTGTTTTGCCTCTTCAAGCCCAAAGTTGAGCCACCAGGTTAATCCTGAGACCGCCAGCACCATGTCTCGAGGCAAGGGTGAACTGCAGGGGGAAGTCTGAGTGCCATGCCTCCTCCTTCGAAGACCAGGACTGAGCTGCCAGGACAAGCACAAGACTGACAGTGTGATGCATATATGCCCTGATGGCAAGGGACAGTTCCCCCCCTGCAGTCCTGGACTTTCTTACCACTGTAAATAAAATATATCATGTGCATTAACCCTACAATAAATATCGATATGGTCACTGCCATCCACAATGCCACATCACCTAATGTTAGAGATATTTAATAAACACAATACCTATGATAAATTGTGTAGGAAGGAACAGCGGATGCTGGTTTAGGTTTACACAGAAGACAAAATGCCAGAGTAATTCAGTAAGTCAGGCAGCATCTCTGGAGAAAATAAATACCTGACATTTCGGATCTCAAGATACTGCCTGAACCACTCATTTTGTGTCTAGCTATGGTAAATCTATATATAACTAAAACTCTGATCTTCTGCTCTTCCGGTTTTGCATTTTTTTTTCTATTTGCGCAAAAACGGTACATGATAGTGCTACAATTTTTTCGCCACCTTAATATGGTATATTTTAAAAGATATTAGGTTTAAAAATCTTTAAAACAGCGCATTTGCAGATTGGTCTCCTCTTCTGTCAGTTGCCGCCACGCTGATTCGTCTCCTCTCCTGTCAGTCGCTGACGCCCCTTCCTGCACCGTCGCCGCCCTGATTGGCCGGGTCCGCTGTCAGTCATGGGCGGCGCCCGGCGAGGAGAATATAAAGCTGAAGGAGCGGAGTGAGCATCACTAACGCTCTGCCGGCTGGAGCTGCGTCTGCCGGCGCTTCCGTGGTGTCGAGTGGGCAAGCGGCCAAGCCCACTTCACGGCCTCTGTGGTGCCCAGCTGCAGGTGCCGTAGGCTGCTTCATCCAACCTGGGCTTCTACCCGCGAGGCACCGGCTGGGGTTCTACGCGGCGATCCAGGAGGTATCGAGACCGCGGCGGTTGGGCCTCGCCAAATTTCAAAATCTGTGGAGAAATCTATCTCTTCCTCTTTTTCATTTTTTTCCTGTCTCGTGTCTGGTAGGGTAGGAGGGGGAATAGAGGGAGAGGAGGGGGGAGTGGGGGAGGTAAGGACTGGGGAATAGAGGGAGAGGAGGGCAGTGGGGGAGGTGAGGAGGGATAGTGCGGGTGATAGGGGGAGGTGAGGAGTGGGGATAGGAGGGGGGTAGGGAGGGGAGAGTAGTTATGGAGGGAGGGAGTGACAGGGTAGGGTAAATGAGAGGGAGGAATTGGGGGAGGGGAGAAGGAGAGGGGAAAGAAGTGGGAGGGTGAAGAAGAGGGGGAGGGAGTGCTGGGGGATAAGGGGAAATGAGCTACGACTGCGCAGTTGGGGGCTATGCGTGAGTGGTGGTATATTACGTTGCGGGAACGGGTTGCGTTAGGGAAACGGGTGAGTGGTGGAATATTGCGTTGGGGGAGCAGACCCAATGGGTCTGCACTTGGTCTAGTTGTTATTTAAATCAACTTTGAAGTTAAAGGCCTCATGATTGAGTTTCATACATTTCATTGTATCATCGACACCAGGAATAGAATAGTATTAGCAGGAATTTGTCTTTGGTTCTTGTTGAACTGAACGGTGCGGCAAGAAAGGCAACATTTATTCACCATTCCTAATTGACTTTGAGAATTAATAGGATAGATTCAGGGATGAAGTCTCCTCTGGCAGGGCTTTTTGGAATCAGCGATTAATATCAATAAAAGGGATTGTGTATTCAAGACTGACTGAGGTGAAATAGCCAGAAGTAAGTGTTTTTTTTTAATTCCCTACCCAAAAGGGCTGTGGAGGCTCAGTTCAAAAGTCACATTGATAATTTTTTTGTAATTATGGGGCAAGACCATTATTGTGATGAAGTGAAAGATAGCCAGAACCTTACTGCATGGTTGAGTAGCTATGAAAAATTATTCTACTCCTGCTATTTCTTATTAATATAAGTGAGCTTCCATCTTAATCCACTGCTGATTTCTGACAAAGATACTGCTAGTGTTGTTGTGTTATGTAGGGAGTTCTCGAGGGCTAGGATTTGGGAATAGATATATATTTCCAAATGAGGTGTGCGCCTTGAAGAGCAATTAGTTTAGTTTAGAGATACAGCACGGAAACTGGCCCTTTGGCCCACCAAGTCCGCACCGACCAGCGATCCCCGCACATTAACACTATACTACACACAGTAGGGACCATTTACACTTATACTAAACCAATTAACCTATAGACCTGTACATCTTTGGAATGTGGGAGGATACCGAAGATCTCTGAGAAAACCCACGCGGTCACACGGAGAACCTACAAACTCTGTTCAGACAGCACCCAAACATCAGGAATAACCTGGAGTGCTGCAAGTGCTGTAAGGCAGCAACTCGACCGCTGTATCACCGTGTGCCCGAAGAACAATCTGCAGGTGGTGGTGATTCTATACACCTGCTGTCCTTTTCCTTTCTGATCATGGGTTTGTGAGGTGCTGTGTAATCAAATTCGCAGTGTACCATTAGGGCTGAAAGTGTCACAGCCATTTAAAGCTTATGACCTCTGAATAGTTGTGCAAGTGAGAATTTGAAAATCAAAGAAAAGCAGACCCATTTGCCGCAAATATCAGATCCAACGGAGTTTGAAATTTGCTACATCCCTTTCTATTGCAGTGCATTGTTTCAGCGGCCTGTGGTCAAAAAGGAAAAAAAAAGTCTGAACTTCTAACCACCATTTATTTATGACTGCTGTTGAAAAATAAAGGGTGAGCATTATGAAGATAATAGAGGCATGTGCTTGTTGCTCCTGAAAACAAATTACCTGACAAGGCACATTGCTGAATAGTCACTCACAAAACATAGCTCGTTGGCAATGGGTATAGAAGATGGTCAGTGCTTGGACCCACAGTCCTGCAGGTACCTCTTGTTTTTAAGGGAATGAAGCCCAGGTAAAGAAAATAAAGGAAATAAATTGTTTATAAAGGATCGAGACAGCATGACTCGATTGATTTTGTTTTAAGCAGATTAAAATAGTTTAGTTTATTGTCACGTATACTGAGGTACCATGGAAAGCTTTTGTTGCATGCTCACCAGTTAGCAGAAAGATTATACATGATTACAATCGAGCCATCCACAGTCTACAGATAAAGGGAATCTGCCATTGGAGTAGAGGTTTAAAAGAGTGGAGTGATTGTAACGCATGATTGAAGCTCCACTTCTGTGACCAGCACACAAGATTTGCTTGGATAATTATTTTTGGATAAAAAGGAGGCAGGTTAAGTAATTACACTGAATTAAAATAGCCAGATTCAAGGTCATTCTACATGTGAATTTATGGAAAAATGCATCTTGTGTATAATATACACCGTGAAACAACAAACACGGGAAACTGCAGATGCTGGAATCTTGAGCAAAATGCAAAGTGGTGGAGGAACTCAGTGGGTCAGGCAGCATCTGCGGAAGGAATGGATAGGCAATGTTTCAAGTCTGGACCCTTATTTGGACTGAATGTGGCTCCAGACATGAAATGTTGCCTGTGTAATCCCTCCATAAATACCACCGAAGCTGCTGAGTTCACCCAGCACTTTGTGTTAGGTTAAACGATAGTTGTAGAGGGACGTTTTTGATCTTCTTGTTTTCTAAAGAATTGGAGATGTTGAAGAACATTTAATTGTTGATAATCATTTTATCAATGGATCTAATGCTTTGGTTTATTCATGAGAATTATTTGAATGTAAGTTTCAACTTTTAATAGAACAGATTTCACTGAGGAAAGATCTAGTAAGAATTACTTGATTAAATGTGCGCAGGAAAAATGCACATTGTATATCAGTCATTAATGGTAATGAAATGCATCTCCTTAACTGCAAAGGATGTAAATTAAGTAAAAACTGTATGAAGGAGAGGATCAAAGACAAAATTCAAATGGTTGAACAGCAATTTAAATACAAGCACAGGGCAATATTTACAATTATTGAAGGACCAAAATTAGAAGGAAATAAAAAAGATCAGTGGTATTCAGAAGTGAGTTACATCCTGCAGTATTGAAGATGGACCTTCTCACCAAAATCAGGGGATTGAACTTTACCTATACCAACAAAACCTTTTACTGCACAGTCTTAGTTGCACAAAGGACTGAGGTTTTTTTTTTGTTGCACCAAACATTGTTTTTCTTTATTTCTTGAACATGTTTTTGTTTTTGTTAGGCTATCTAGTGAATATTCAATTCAATATGCTATCTATTGAATCTACGTCAGAATTTCATTGTTCTGTTTTGGTACATACGACAATTAAACTCTTTTAACTCTTGTTCGGGTTTCGACGTTGTAATGACCAATTTTGAAATGACCAATTGTTAGAGAAAAAAATAGAAAGGTGGAATATTTTTAAAGAAGGCGGGAAATTTGAAAGGTGTTGTTCAGAGATACCTGGTAATCTTTGTACACATCACATAAAGTAACATGAAGCTCAGTAAGTAATTTGGTACACCATCCTTTATTGCTAAAGGACTTGAGTACGAGAAGAAGCATATTGCTGCAATTATATAGAACCCTGATGAGACCACAAGTTTAATATTATCTACAGGTGTGAGCCTTCTATACTTCAGGAAGGATGGGATGTACTTGAATAGAAGGACTGTAATGATGATGTACTAGATTGACTAGATGGCAGGTTTGTCACAAGAGGAAAGATTAAGCAGACTGGGCCTAAGCCCTCTGGAGCTTAGAATGAGAGGTGATTTCATTGAGATGTACGCATTTAAAAGGGACAGGTACAAGGTTTTCCTGGACAGAATGTCTGTAACCGGGGGTTACAGTCTCAAAATAGTGGATTGACTATTTGGAGCAAGATAGATTTCTTTACTCAGAGAAGTGAATCATTTTGAATTCCCTACACAAGTCCTGTGGAGGCTCAGTCACTAAGTATATTCTAGGTACGGATGGATAGATTTGTAGATGTTAAGCCAATAGTAAATGATATGGGGTATTATTAGTAAAGGATAGTGGTGCTGAGGTGGATGATTTGCTATGATCTTATTGCAGGGTAGAGCAGGCATGAAGGGCCAAACAGCCACCTGTGTTTATTTCTTCTCGCGTCCAAGTTCACTGCTCATGAGGTTTGCAGCTGGTTCCAGTGAAAAAAGGGAAAAGTTGGCTTGGGTTTTTGCTTCTGTTGGAAATTTGACAATATTTGTTGGAAAGTGCAGAGTGGCTCGAGGAAGGCAAGAAAGGGGCATGTGCATGGAAGTGAATATTGCAGTTTACAATTAGATATCAAAAGCAGTCCTTAACTTTGGCGAGTCCCTCCATCTTGCTGTAAGGATGTAGGAATGGTGACATTAAAACTGCTCACTTTGAACAAACTTTTAGTTACCCATCCATTAATGGGCCTGGCCATGCTCAATCCAACCCGTGGCCCATGCACTTTCCTGTCAGCTGTGCTGGCCTCCTGCAGCCCTGAGGGATTAATCACACAGGAGGTCTGGAATCTGCAGCTGTTTTATAAAGCAATGGCTAGAGCTGCAAGCAATGGCTAGATCTCAAATGGCAGACCCTGAGGTCCTTCCCCTGGACTGCCTTCTAGATCTTTTTTGGCATATTGTTGCTGTCAACATTATTTTTTATTTTAATTCTCTCTGTCTGAGGCGTTTTAAATACAATCCAAATATTTGAATAATTGAGATTATAGTACATGAAATAATTGTTTGAGATGCCTTAGGTATTAGAAATAGTTTAAAACAACATTTTCGAAAGACAAATTAGCAGTCCACTTATCTACAAATAGCTTTTAAAATCAAGGTCAGTTACCTCCTTCAAATGAGTGGGCTCTCAACAGAGAGATCGGATGCTGAGTGAATGGGCAGATGTGCTGACATCTCTCCTCCCTTGTTCGTGACTTCTGTGTTTCACTGTGCAGACTTTATTACTGAAGCCAGAGCTCAGTCTGTTTCGGCCCCAAATTTCCCCTTGTCATTGGTCAACTCTCCTGTGACGTATTTAGGGATGTTTAAAAGTTGTTGAGTGATGAGAAACAAAATGCTCTCATGCAAAAATATTTGTTGGAAATTAACATCTAACAGCTGCTGCTTGTTTGAAATGCAGATGTTGGAATGAATCAGATCCTGATTATACTCCCCACATGTTTAGCTCCAGTGATGTAGGGGTGCTAAATGTGCGTTTGCAGGTACAAGTATTAGGTTAGTGCTTGCGACTGGTGCCTCTTCCTTGATATTAACATTTAGTACACAAAATATGTAAGAGTTACACTTTGGTTGTGATCGGGACAAACGACACCTCCAATTTTACAACCCTAAATCCAGAGGAACTGTCAAGTAAGTTAGCCTAAACTGTTCTTAACATTTACGAGGAAGTTTGCAGAACACATTTTTGAATGCACATTTTCTCCCTGGTGTCTAAGTTTGGATTGTGTAATTAAGAGCCGGGTGGTTTTTTTCCCATTAATTCTATTCTTGAGGCTCTTCTTATTATCAAGGCCTCTAGCTTAATAATAGTTGAATAAATCAAATATAATATGCATATCCAGTATTATAGGATTGTCTACCACGTCCCCTTATTTTTCTACGAAACCAGCTCTACTTTCTGTTGGTTCAGTGTTTACCTGTAATATTTTATTATTTAGTCTCCATGAAGTTATAGTGTGTGTATTGATTAACTGGCATATAGCAGTGCAGAGTTATACATGATTTACTTTGATCACTGAGCAGAAAAACAGCATCACCTTCTATCCTGGTGTGATGACATCTGTTTCTTTTAAAAAAACATTGATAATTGTGTTCACTCCTTGGTACTTTACCCATATATTCTATGTACACCGCCTGTACTTACAGCTGAAATATGTGAAATGTATTCGGTTTGCACACATTAGGGCAGGTAATCTTCTGAGCAGGACCCTGTGACCAGTATGTAAATCTGGTCAATTCAAAGCAAGTGCAACTAATAAAATTCCTTTGAAAATCTTTGATAGCAAAGCCTTGGTTCCCACTTTGTTCTCTGTTAAAGAGGTCATCTGTAGTTAATACTGTGGGATGTCCCTTGCATTCCTAAATATCAAAAATGAAATAATCATCACCATTAAAAAATTTTAAAATCCACAATATGCCCTTTTCAGAATTACATTTTTTGCAGAAATCACCTGAAAATTGACAGTGGTGTGCATAATCAGGAGGCACATGTGGTATTTGTAAATTGTAAGATGGTCAGAACAATGGCAGACGGAATGTAATTTGGGATAAATGTGTGCTGATGTATTTTGAAAATAAAGGAAAATAAAGCTAGGGCATATACAATGAATGATAGGGAATATTAAGGAACAGAGGAACCTTGGTGTACAAGTCCTGATCCATGAAGATAACAATGTTACAAAATTTTGAGATTTTAAAAATCTAGTCTGCATTTTATCCCATTAGATAAAGCATAAAAAGAAGTTTAATTTGACACCTAATTCACTTTCATATCTTCAGTATTAAAAAGGTTATGGCCATTGTCATACTCGGAAATTAGCATCTTGTTCCCTATTGCTTTTCCATTGACTTAACACAAAAGCTGTGATCAAGGACAGTCAAAAGCCTATAACTTTCTTAAAAATTAAGAGAACTGAATGAAATTTTCAGTTATTATAGATTGAAGCATTCTGAAACAAATATGAAACAATGTTACTTGGATCACCAGAAATTAAAGCATATAATTAGTTACTTACCCAATTGTAGCTAATTACAAAATTCAATTACTAGATCTAAACATCTATCAATTTCTTAAGAAAAGGTTAAAAAAAAAATTTAAAAAAAGCCTAAGTGTCCAAATAACATTCACACAAGCATTCACAATATAACATGATTTTTAAATCTCATTGTCATGAATTTATAGGCCAAATGGAAGGAATTTAGTGTTTAATTCCTGTAAATTAATGGCCATTTAAATCCCCTTGCGAGTGGGATTTTGTGGAACGCGCTGGTTTGGAACGTTGCATTTGCACTGAGTTAAACCCCAATATCGGCAGGAAAAATACTGCCGGTTGGTATATTTACATAATGACATTTTTGCAAAGTGAAATTTTGATTAAAGGCATCCTAAGAAGCTAGTTTATATGAAAAAATAAACAACGTTTTTTTACCTGTCCCGTGCGTGAAATCCGTCCCCGTTGTCGGCGTTGACAGCTTTAGAAGATGCTTTTTAATTTACTCCTGTTATGAAATTATCCAGTCCAGTTTTAAATAAATTGAATAAAACCGATGTCGAAGCGATTTTTCTTCAGCTTCTAAACAGCCTTTTCAAAATCGATTTGAATAGTCTGGAGAAATACCGCATTTTAAACCCGCCCCCCTCTCAAAAGCGCCAAAGTCGCGCACACGGGCAGTGACAGAACTGCAGCGCCGCTGAAGGTAAGTTTTGTAACATACCTAATGAAGATGGTAGCAAGGTGGTGAAGAAAGCATGTGACATTCTTGTTTTCATCAACTGCAGTTTATAATATAACAGCAGTTGGGTAATGGTACAATTCTATTTAACATTAGTTAGGCCACGGCTGGAGTAAAATGTGCAGATCTGGAAGTAAGTAAGCTGTACTGAAGTGAGTGTAAAAGATGTTGCCATGGAATACTTCAGTTCTGAGGGGAATCTGGAATGTCTGAATTTGATTTACTTGAAGCGGGGAGGCTGGGTGAAATCTCAATATCAGGTACACAATATGAGGGGCATAGATAGGATAGATCATGCAAACAAACGTTTTCACTATACAACAGGTATCTAAAACCAGAGGGCAAAGGTTTAAGATAAAGAGCAGTAAGTTTTTTAATGGTTTTTAAAGTTTTTTAATCTGGTCAGCATGGGAAAGTTGGGCAGAAAGTCCTGTTTCTTAGCCAGATGATCCCATAACTAATGTGAGGATCAATTTATTTTTATCCAGAGAGTGATTGTGATCTGGAAAGCACTGATGGTGGAGGCACAGCGGCATAGAAACCATTGGGCCAATTGCTGGAAAATGGGATTCCTGTAAATGGCTACCCAGTGGTCAGCATTGATATGTCAGGCTGAAGGGCCTGTTTCAGCGCTGTGTAACACTATGACATACTTCAAATTAAAGTGACATCCTCATTACTGTAAGATTGCCATTCTAACAAGCATTCTTGTGGATCCTGAGACAGATTTGTTACAGATTTAGGATAAGATTTCTCCACAAAAGTTCCATCGTTGGACACCATGTTGTGCTGCTGCAAGCAAGAATTTCATTGTGTTTTGATTCGGTACATGTGACAATTAAGCTCTCCTGACTCTCTTGATGTGGCGTCCAGTGGCAGAATGCTGTCAGGAAATCTCTGATGAAACTCTGCTGGTATGCTGGGGATTTTGCATCTGTGTTCATTGTCAATTTTGCCCATCTTTATGAGGATAAATAATGCTAGTGCTTTGGAGAATGTCAACAAAATTCTGGCCACTATCTCATTGATCATAATTGAACCTGATCCCCCTTGGCCAAAATGATCAGGAGCTCTGGCTGATTATTCTCTTTTCAACCGTGAAATGTTGAGCAAGAGGACTGAAGCTAGGATATTCTAACTTGCTTAAGATGGCACTCGCCAGATAAAATGCTGAAGGTTTGGACGTGGAAGGATAAATAAAACACATTTTATTTATTTTAAATATTAGACCGAGAGCATGCAATGTCAGCAGAAGTAATTTGTCAAAAGTAGTCACTATTTTAAAGTACAAAGGTAGGTGGGTAATTAAACACATCAGAATGTTTCAATATTTATCCATTGCTTTGGCTAAACAGATGTTTCCACAAGTGGGAGAATCTGGACTGGAGGTCATAGCCTCAGAATTAAAGGACGTTCTTTTAGGAAGGCGATGAGCAGAAATTAATTTTGTCAGATGGTGCTGCAGGCAGAGATAGATAGATTCTTGATTAGTACAGGTGTCAGAGGTTATGGGGAGAAGGCAGGAGAATGGGATTAGGATAGATCAGCCATGATTGAATGGCCTGTCTACTCCTATTCCTTATGACCTACAAGTTTATAGTGCTTTGCTAATTGTAAAACGACGTTGAAAAACAATAAACCATTTAAGTTTTTTGGAAAGTGTATGAATCCAGATTGGATAACACTGACATATTCTTAACTGTAAAGTAACCTGTCTCCAATTGCTGTGCGGAATTTAAAAAATAACTTTGCAAAGGTCCAAAATATCCAATGGTGCATGTGGAATCAAAAGTCTATATTAACCTGAATTTTCAGGTGAAAAAGGGATTAACACCCTGACTGTGAAACAATGTGAATATTTATAGACGTTCCTTACTTTACTAACATTCACACCTCTTGAGGATGATGAGCATACAAAACCAATAAATAGCAGAGGGCATCGCTGATTGTATGATAATAATAGAATGTTCTTTTAAGAATATGCTTTTTTGAATCTTTGAAGGTTCTCTGTAGGTAAAGTGAAAAAAAAATCAGTGAATTGCTATTCAACATATGGTCCTGGTTCACTATCATCAAATATCAAATGAGTTATTCATGGTAATTTTTAAAACCTCCCAAATATATTTTAATGGAAAATGTCAACATTTTAATATTGTCAAGTTCGTCCTTTAACTTTTACAATATTTTGGTTTGACGTCGAGAATCTGCTAAAATACTGCTGATAGACCCACTGATCAGCTGATCTTGTCTGAAGAAGGGTCTTGACCCGAAACGTTACCCATTCCTTCTCTCCAGAGATGCTTCCTGTCCCACTGAGTTACTCCAGCATTTTGTGTCTTTCTTCGATCTTATGTGCCATTTGAGTAAAGGGGAGTATTTTGTGTAGGGTGATATCTGTTAGTTGGCAAATGTAAGCGTGATGCATGTTGTCTGTACTAGCTCAATCAGCACAGGGTCATCTGTCCCAAATAGGAAAGATTGCAAGATAAACTTCTGTTATCAGAAGGCTAATTGCAATTTTGAAAGTCTGATTTTTAAAGCTATTTCTTTTTCATTATTCTTCGATTGCAATCATTTCTGAGACGAGGCTGGTTCCAAAATTGAGAATATTAATGTGGCAATTTTTGACATTGGATGATTATAGATGAAATTTTCCTTCACATACTTTGGCTAGACAAACCCCCAATTTCAGGATTTTCCTCATCCAGACTTGGGGTAAACATTAACGAGGAAAATCTGACATGGACTAAAAATTGATTTTGACCTCGGTGGCCGTCTCCAACATAATCAATGACTTGTCCTACACCTCATTCCTTCTTCTCAATGCTCCCATTGGCCATATATACTTTTTAAAATTTCCAAAAATAAACTTTATTCATAATAATAAAAAATCTATGCAAAACAAGAACAATGCAAAATATTTCCAATATATTCAGCAGCTATACATACATTCATTAGCTTTTTATTTGGCAGTGTTAACAAAACCATCATTATACCAGCACCCATGCCACTCGTGATATCACGTCCATTGTTTGAGGGGCATTTCCACCAAACTCTGTCCCATAATGTGCAGCAGTAGAAGGACCCTAGACTGTGGTCCTCCCCCACAGAGCCTTAGCATTGGCTGCACCAAGCTTCAGTGCATCCCTCAGCATGTACTCCAGCAGTCTGAAATGGACCAGTTGGCAATATTTCCTGATGTACATCTCGCTCTGTGTGAGATCAACAAGTTTTGGGCCAAAGAGCGTATTTCACCAAGTTGATGACCTTGATGTCCGTCTCCAAATATGTTCCTAGGAACAGTCCGTAAATCGTTGAGTCCTCTGTTCTGGATCTATTAGGGATAAACCGTGAGAAGGTCCCTCTCATCATTTTCCAGACTCTTCACAAATCCACTCTTTGTGAAAGGGTGGGCGACCGTCTGCTCTCCATAGCAGCCGTCCCGAGGTAGCGTGCACATAATTAGATTCTGACAGTGCAGGAAGGATCTCACTGGGAAGGCCCCCGTCATCGCCAGCCAAGTGAGGTCTTGGTGCTTGTCGATGAGTTCCGGCGATGAGGCAATTCACCAGGCAATCTGGGCAGTCTGCTCAGGGAGCCATACCACAGGATCCATCGAGTCCTTTTCCTACAGTGCAAAAGATACACGGGGCTTCAAAATGGGCACCACTTGACTCATGAACAGCTTCTACCCCTCTATTATCAGGCTTCTCAACGATCCTTTCATAAGCTAGGGTACTGTCCGATTCACCTCTACCCCAATGTGAACATTGGATTCTGTGGAACTGTTGTGTTGCAATGCTGAGAACAATATTCTGCACTCTGTATCTCCCCCTTTACTCTATTTTACTTGAGTGTACTTATGTAAAGTATTATCTGATCTGATTGGATAGTATGTAAAACAAAGCTTTTCACTGTACCTCTGTATACATGAATAATAGTCTTAATCTAAACCTAAAGATGTGACTGTGCTGACAATTGCACACTTTGCTTCAATGAATAATTATCTTTTTGACTGAATTGCATTCAAGATGGTAACAAATCCTGGATGCAATGTGGTAGAATGTGGTATAAAGAAACAACAATTTCCCTCACTATTTTTAAGTTCACGAAATCTTCGGTGAAACTATTAAGATTGTTTACTTAGAAAATAAAAATATTGTCATCATTGCTATACTTGTTGGATGCTTGTTGGAACTAATTACTGTTTAATAATCATTTCACCAGATTATAACTTTGGATAATTTAATGGATAGATAAAAGGATTGCCATGGGACTACTAAGAACTGTAGCTGTTCATCAAAAGCAAAGAAAATTGTAGTGGCCTGAGGTGACAGTTGAGGACTATGTCTTAGTGGAGGGGTTTTTCTTGCTTCTCATTAGCATAAAAAGCACCAAATTACCTCCTTGAAGCTATGAACTGCAGTTGAAGATGCTTAAGTGATATCTTTATGGATCATATTCCATGAAGAACGAGCCTCTTGGGGTTTTGTAGGGCAAAAGATAATATTTAATAGAATCAAAAATTATTGCTGGGGATATAAATAGGCATGCTTGAGTTCACATGACTTTCTTTGCTGTTTTAATAGAGCATTAGCCTATTTAAAGGAACGTTTAAACAATTCCATTAGCATTGCAAGGAGTGGAAAGTCATTAGTAAATTAACAAATTAAGTATTAATCACTGACTGCATGAAAAGTAATGTCTAGATTTATGTTTGTTATTACACCTTCCGAAAACATTTTGCAAAAAAGTATGTCATGACTTTGTTGTAAAAATAGTGGATCTTAATGACACCTATCGTTAATAGTCCGTAAATTGTCAGCAACTTGTGGGGAAATTGTATTGCAAATTGCCTTGCACGTGGTTAAAATGAATAACTCGACCGCGAGCTTTATCAAACAAGAGTTTCTTCTCAATCTGCCTGAGATTCATGACATTGTTGTATTTGTAAATTAATTGCCAAATTAAATTTGCTCTAGGAAATTAGGTCTGCAAGATAACAGTGTGAGTGAAGGGATTAATGTTCCTGCTGTTCCATTCAACCTGTGCAGCCCATAAAAAGAGCAATTCAAATTGTGGAGCTTCGTTACTGAATTACTCCTCGAGATTTATGAAATCATTTCTTTTTTGAAAATACTTTTCTTCTTATACTCCAAATCTATCTTTTCCTTCTTGTGCACTAATTTAATTCTAATTCCATCTACCTCCTTTTGCATTGTTTCTCTTCCAAGCCTTAAATCTTAATGGTTCTTAGTGTTGGGGGCGATAGAATGTTTATTTCAAAAAGCAAAAAAATGCAGCAATCAGAAATTTGCAACAAAAAAAAAGGAAAATACTGTCAATGCCCAGTAGGTCAGGCAAAGGAGAGAGAATCAATGTTCTGGGTTGATGGTCTTTTATCAGACTATTTCTTCATTCATTAAGGTCCCTTTGAGATCTTTGCAGTAGCTTCTGGTGAAAAGCATTTTTGGGCTGGAGGGAAAAATACCTAGCATAGTATCCAGCAGATGGATGTGACTCTTGTGAAATCTGGTTTTGCAGTTTATATAAATCAAAAATAGCAATTGTTGGCTCCCCTTAATGGCTGAATAAGTACATGGCACTGAAGCATAGAAACCAGAGAAAATACTCAGTCTGAAGAAAGGTTTCGACTCGAAATGTCACCCATTCCTTCTCTCCAGAGATGCTGCCTGTCCCACTGAGTTACTCCAGTATCTTGTGTCTATCTCATTTTGTAAGTTTGGTGGAAGTAGTGCAAACTATAGTTGGCCACTGTTCTTCTGAGCTTGAGAAGAACAAGCTTTGACATTTTAACTCTTTACTACTTGATAAACAGATCCATCTGGAAAGTGTGTGCACATATGAACATGTATGTTGGGACCAGGGTCTGCTCATTTACTCTCTCAAACATGTATCATCACTTAGTAAAGTCATGGCTGATCTGATTATAACCTTAACATTAGAGTTCAGGCAAGCCACTGTAACCTTTCATCCTTGTTATGTATCAGGAATCGATCTCTGCCCTAAAATATTTAGAGTATGCAGTCTTGAGGACTAGGAGAGCATGTGGTTGATGTCAACAATAGTCAAATAGGCTGCTGATCTTAAATCATTAAGGGTGAAGTATTAAGATGACTGGCGGCCAAAAAGCTGGAGTTCATTTAAGAGCTTGCATTCTCAAGAGTGGCAGGGAAATCAATAGCAATATTGTTCCTTTTGATTTGCTTACTTTTCAATTGCTCTTAGTTGGAGGGGGAAAACTTTTACCAGGTGCTTCGTAAAGCAAAAACAGGCAACAGAGTGATTAATGTAACATATGTGTCTTGCCTGGGTTACAAATACCCAACTTCTAGACACCCCAAACACCCGTTTGGGAGTGTCTGGGAGACCAGCGGGTTCGACGGGTTGGATTTGGCAGCTGCTGTGGGGCTGCAGGCATCTTCTGTCAGGTGGGAATGGGGCTTTTCATGTGTGTTCTTTCCCCATTCCCGCACCATCCTTGAGTCGCAACGATCCAGGCCTGGGCTGAGCTGAAGTGAGCTGGGAGCACTGAGCAAACTTGCTTGCTCACTCACTCACTGAGTCAGTGAGACTGACTGTTGTTTCATCTTCCTGCACCTATTTTCTCTCCTATCACATCCATGTCTTTGATCCTACCCTGCACATCGTTTCTATTCTAATCCGACTTAAGAACAGGCCAGGTTATGAATGGTTCACGGGAACAGAACCTTGTCATAACCTGGGGCTTACCTGTGGAGAATAGAAAAAGAGAGAGAGAAAATAACTACCTTGAATTGTGGAATTCTGAAAGAAATTAAATTTAAATTTTTAAAAATTGCATCTCGCTAAATATTCCTGAGCAATTAAATTAAATTTTATGGCGGTAACTTTTTGAAATTGTCAGTGTTGCCATGGATAACGCGGCACTTAATTTGTATATGGTAAGTGCTGTAAACCGTAAGACGATTTTCTTTACCAACAATTAATTTAATCATTTATTATATGAGTAATATGTACAATACAGAACAATACCAACAAACCCACCACCATGGTACAAAGTAAAACAAATATTCTTGCGAACAAAAGGCAACACCCACGCCATTTTGTTTCCTGACGGTGGATGAGAGCGAGGAAGTGCAGGGTGTGAAGCAGGAGCCCCTACAGGAGACTCCTACTTGCATCTCGGAGGGAGATAATTACACTTATTGATGGAAGAATGTTGAATTTGAGCGGTGTTAGGATAAACCAAGTGAAGTTCTAGAGTGCATTTAGTAAATTGTACACAATGCAGTCACTCTGCACAGGAATAATATTTAAGGTGGTGTTTGGGACGTTTGTAAAGCAGGCTGCGTTTTTCTGAATGCTCTCGAGCTACTTCAGTGTTGAGGGAGCTGCATTTATACAGGCTGGTGGGAAGTATTCCATCCCATTCCTGCTTATCTCTCGTAGAACGAAAAACTAAACACACTGGAGGGATACAGGACATTGGTGAAAAATTACAAAATATTTGAACAAGGCTACGAAGTAGAATCCAAGATAAATAAATTTGCAAGCTCGGTGAAGATTACAAAGTGAACCTTGATCATGAACCACCCTCTAAGCAAATCACAAATTTCATATGTTGAATTGGAAGAGCAAAACGTCATTACCAAATGAGTTTTTATCACACACATGTCTGGTTAACGTAGTTGAAGAAAGCCAAAGTCACTCAACAAGTTAATGCCTTGCAACGATCACATTGGGTAAAATCATCAAACATATTTTGGCTAACATGATGGGGTTCCGACATGTTTGGGGTATCAAGGTCTGATAGCAACCATTATGTAGGAAGAAAATATTTATTCAATAGGATTCAACGTGTCAACCTTTTTAATGAGTGTTTTCAGGCAGAAAATGTGACTTATTTCAGTTAAGGTGTTGATGAAGGTACACAAAAATGCTGGAGAAACTCAGCGGGTGCAGCAGCATCTATGGAGCGAAGGAAATAGGCAACGTTTCGGGCCGAAACCCTTCTTCAGACTGAAGAAGGGTTTCGGCCCGAAACGTTGCCTATTTCCTTCGCTCCATAGATGCTGTTGCCCCGCTGAGTTTCTCCAGCATTTTTGTGTACCTTCGATTTTCCAGCATCTGCAGTTCCTTCTTTAACAACAAGGTGTTGATGAAAATGGGTTGTTGCCTGATGAAGAGAAAGTCAAGGTCACCCAAAAATATTGAGCTTGAATTATTTCCAGATCTGATCAACCTTGCTTTGCCACAGTGTTGATTCCACATCATTAACTAATAAAGAAAGATGAACCATGACAACTAGGAAAAAAAGATGAACAGAATGCATCTGATCAGTGCAAGGAAAGTCTTGTTAGTGAATTTGCTTCAAACTATGGATTTAGGACAGAGAGCAGCCATGTCATAGGCTGCGACCTCTGGTTCCGCCTCCCTGGTGATTCTGGAGCAGTCTGGCTGGGGAGCACCTCACTCCATTGCATGGAACTTTAGTACTACAATTGGATTGAGTTAATTTCCAACATCTTTGGTTTGTTTAGTGCACTTAGCTCCTTTGTAAGTGTCTGCTCAATGATGGGAGCCTTGTCATTGTTAAGCCAAGTAGGGTCAACCACTTGGCAGTTTTGATTGCAAACCTGAGAAAACACTTCAGCCTTGCCACTGTGCTGAGTGCCATTATGGCTGAATATGTTTCCTGAGTTATCCCCTCATTGCTAAGTGATTATCCATCTGCACCCTTGACATGATAAGGCAAGGCTATAAAGTTCTGGTCAATTGGTTTGACTGCTCCATCTTTGCTTTTAGTATTTAGCATGCATGTACCTCTGTGTTGTGGCTGAAGGAGATTCATTTTCAACGTAAATGTAATACATTTTTGCAGCTGTTCTCATGGGACCTCCTATACACTATACACTTAGTTTTGGACTGCTGTATATGTATTAAATAAGTGATTTAACACCGTTAATGTATTAGTGTTGTGATCATGCCAAGGTAATATTTTATTTGCCTTGCAATACTTGCTATATGTCGGCCGCTTAAGTATCCAATTTATCTAGTTGCCTGTTGGTTGTTTTTTTTAATCCTGTGTTCCAAAGTTTAAAAATGATGTAAATTACAAATAGCAGGCCACCAGTCTCTATAGTCCTAAGGAATTTGTTATCATGGAATCCAGCAGCGAGCTGCTAATTAAGTAGTTAAACAGCACTGCAGTCTCCAAATAGCAAATGCACCAAATAGATCCTGCACATTAAAAAAGATTATGTCATTTAATAATGCATTTGTAGATTTTAGGAATACAGATGCTACTGCACTTGTGAAACTTTTTTCAATTCATCCACGACATTACATGAACAAAATCATACCAATTATGTAGCACTCGATGCAGTGTTTCTTCTTACAACACGAGCTGGTTGGGTACACAGGAAAAAAGGAGTTTCTCTGCTGTGCTCCGATTGAAGCCTCTAAATCAGAAAACCACCAAGGAAGGTTGCATAAATAGAAGCTTGACATAAGAAAATCAAGGAGGAACAGGAGGAGGTTGGACAGCATTTGCAGCAACTGCTCCACCATTCTAAATGTTCTCATTTCCATTCATTAGACTCCAGCTGTTGCCTTCTTTTGCCAAACAATGAACCCATCCATGGTACACAAAAATGCTGGAGAAACTCAGCGGGTGCAGCAGCATCTATGGAGCAAATATGAACCCATCCATATTCATTCCCACAACCATTCTTACCCATATTTGTATTATCAGCAAACTTAGATACTTTATGTTTGGAACCTTTATCGTCATTAACATTTGCTACAAATTGCTGAGATGCCAGTACTTGTCCTGTGGCACCTTAGTAGTTACAGTTTCTTGCTTCACTCATCACACCGTCACAGACTTTTTGCTGGGCTAGATTTCTGATGAATTTGTATTTACCTCCTGGGATCAGCCATACCTCCTCCTGTATAAGATCATGAGAGGAATAGGTTCAAGGTGAAGGGGAAAAGATTGAATAGAAATCTGAGGGGTAACTTTTTCACACAAAGGGTGGTGGGTGTATGGAACAAGCTGCCAGAGGAGGTAGTTGAGGCTGGGACTATCCCATCGTTTAAGAAACAGTTAGACAGGTACATGGATAGGACAGGTTTGGAGGGATATGAACCAAATGCAGGCAAATGGGACTAGTGTAGCTGGGACATTGTTGGCCGGTGTGGGCAAGTTGGGCCAAAGGGCCTGTTTCCACACTGTATCACTTTATGACTCTATCTCCTCTGTACTCCTTCAGCTGCAATCACACCTTTCCTATAAAGTAATGAATAGAACCTGCTGTTGTATTTAAGCTGTGATATGGGTGAAAGATCAGGTTTTGAGATTCCAGAAGAGATTCTTAAAGATGAAACATAGATGGTTGAGAGTTCAACGACTGTAGGGGGTGATAGATCAGGCCACCATATTGCATTGTGCACCGTAATCCAGATTGCAAGAGAGGAGGTAGAAAATATGATGTAGTGCAGAACTGACATTATTTCTGAGGCCACTTCCACCCAAATGGAAGTCAGGGCAGCACGGTGGTGCAGCGGTAGAGTTGTCACCTTGCAGCACCAGAGACCCGGGTTCGATCCTGACGTTCCTGTCCTATCCATGGTGTTGTCTGTACGGAGTTTGTACGTTTTCCCTGTGACCTGCGTGGGTTTTCTCCGAGATCTTCGGTTTCCTCCCACACCCCAAAGACATACAGGTTTGTAGGTTATTTGGCTTTGGTAAAATTGTAAATTGTCCCTCGTATTTGTTAGATTGTGCTCGTGTACGGGGTTGCTGGTCAGGGCCGAAGGGCCTGTTTCTGCGCTGTATCTCTAAAATAAACTAAATTAAACTACAATGTACAGCAGTTAGTTCATTAGATCAAAAAAAATAAATGCACCTTGTTAACAAAAGAAAACATTCACACTAGTGAGAGAATTCATTTGCAAACCCCATTTCCCATCAATTGCATTATTAGTGTTAATTACTATTTAATTCAACACAAGCTGTGCAATCTTTATCAATCAGACTTCTTAAGCAGCATTTTATTTAGCCTCATCGGACCCAGGCACACTAAGGCTGCTCTAAATTTCATACCCAGACCCATCAACATGCACAAGTGGCAAATCTTCAACCATAGCTATCAAGTCACCCAAGTGCATTGCACTGGACCTGCTGGCTTATTTTGCTCTGTCTAATAAGAATAATACAAGAGCAAATAATAGAATGGCCAAGCCTCAGTGACATTACCAGTGTTTCTTCATATTGGAGAAACCAGGAACTGCAGATGCTGGTTTACAAAAAAATAAATAAAGTGGCGGAGTAACTCTGGGTCATGCGGGATCCATATATATGTTCTCCAGCGATGCTGCCTGACCCACTGAGATACTACTGCACTTTGTCTATTTTCTTGATATTGAGATGCCTGATATAATTGGAGCTGAAGCCTCATAAGTAGGTTTGGGTTTATTATAGTCACGTGTGCCGAGGTACAGTGAAAAGCTTTGTTTTGAATGCTATCAAATCAGATAATCCTGTACATAAATGCAAATCGTCAAGCTTGAATACAGCAGGTAGAGCCAGTGGCAGACCTACATTTTGGGGCCCTGAAGCTTGAACTGTTATGGGGCCCCTTCGCAACCAGCAATGAGGTCTGGGTAACTACTGTTATCTTCTTCAGTGGGGTTATTCCACGACAGGCTAGCTAGGCCCCCGGCATTTTCAATAAATTGAAAGTGATTCTCAAGCTTTCTGCTGGTAGTTTACATAACAGAAGCTTAGAATTTTTCCAACACATAAGCAGTAAAATAACTCCCATAAGATATATATATATCATGAAATAGACAATAGACATTTCTATGATCATCCACAATCAGCACCCCATTCCTGCCTTCTCCCCATATCCCTTGACTCTGCTATCTTTAAGAGCTCTACCTATCCCTCTCTTGAAAGCCTCCAGAGAATTGGCCTCCACTGCCAATCCACTCTTGAAGATAGCGGAGTCAGGGGAAATGGAGAGAAGGCAGGAATGGGGTACTGATTGTTGATGATCATGCATGATCACATTGAATGGGCTGGCAAAGCGCCGAATGGCCTACTTGTAAAGACATTATAACGAGGCATCGTTACTTTACAATCTTTATTCATACTGGAGCATTACACATTGCACTAGCTGTACGTGGTCTGTCACAGGAACTAGAGAGCGATCTGTGGGTGGGGAGGTTGTATATATACTTGTGATATGGGGAGTGGTTAGTAGGTATGAGGTCACTATGTTAAAGGCACATGCATATCTCATCTACACTACTCCTGCACCTATTGTCTACTGTCTATTCACAACTCTATGTGAAAAAGTATTTCCTCATCTCCGTTCTAAATTGCCTACCCCTTATTCTTAAACTGTGGCCCCTGGTTCTGGACTCTCCCAGCATTGGAAACATGTTTCCTGCCTCTAACGTGTCCAAACCCTTAATTATATTATGTTTCAATAAATGGCCTCATACAGCTAAAAAAAATCTTTACAAAATGTTACCTGAAATGTCTCTTTGCCTAGCATTGAGATGAGAAAAAACTTTCTCACCCAGAGTTGTGAATTTGTGGAATTCTCTGCCACAGTAGGCAGTGGTCTCGTCTCCTTCAGCAGAACCTCGGTCTCCCTTCCTGCGCTCAGACACCCACTTCTCCTCACCTACGCTCACTTCTCACCTACACACCTACACTAATCCCCTCGCCTCACTAAAACCCTCGCCTCGACGATACCTCACTATCAAACTTCTCACACCTAAACCTCGCCTCGACTAAACCTCGCCTCGACTAAACCGTACCTCACTAAACCTCGCCCCTCAAATAAACCTCACACCTCACCTCGCACCTTAACCCCACCTCAATTTAACCAAACTTCACACCTAAACCGCGCCTCGTCTAATCGCCGCCTCTTTCCCGCTCCCGCTATTTATAGCCCCCCCACCACCACTCCCCCCGACAATTGGTGGTGCCTCATGTGAGCGGAATGGCTCCAACCAGGGGGGCAGGGCCGAGCGCAGAGAGCAGCGCAGACATATTGCCCGAGAGCCGGTGGGAGGGGAGGGGCGCATGCGCACTGAGGTTGACGTTGAGCCCGAGCTCCGCCCGCGGCGGCCGTAGCCCCTCCCACGGGGCTGCGGGATTTAAATCGGAAGAATATGCTTCTGGGGCCCCTCCGGGATTAGGGGCCCTGAAGCTTAAGCTTCATTAGTTTCACAGTAGATCTGCCCCTGCCCCTGGCAAGGAAAGATCCAGATTGCAGAATATAGTTCCACTCTATATCTTCCCTTTCTGGATAGAGGGGAAGATGAGAGTAGATGTGCGGGAAATGGAGGATATGTGTTTGAGGGTTCCATTGATCATGATGGAAGGGAAGCCACGTTTCTTGAAATGCGGTGAGAATACATGGCAGACTAATCTCTGTTTTGTGCAGTCAATGACAAACCTGAAAAGTTGCAAACATGGACAATATTGAACTGTTCCTTCAATTGTTATGCCTGCTGGCAAAAGTAAATAAATGTGTTGAGTGCAGGGAAAGTGCTCGGCTTAACCAAAAGCCTGGCTTTTGTATCATATCTGAAGGATTTGCTGTTGGGTTAATGTTTTGTTTTTCAGTAAGTCTCTGATCTACTCTGTATGTATTAATTTGTAATTTTATTTCAATCGGTTAACTGACAGTCAGTGCACAAAAGAAACATTTCAGGCCACGTGCATATTTTTAGACGATGAATAATGGAATAGGTTTATGATAAACTTTGATTTGTGTTTGTCCTTTAATAAAGTGTAAATTGCACATCATATATTATGGACGTTTTCTCAGAGCCCATAATGATGTACGTTGGTTTGATTATTTACTGGATGTATTCCTCTTTATTACCCAAATCTATAGTTTCACTGGATTCCTGGTCTATGGAAGCACCACAGTCTCTGTCTGGTTGACTCAGTACGTTTAGAACCTTTATGGTCGCATTATTGATGTCTGCTATTATTAAGAACGTACAAATTCTGTACAGGCAGCACCCATAGTTGGGATCGAACCAGGGTCTCTGGCGCTGCAAGCGCTGTAAGGCAGCAACTCTACCGCTGTGCCACCGTGCTGCCCTCGGTAATGTCAGCAACGTTGCAGGCTCTCAGTAACCTGCATCAACATGTGTAATTATGTCCTGACCCAGAGATCATCTCGAGAGGAGTTGAAGAACGCAGTGAAATATCCACTGGAGTAAATTGTTGAATTAGTTAAAATGTAGAATGAGTTGTGTGAACACCATCAATTGCAGTTGTATAGGGCTCTGGTAAGACCTGATCTGGAGTATTGCGTACAGTTTTGGTCTTCTAATTTGAGGAAGGACATCCTTGTGATTGAGGCAGTGCAGCGTAGGTTCACGAGATTGATCCCTGGGATGGCGGGACTGTCATATGAGGAAAGATTGAAAAGACTAGGCTTGTTTTCACTGGCGTTCAGAAGGATGAGGGGGTATCTTATAGAAACTTATAAAAGGACTGGACAAGCTAGATGCAGGAAAAATGTTCCCAATGTTGGGCGAGTCCAGAACCAGGGGGCACAGTCTTAGAATAAAGGGGAGGCCATTTAAGACTGAGGTGAGAAAAAACGTTTTCACCCAGAGAGTTGTGAATTTGTGGAATTCCCTGCCACAGAGGGCAGTGGAGGCCAAATCACTGGATGGATTTAAGAGAGAGTTAGATAGAGCTCGAGGGGCTAGTGGAATCAAGTGATATGGGGAGAAGGCAGGCACGGGTTATTGATTGGGGACGATCAGCCATGATCGCAATGAATGGCGGTGCTGGCTCAAAGGGCCGAATGGCCTTCTCCTGCACCTATTTTCTATGTTTCTAATACATAAGGCTTCCTTCAGAAATCTATTGTTAATTATCTCCGCGATTGTAAAATTCAATAATCCAACATATCTGATAATCCGTCATATACAAAAGGTTACAGATTGTGTTGGATTGACAAGAATCAACTCTATTTAGAAATCTTTGAATTGGTCATTTATCCCTTTGCTATTTCGGATAATTATTTCCGCACATATCGACAAAGACTGCACTTAAAGAATACATAATTGTAAATCTTTTTGGAATTTTCTAAAGTTAATGAAATATATGTTATCGTTCTTTGTTAAAATAGACCCCGACTTAACAATGGACTTCCAGCATAAGTGAAATTTGGCAAAAATGGTCTCCATATTGACTACTATCTGCTCTGCTTCTCCCCACCCACCTCCACAACTCATTGTTACTGCCAGTCACTCCACTAATCCTGTAGATTAGTCTAGAATTTGCATTCTGAGAAACCAGAAGATGTAGCATCACATTTGTGTATACAATGCCCTTCATAATGTTTGGGACAAAGACCCGTCATTTATTTATTTGCCTCTGTACCTCACAATTTGTGATTTGTAATAGAAAAAATCGTATGTGGTTAAAGGGCACATTGTCAGATTTTAATAAAGACCATTTTTATACATTTTGTTTTCACCATGTAGAAATTACAGCAGTGTTTATACGTAGTCTGCACATTTCAGGGCACCATAATGTTTGGGACACAGCAATGTCATGTAAATGAAAGTTGTCATGTTTAGTATTTTGTTGCATATCCTTTGCATGCAATGACTGCTTGAAGTCTGCGATTCATCGACGTCACCGTTTGCTGGGTGTCTTCTCTGGTGATGCTCTGCCAGGCCAGTATTGCAGCCATCTTTAGCTTATGCTTGTTTTGGGGGCTAGTCCCCTTCAGTTTTCTCTTCAGTATATAAAAGGCATGCTCAATTGGGTTCAGATCGGGTGATTGACTTGGCCACTCAAGAATTGACCTTTTTTTAGCTTTGAAAAACTTCTTTGTTGCTTTAGCAGTATGTTAGGGATCATTGTCTTGCTGTAGAATAAACTGTTGTCCAATGAGTTTTGAGGCATTTGTTTGAACTTGAGCAGATAGGATGTGTCTATACACTTCAGAATTCATTATGCTACTACCATCAGCAGTTGTATCATCAATGAAGATAAGTGAGCCAGTACCTTCAGCAGTTAATCTACATCTCATCTGTCCACAAAACCTTTTTCCAGAACTGTGGTTGCTCTTTTAAGTACTTCTTGGCAAACTGTAACCCGGCCATCCTATTTTTGCGGCTAACCAGTGGTTTGCCTCTTGCAGTGTAGCCTCTGTATTTATGTTCATGAAGTCTTCTGTGGACAGTGGTCATTGACAAATCCACACCTGACTCCTGAAGAGTGTTTCTGATCTGTAGGACAGGTGTTTGGGGTTTTATCTTTATTATAGAGAAAATTCTTCTGTCGTCAGCTGTGGAGGTCTACCTTGGCCTGCCAGTCCCTTTGTGATTAGTAAACTCACCAGTGCTCTATTCTTAATGATGTTCCAAACAGGTGATTTTGGTAAGACTAAGGTTTGGCTGATGTCTCTAATAGTTTTATTCTTGTTTCTCAGTCTCATAATGGCTTCTTTGACTTGCATTGACACAACATTGGTCCTCGTGTTGATAAACAGCAATAAAAGTTTCCAAAGGTGATGGAAAGACTGGAGGAAAGACTAGGTGCTGAGAGCTCTCTTATACCTGCATTAAGGGGGTATTTAAACACACCTGAGCAAATACAAACACATGTGAAGCCATGTGTCCCAAACATTATGGTGCCCTGAAATGGGGGACTATGTATAAACACAGCTGTAATTTCTACATGGTGAAACCAAAATGTATAAAAACACCCTTTAATAAAATCTGACAATGTGCACTTTAACCACGTGATTTTTTTTCTATTACAAATCTCAAATTGTGGAGTACAGAGGCAAATAAATAAATGATGGGTCTTTGTCCAAAACATTATGGAGGGCACTGTACTGCTTGATTCATTATTGCTGAAAATCCTAAAGGAAATAAAAAATGAGGAATTGCACATGGTGATTTAATTAATTGATCAGGCCTCTTGGTTGAATGCATTTGGCCACTGACTCTTTTATTGTAGTGTTCCATTATTGACAACCATGCTGCCAAGACCTAAGTTAGGGAATTCCTTCCTCAAATTTCTCCAGCTGTGTACTTCACTTCTCCATTTATAAAATCTTCCTTCAAACCTATCCTTAAATCTCCTCAATGTCTGAAGAAGGGTTTCGACCCAAAACGCCACCTATTCCTTCACTCCCTAGATGCTGCCTCACCCGCTGAGTTTCTCCAGCATTTTTGTCTACCTTCGATTTTTCCAGCATCTGCAGTTCTTTCTTAAACCTGAAATCTCCTCAAGTGGCTCGTGTCAAACTTTGTTTAATAATCACTACCCTGATGTTCAATGATCAAATGCAGCACATTGATACTGCTTGCTATTTTTTTTTATATAGTTCAGCTCATCATACAACAGTAATAATAATAATAATAACTTTATTTGTATAGCACTTTTCATATATTAAATGCAACCCAAAGTGCTTTCCACAAAAACACCGATCTAAACAAAAACACAATTTAAAACAGTAAGGACATAGGCAGTTAATAGCATAAAAAAGCACAGATTTATATAAAAATATAAACTAGAGATTGTAAAAGGACAAAAAATAAAAACACTGAGGTCAAATACAGAGTCCCCATATACTATATGAGCACACAAGCTGCTGAAGGATATGCTGAGATAAATACAGTACAAGAGAGTAAAGGTTATTTTTTACAATGTCATCAGAAGAAGCAGAGTCAGTTAAAAGCTTGATTGAAAAGGTAAGTTTTTAGCTGCCTTTTAAAAATGTCAACTGAGTGGGCATCTCTCACAGCCCTGGGTAGGGTATTCCACAGCTTGGGGGCGTCATTGAAAAAGGCTGCTTCACCAGTTTTCTTATTGCTGCAGCATTGAGATGCTAACAGGCCAGCATCAGACCTGAGCGCTCGAGTAGGGGCATAGGGAAGGAGGGTCTGTAAAATATGCTGCTCCTAAGCCATTTAGGGCTTTATGGACAAGAAGGAGGACTTTATAGTCTATCCTGGATCTCACAGAGTGCCAATGAAGGGAGTACAATACTGGGGTGATATGTTCCCTTTTCTTGGTATTTGTTAAAAGTCGGGCTGTGGCATTTTGAGTGGTGGATTTGTTGGTGGATTTTGAAGGCAGACCGGTAAATAAAGCATTATAGTAATCATGTCTGCTTGATATCAAAGTATGTATGAGATTTTACAGTCATGTTGAGTTAAGAAAGGCTGAACTTTAGTAATATTTCTGAGGTGATAGAAAGCACACTTTGTTACCTTATTTATGTGAGATTTAAAATTAAGATCATTGTCAATTTTTACCATCAGGCTTGTGACCTTGTTTGACATAGGCAGTCAAATTTCCCTGTTTACCGTGTAACATCTCTCTCTTGGGTTTTGATCCAAGTAATAAAATTTCTGTCTTGTCATCGTTGAGTTTAAGAAAGTTAGAATTCATCCATTTTTTAAAAATGGAAAATAGGCAGGAGGTCAAAGAACTTGAGGTATTTGCATCAGTGGGTTCGACAGAGAGGTATAACTGAGTGTCATCGGCATAACTTAGAAATTTTACATTATGCTGTCTGATAACTCCTCCTAGCGGCAGCATATACCAGGTAAAGAGTAACAGGCCAAGGCAGCTACCTTGTGCTACACCAAAGGGTATACCATGCAGCTGTGACACAGTCCCCAAGGCTAACAAGTATTTCCTTCCACTTATATATGATTGGAACCAACTTAGTACCTGATCTGACAGGCCAGCCCAGTTTTCTAGGCGATCCATAAGAATACCATGATCTATGGTGTCAAAAGTTGCTGTGAGGTCTAAGAGGATCAGCACTGAGACTTTGTCCTCATCAGTGCTAACTCAAAGGTCACTGACTATTTTTTATTAGGGCAGTCTCAGTGCTGTAATTTGCTCTGAAACCAGATTGAAATGTCTCCAAAAAGGTCAGTTTGATTCAGAAAGTGTTGTATTTGTTTGAATACCACTTTCTCCAGCACCTTGCTGATCATGGGTAGATTTTATATGGGTTTGTAATTACTCAGTAGTCCCACTGTCTAAATTTGGTTTCTTTAACAGAGGCTTTACCACAGAGGTTTTATAAGTATCTGGGAGAATTCCAGTCTCAAGGGAGTTGTTTATAATTGTAAGAACAAAACTGGATAAACTGTTAAAAACGTTCTTTAAAAACTTTGTAGGAACCGCGTCTAAATGACAGATAGTGGATTTGCTCTCGGCCACAATTTTACAAAGTTCTGAGGTAGAAATACTTATGAAACTGCTCATTTTTGCCTGCGCCTTACTAGGTCAGCAGCAGAGGACAGTAGAATCTAAAGGTTCAGGTAACTCTAAAGCTCTGATAGTCTGAACCTTATCTTTAAAATAATCGTCAAACAGCTCACATTTGTCAGCAGAAGTTTGGCTTAAAAAATCAGGGGTTGAAGCAGAGTTTAGAATTCTGTCAATGGTGGAGAACAAAATCTTACTATTTGTAAGATATAAACTTTCTGCGATAATTTGAGAAATATGGGTCCTCCTTACAGATCTTACAGCATTATTATAAGTAGCAATGGTTTCTTTATAGATGCCAAGATGTACTAGTCCTGTTTTTCTCCACTTTCTTTCGGCTACTCTACATGATTTTTTAAACGTATGAACTGTTATTTAACCATGGAGAGCTTTTAACCCTTACTTTCCTTTTAATCTTGATAGGTGCAACTTTATCAAGTGTTGTAGCTAGATTACTGTTAAAGCTTTTATCATTTCGTCTATAGAATCTCCCTGGGTGAGAGGAGCGGATGGACTTACAAGCTCAGAAAATTTGAGTTCTGCTGCTGGATCTAAAATGCGCCTTTTACATGTAGACTCCAAAGGGCCCCTAAACAATAAAAACACATCAAAAAACGCACAGTAATGGTCAGAAACAGTAAAATCAAACACCAGGATGTTATCAATTTTTAGCCCTGGGGATATCACCAGGTCCAGTGTATTTCCCTGTTTGTGAGTGGCCTCATTTACATGTTGAGTAAAGTCGAGCGTGTCAACTAAGCCTTGAAGTCTGTGCTGTTGTTTACTTAAATGTTAATCTCCATTTAAAATCACTCTGTCATATCTCATGATGACCAGTGATATCAATTCGGAGAATTGGAATAAGGATAGCTGTCTGGGTGGTCTGTACAGTGTTAGTGAGCACAGTTTTATCTGTTTTAGGGTTAATGGCAAGATTCAAAAGAACAGAATCTCCCAAGGTCAACCTCTGTGCACATAAAATCTTTGTAAAAACTACAGATATACCCCCATCCCTTCTACTTTTCCTGACAGATTGGAGGAAATTATAGTTAGGTGGGCAATCTTCAATAAGTGTTGACACTCCATCAATGTGCAACCGGTAGAGAAGGTTAAGGAAAGATTTAATAGCAGTTTATAATTTTGAGTAGTTTTGGCATGAGTAAAACCTTTTTTACACTGGCTGAAGATCAAGAGGACCCTCGTTTAATGTATTTGATGACAATCGGACCAGAGGGGAGTTGAAGGCATTTTTGTTTCTGCAGCTAGTTCCTATGATCTAGGAAACATTGCCTGAAAGAGTGGTGGAAACAGATTCAATTGTGACTTTCAGTGGATTTGAATATACAGTGCCCTCCATAATGTTTGGGACAAAGACCCATCATTTATTTATTTGCCTCTGTACTCCACAATTTAAGTTTTTTTAATAGAAAAAAATCACATGTGGTTAAAGTGCACATTGTCAGATTTTATTAAGGGTATATTTATACATTTTGGTTTTACCATGTAGAAATTACAGCTGTCTTTATATATAGTCCCCCCATTTCAGGGCACCATCATTTTTGGGACACATGGCTTCACAGGTGTTTGTAATTGCTCAGGTGTGTTTACTTGCCTCCTTAATGCAGGTATAAGAGAGCTCTCAGCACCTAGTCTTTCCTCCAGTCTTTCTGTCACCTTTTGAAACTTTAATAGCTGTTTATCAACATGAGGACAAAGTTGTGGCCAATCAAAGTCAAAGAAGCCATTATGAGACTGAGAAACACGAATAAAACTGTTAGAGACATCAGCCAAACCTTAGGCTTACCAAAAGCAACTGTTTGGAACATCATTAAGAAGAAATAGAGCACTGGTGAGCTTACTAATCACAAAGGGACTGGCAGGCCAAGGAAGACCTCCACAACTGAATTTTCTCTATAATAAAGAAAAATCCCCAAACACCAGTCCAACAGATCAGAAACACTCTTCAGGAGTCAGGTGTGGATTTGTCAATGACCAATGTCTGCAGAAGACTTCATGAACAGAAATACAGAGGTTGCACTGCAAGATGCAAACCACTGGTTAGCCGCAAAAATAGGATGGCCAGGTTACAGTTTGCCAAGAAATACTTAAAAGAGCAACCACAGTTCTGGAACAAGGTTTTGTGGACAGATGCGATGAAGATTAACCGCTGACGGTACCGGCTCACTTATTTTCATTGATGATACAACTGCAGATGGTAGTAACATAAAGAATTCTGAAGTGTATAGACACATCCTATCTGCTCTTGTGGACAGATGAGACAAAGATTAACATATTAGAGTGATGGCAAGAGCAAAGTATGGAGGAGAGAAGGAACTGCCCAAGATCCAAAGCACACCACCTCACCTGTGAAACACGGTGGTGGGGGTGTTATGGCCTGGGCAGGTATGGCTGCTGAAGGTACTGGCAAACTTATCTTCATTGATGGGACAATTTCTGATGGTAGTAGCATAATGAATTTGGAAGTGTATAGACACATCATATCTGCTCAAGTTCAAAAAATGCCTCAAAACTAATTGGCCGGCGGTTCACTCTACAGCAAGACAATGATCCCAAACATACTGTTAAAGGAACAAAGGAGTTTTTCAAAGCTAAAAAATGGTCAATTCTGAGTGGCCAAGTCAATCACCCGATCTGAACCCAATTGAGCATGCCTTTTATATGCTGAAGAGAAAACTGAAGGGGACTAGCCCACAAAACATGCGTAAGCTAAAGATGGCTACAATACAGGCCTGGCAGAGCATCACCAGAGAAGAACTCAGCAACTGGTGATGTCCATGAATCACAGACTTCAAGCGGTCATTGCATGCAAAGGATATGTAACAAA
>CM075977.1:236784085-236871172 GCA_038087875.1 Malacoraja senta
TCAAGTCGGCACTGCAATCTCTGACTGGTGTAATTCTTGTAAAGGTGACCTGATTTTTGAATTGCCTCAACTTTATTTGAGCAGATGTAAGTCCACAGGATGAGGTTGTTCTACAATTTTGAACTGCTTTGAATAGCTTATTCAAAGTGGCCCTGAGGGATAGAGCTGTGCGTGGAATGGCAAAGTACAAAGTTGTACAATGGAAGTATCCCTTGAGGATGAGAGTGAAAATTAACTGTGCAGAGAATCTTGAATTTTACTAGGCGTGTATTTTATTGACTAGAAAATGTTCATTTCTGGCACTAATTGAAAATAAAAAGAGAACATTATTGAGACATTGACATTTATTTGTTAAGGCACATAAATTATTTGTTTCACAGTGAGTCAGTGATTTTTTAATTTGAGGCCACGTTGTTGTGGGGCTTACAGTTACATCCAGGGTTGATCTCTGTGTGTGGGTGTGTGTGCGGGCGCGTGTGCACGTGCGTGTGTGTGTGTGCGTACATGTGTGCGTGTGTGTGTGTAAAGGAAAACCCATGTGTTGGAGCAATGTGGAGGGTTTGGGATCAGAAGGTCTATTGGGGTCAGAACTGATAAAGAGGTCAGGCTAAAAACTGGGCCTGTGTTCAACATTATGTTCCTGATTTCCCATTAGTTCTATTTTTCATTAAAAATGGGGTTACCATGCAACCAATTATATCATTATACTGTTCCTATGCTTATTAATTTTAAAATGCAATAGATTAAATGTGCTCTTTGGAGTTTAAAGGAGGCATTCAAATATTGGAGGTAGTGCATTTTAAAAAATGAGTTCGATTTTTAGTTTTAAAAGGCTGAGTTTTGACAAAATTTTAGAGAAACTCTAAATTTTAAATTTTGAAAGGAATTCTGAGAATCAAGTTATCCAAGATGGTTAAAGGTATGGAAAAAGTTAATTTACAGCAGTTGCTTAGCTATGCTCTTTTCTCATAATTACTTACTTTCAAAGAATGAGGTTATTTGGCCCATTAAGTGGTTGCCAGCTCCCAGCAGCACAAATCCCATTTGTGTCTTTCCCCCTCATATGTCAGGCTGTTATTCATTGATTGCAGCTCGGCATTTAATACAATCATCCCCTCCAAGCTGGTTACCAAGCTCTCAGATCTTGGTCTCTGCGCATCCCCCTGCAATTGGATCCTCGACTTCCTCATCCACAGACCACAGACTGTTCGTATTGGTGGAAATGTGTCAGCCTCGATAACAATCAGCATGGGAGCACCTCAAGGCTGCGTGCTCAGCCCCCTGCTGTACTCACTCTATACTCATGACTACATAGCCGGTCATAGTGCGAACTCCATCATCAAGTTCGCTGATGACACCACTGTTGTGGGACGTATCATTGATGGGGACGAGTCAGAGTATAGAAGAGAGATCGACCGACTGACCAAATGGTGCCAGCACAATAACCTGGCCCTCAACACCAACAAAACCAAGGAACTGATTGTGGACTTTGGAAAGGGTAGGATGGGGACCCACAGTCCCGTTTATATCAACGGGTCGATGGTGGAGAGGGTCAAGAGCATCAAATTCCTGGGCGTGCAAATTTCTGAAGATCTCTCCAGGTCCGTGAACACTGATGCAATTATTAAGAAAGCACATCAGCGCCTCTACTTCCTGAGAAGATTACAGAGAGTTGGTATGTCAAGGAGGACTCTCTCTAACTTCTACAAGTGCACAGTAAACACTGCCCAGTCCATCATCGGCTCTGACCTCCCTACCATCGAGGGGATCTATCGCAGTCGCTGCCTCAAAAAGGCTGGCAGCATCATCAAGGACCCACATCATCCTGGCCACACACTCATCTCCCTGCTACCTTCAGGTAGAAGGTACAGGAGCCTGAAGACTGCAACGACCAGGTTCAGGAATAGCTACTTCCCCACAGCCATCAGGCTATTAAATTCAACTGAAACAAAACTCTGAACATTAATAGACCATTATCTGTTTATTTGCACTTAATCTGCTTATTTATTCATGTGTGTATATATTTATATAATGGTATATTGACAAACTGATCTGTTCTGTATTCATGCCTACTATATTCTGTTGTGCTGAAGCAAAGTAAGAATTTCATTGTCCTATCTGGGTCACACGTTGACTCCGGCGACTGTGCAATTCTGCTCCTTCTTGACCTCAGCGCAGCATTTGATACTGTCGACCATACCATCCTAATTGACCGTCTCCGGTATGGGGTTGGTATTGATGGCACTGCCCTGAGCTGGTTTCATCTCCTACCTCAAAGGTAGGAGTTTCTCGACTAACATAGGCAACTCATTCTCCTCCCCAGCTAATCTGTGCTGTGGGGTTCCACAAGGTTCCATCCTTGGCCCCATTCTCTTCTCCCTGTATATGCTCCCTTAGGCCAAGTCATTGAAAGGCACGGCATTTCCTTCCATTGCTACGCAGACGATACACAACTCTATCTCCCCTGAAGCCCAAAAACCAATCAAATCTGTTTAACCTTACCCACTGCCTCGAGGATATAAAGTGTTGGATGGCCCAGAACGTCCTCCAACTAAACGAGAGTAAGTCTGAGGTCATCCTTCTCGGCCCCTCGGACTCAATCAAAATGATAGCAGGCAGCCTTGGAAGCCTTACCCCACTACTCAAACCTCACGTCAAAAACCTTGGCGTGATATTTGACTCAGCACTGAAATTTGACAAACAAGTCAATGCCGTGGTAAAAGCTAGCTTCTTTCAGCTTCGAACGATAGCTAAAAATAAAACAATTCCTCCAGTTTGATGACCTGGAAAAGATCATCCACACATTCATCTCCTCCCGCCTAGATTACTGCAACTCCCTTTGCACTGGCATCAGCCAATCTTCCCTGTCCCACCTGCAACTGGTCCAAACGCCGCAGCGAGACTCCTGACGGGCAACCGAAAAAGGGACCACATCACTCCGATCCTGGCCTCTCTCCACTGGCTCCCTGTGCGGTTCCGCATAAACTTCAAGATCCTCCTCCATGTCTACAAAGCCCTCAATATGCTTGCCCCCACCTACATAAAAAGTCTTCTCACCCACCACTCCACCTCCAGGCCCCTCAGATCGGCCGACTTGGGGTTGCTGAATATCCCACAGTCTAGGCATCTCAGGGGCGACCGCGCCTTTGCGGTTGCAGCCCCTAGACTGTGGAACAGCATCCCCTTTCCCATCAGAACCGCCCCCTCCATCGACTCTTTTAAGTCAAGACTAAAGATTTATCTATACTCCCAAGCCTTTCCTGACGTCCTCTGAGTGAGGGCTACATGTATATATGTATGTAGTTTGTTTTGTTGTGATATTCTTATAACAAATGTAAAGCACTTTGGCCAACGAGTGTTGTTTTTTTAAATGTGCTATATAAATAAATGTTACTTGACTTGACATGACAATAAACTCTCTTGAATCTTGAATACTTACTTCTTTGTAAACCTGTACCTTATTCTCTCATGTATCTATCAATTCTCTGCCACAGAAGGCAGTGGAGGCCAATTCACTGGATGTTTTCAAGAGGGTTAGATATAGCTCATAGGGCTAACAGAGTCAATGGATATGGGAAGAAGGCAGGAACAGGGTAATCATTTTGCATGATCAGCCATGATAATATTGAATGGCAGTGCTGGCTCAAAGGGCCAAATGGCCCTACTCCTGCATCTATTTCTAATTGCCCCTTTGATTTATTTTAACCAATGACTGTAACATACAGTCCACAATTTATCTACCACACATCATTTAGAAATAGGAGGAAACCTGAAGACCTGGTCTTGGAGAGAATGAACAAATTCCACACGGACAGAGTCCAATCAAATCCAGGTCCTCTCAGCAGCTACACCAGCACCAATTGTAATCCTACTGCACTGTCCTCAGGAAAAAAAGCCATTTGGTCCATTATGTCCACCCTAGCTCGCTGGGGAGCATTCCAATTAAATCACAACCTTATCTCCCTGTATACCTAAACTTTACCTTACCCCAGATAGTCCCCCCCATTTCAGGGCACCATAATGTTTGTGACACAGCAATGTCATGTAAATGAAAGTAGTCATGTTTAGTATTTTGTTGGATATCCTTTGCATGCAATGACTGCTTGAAGTCTGCGATTCATGGACATCAACAGTTGCTGGATGTTAAAGAAGGAACTGCAGATGCTGGAAAATCGAAGGTACACAAAAATGCTGGAGAAACTCAGTGGGTGCAGCAGCACCTATGGAGCGAAGGAAATAGGCAACGTTTTGGGCCGAAACCCTTCTTCAGACTGATAGGGGGTGGGGAGAAGAAAGGAAAAAAGGAAAAAGGCGGACGAGGAGCCCGAGGGCTAGGGGATGGGAGGAGACAACCAGAGGGCTGATGAAGGGGAGGGGACAGCAAGGGCTAGCAGAATTGGGAGAATTCAATGTTCATGCCCCCAGGATGTAGACTGACCAAGCGGAATATGAGGTGCATTTCCTCCAATTTCCGGTGTTGCTCGCTGTGGCCATGAGGAGACCCAGGACAGAGAGGTCAGATACGAAATGGGAGGGGGAGTTGAAGTGCTGAGCCACTGGGAGGTCAGGTTGGTTATTGCGGACCGACCGCTTGGTCTCACCGATGTAGATCAGCTGACATCTAGAGCAGCGGATGCAATAGATGAGGTTGGAGGAGATGCAGGTGAACCTCTGTCGCACCTGGAACGACTGCTTGGGTCCTTGAATGGAGTCGAGGGGGGAGGTGAAGGGACAAGTGTTGCATCTCTTGCGGTTGCAAGGGAAAGTACCCGGGGAGGGGGTGGTATGGGAGGGAAGGGAAAGAATTGACAAGGGAGTTATGGAGGGAGCGGTCTTTGCGGAAGGCAGACATGGGGGGAGATGGGAAGATGTGGCGAGTGGTGGGGTCACGTTGGAGGTGGCGAAACTGATGGAGGATCACTTGTTGTATGTGACGGCTGGTGGGTGAAAGGTGAGGACTAGGGGGACTCTGCCCTTGTTGTGAGTGGGGGGATGGGGAGAGAGAGCAGTGTTGCGTGGTATGGCAGAGACCCTGGTGCGAGCCTCATCTATGGTGGAGGAGGGGAACCCCCGTTCCCTGAAGAATGAGGAAATTTCGGATGCCCTGGTGTGGAACGCCTCATCCTGGGAGCAGATGCGGCGTAGACGGAGGAAATTGGGAGTGGGGGATGGAGTCCTTACAGGAAGCAGGGTGGGAAGAAGTGTAGTCCAGATAGCCATGGGAGTCGGTAGGTTTGTAATGGATGTCGGTAAGAAGTCTATCACCTGCGATGGAGATAGTGAGGTCAAGGAATGGTAGGGAAGTGTCGGAAATGGTCCAGGTGTATTTGGAGTGCCGGATGGAAGTTGGTGGTGAAGCGGATGAAGTCAGTCAGTTGTGTGTGGGTGCAGGAGGTGGCACCAAAACAGTCATCGATGTAGCGGAAGTAGAGGTCGGGGATGGGGCCCAGGTACGTATTGAACAAGGATTGTTCTACGTACCCGACAAAGAGGCAGGCGTAGCTAGGGCCCATGTGTGTGCCCATAGCTACGCCTTGTATTTGGAACAGTTGCTGGATGTCTTCTTTGTGATGCTCTGCCAGGTCTGTATTGCAGCCATCTTTAGCTTATGCTTGTTTTGGGGGCTAGTCCCCTTCAGTTTTCTCTTCAGCATATAAAAGGCATGCTCAGTTGGGTTCAGATTGGGTGATTGACTTGGCCACTCACGAATTGACCATTTTTTAGCTTTGAAAAACTTCTTTGTTGCTTTAGCAGTATGTTTGGGATCATTATCTTGCTGTAGAATGAAACACCGGCCAATGAGTTTTGAGGCATTTGTTTGAACTTGAGCAGATAGGATGTGTCTATACACTTCAGAATTCATTATGCTACTACCATCAGCAGTTGTATCATCAATGAAGATAAGTGAGCCAGTACCTTCAGCAGTTAATCTTCGTCTCATCTGTCCACAAGACCTTTTTCCAGAACTGTGGTTGCTATTTTAAGTACTTCTTGGCAAACTGTAGTGCTCTCTTTCTTCTTAATGATTTCCCAAATAGTTGATTTTGGTAAGCCTAAGGTTTAGCTGATATCACTTAACAGTTTTATTCTTGTTTCTCAGTCTCATAATGGCTTCTTTGACTTTCATTGGCACAACTTTGGTCCTCATGTTGATAAACAGCAAGAAAAGTTTTCAAAGGTGATGGAAAGACTATGTGCTGAGAGCTCTCTTATACCTGCATTAAGGAAGGCATTTAAACACACATGAGCAATTACAAACATCTGTGAAGCCATATGTCCCAAACATTATGGTGCATAGAAATGGGGGGACTATGTATAAACACAGCTGTAATTTCTACATAGTGAAACCAAAATATGTAAAAATACCCTTTAATAAAATCTGACAATGTGCACTTTAACCACATGTTTTTTTTTTCTATTATAAATCTCAAATTGTGGAGTACAGAGGCAAATAAATAAATGATGGGTCTTTGTCCAAAACATTATGGAGGGCACTGTAGTTGATAGCTTATACTTTCCAACGGCAGAAGCTGCCAAAGGCTGCGAAGGATGATCCTATGCAGCTCTAGATATTGTTGGCATGGCTTTGGATTGCACAAATGCAGATCTAGTTGGCTGATGCACATTATCAGTGGCAGCAGTAGAGTGGTGGTGATGTATTGTGAATGCTGTGAAGCTGAAGGACATCAGCGACTTGTGTTTCAAAATTTGCTGCCATTTTCATGTCTGAGCCTCAATAATTGTAATCTATTGGAGGACAAATTACTGGTGTGTTGTAACTCCTGTTTGAACAATGATATTCAGAGCTGACTTTGTATCAGCAACAGTCTGATAGATGGGTCTCGTCATTATGCAGAAAAGCAGCTTTGTTAGTATATATTTGTTTATTGTGATTAAATCATTATCAGACTACCTAATAGCATGATAATTACTGCAATAATTTTTCTTCCTTGCAGTGTTTAAAAATATAATTTGGAAAGTATACAGATTGCCGACAGCCAATGGCAGGTGGCTCTGTGTACGAGAACAAATGGCTGAAAGTACACTGTCCTTCCACATCCCCGAAGCAACTGATAGAACTCTTCATCCAGGAAGACACAAGAAGGTAAAATGCCACAGAAAGGTCAAGATTTTTTTTCATTTTTAATCAGTGTAAAATTTTCAGGCATCACATTTATGAAGTTATCTCTTTTCAAACCCCCTGCCTAATTTTCAGTGATTCATTTGAAATTTGACCCCATTAGTTACACTTCATGTAGACTTTGTAGATGAGTAACTTGATCGAAGTTGTATGTTAATTCAGAAACTGGATAATAACTGAATAATCATTTGCAAAAGTAATAATCAATGCTTCACTCTATCCAGGTTTTCCAGGTGCTCTTGACTGTATCGTACAGCAATATATTAAGCTTTTAGATTCTCTCCCAGAGAAGTAATGCAGTGAACAGTTGATGTAGCATTTTAATTTAATCAATACCATTTGACTTCTGAAACAAATATCTATTGAAGTTTATCAGGATGTTTTTGTATGGTTAATAGTTGCAGTTGAATATTACTGAGGAGACTGTGGAAAAAGCTTGAGCTGATCCTGTGTCTGACTAACAAACCTCCACTGATTGAATTGCAGGCAACCTGCCACACGTTTGCCGTATGGGTTGTATTACAATTTCTGCATGTAACTAGCATTTTACTACATTGGAGCCATGAATCTGAAGGGAGCCAATAGTGTGATTTGCCAACACTGAGTAGGCTTAATGTTTCAAGGTCAGTTTATTGTCACGTACCAATTAAGGAACAGTGAAATTCAGATTGCCATGCAGTCATACCAATAAAGAGCAACAAGACACCCAAATACATTTTAAACATGAACTTCCACCACAGCGACTCCCCTACATTCCTCACTGTGATAGAAGGCAAAAAAAGGTCAAACTTCTTCCCTTCTTTGTTCTCCCACGGTTGGGGCACCAGAACCTTCTGTTGTCGGGGCGATCTCGGCTCCCGCAACTGGCGGTCGCGCCCTCCGTATCGGGGCGATCAAGTTCCTGCATCGGGGATCTCAGTTCCCCGCGCCGGGCAATCGGACTCCCGAGTCAGGGCTGGTTGAACCTCCTGCAGCTTGGAGTTCCCCGACATCAGTCTCTACACGAGACTGCGAGCTCCTCGATGTTGAAATCTGCAGGCCGCGGTTGGAGCGTCGATCCCAGGCAAGGGATCGCAGGCTCCGATAGTAAGTCCGCGGCCCCGCGGTGGGGCTCAAAGTCTGTCTGGAGCAAGGTCGCCAGCTCCATGATGTTAGGTCGCAGAGTGACCGGAGATACGATCCGGAAAAAAAATTGCCTCTCCATCAAGTTAAACTCTCTGAGGCCCATTTCGTAAGCTCCCTTCAAACTTACTGGGGCCCTGTTTCTCGTGCTCCCTTTAAACCCCATTTTTCATGATCTCTTTAAATTCATTCTCGTGCTCTCTTTAATCTTGCTGGGATCCTATTTCCCACACACCCTTTGAACTAACCAGACTCTTGAGAAAAATTGGTATGCTACTATGTAACATCACAACAAAAACAGTAAAAGTGTGTTGGAGTATTAATGGGAGTAATATCCAATCATCCAGAAAGTCTGGTAGTCTAGCACCACCAAGTACCAAGGGTGCCTGATTATCAGAAATTCTATCAATTATCTCCCCTTCTCTGCAGTAACGATACAAATTCTCTTATTTATTTTAATTTCTTATTGCACTTGTCATTGATGCAAAGTGGGTTTGAACTAAAGCTTCAACAAACAGCTACTTTGTTCTTTAATTTCTGCTGAAAATCTGTTAAAAATCCACACAAAAAAGGCATGGTTCAACATGCAGTAAATATATCCTGGATACAATTTGAAATCCTGGGAACAATGTGCTCATGTTCCGTGTATGCAAGCATGCCAAATTGAGGCACTTTATGACCCAAGTGGTTTGTGTTTGTGGAACTTCATGGTAACTTCACATTCTGACAGCCAGACATCTGGGCATAATCAGTTGAGTAGTTTGATTTCGGCATGGCCAGGCCATTTAAAAAATAAGATTTGTATTATATTTCAGATTTATTCATTTATTTTTAAATGATTGTACTTGAAAATGTAATTGCCCAGAAATTAATCTCAATTTTGTTAGAGCTAACTAAAATCTTAGTAACAACTGCGCTTTCTAATCCGCTTTACACTGACATCAACAATAGTGCATTTCATACTGCTGAGCTGGAGTTAAGATTTTATGGTCATAAAACAAAAACAATTTGAGTAGGATATTGACAACATCTTTGATACAGAATTTTCATAAGCTATTAGATCAATTTAACAATTAAAATATTTTGCAGTAGTTAAAATCACTTCGAACACGTTTTAAAGAATTAAGAACATGGAAAGAGACATTATTCATAAAATGTATATTGCCTTATAATTCCCTCTTCATTGTAGGGAATTCCATACCAGTACTGATGTGATGTCCCACATCATAGCACGGTCAGGCAGCAGTTATCAGAGTTTAACGGTATATCAGGGACTTGTGCATTTAGGGTGGAATTTCAAAACCCTAAATACTCAGTGGATGTTGTGGGGAAGTATGGAATGTCAATGGTACAATGCAGACCTTGTAACATTTCCCACCAAATTCCGGCATAGATATTTCAACACTTAACTTGCAATACAATTGACTCAGTCCTGATCATCCAGAAGCACAGAAGATGATGAGCTACACTACTAAGAATATCTTAAGTTGTATATTAGGGTCTTCGAGATAATTAACTGGTGGTGGATTCAGCTTGCAACTTTTGTGATGCTCGACCTGGGGAAGGAACATAACAGTCGTCGTTTTAATTTGTAATTAAATGCAATCTAACAAGCACAGGGTGGGGCAAGGTTCAAACTCCATTATGTTCCCTTGGGATAAAATCATTTGATAGGCAGGCATAGGTATCAAAAATGATTGTTTGGTAAAGTAGTGAAGGCTTCCCTAGCAGTAAACCTTAGCCAGCTTCAGGATTAGAAGAAAAATATTTGTCACTTTCTATTCCTAAAGATTCTTCATTTGTTCTGTTATCGATCACTTGTACCAGAGATTACGAGTCCTTGCCAGGAATGCTACATTTGGAATATCCTTACATTTTTGATGCCTTGATTTTTTTTAAATGTTACAATTTAATTTGTCTGTTCTTTGTTATTAACTATATTAGTTCCTTGTACATGATCTGGCATTTTCAGATACATCTAAACTAATGTTTGTTTTGTAAGTGCTGGAAGTCATTAGATGTTTTCAATCTAGTTTAAATACATCTCTTCAGTACAAGATATGTTTGACTGCACCTTTATATAATGTTCTTTCTTACCAAGATATCAATGATATAACTGGCCCCGTGGTAGATGCCTTCTTTCTATGCAGCATGTTTTTTAAAGTACAATTTATTGGGGGGTTTTACCATTGTATTTTCAATGAGGAAAGACTGTTCATGTTTTAGATTCTAATATCCAAACATCATACAAAAGAATAACTTTAGAGATTGAACATCAGAAAAGCTGAGATATCAACATTTAAGTATATATTAACAATAACCAGATTAAATTAGTGAGAAGAGATCTTGTCTTGACACAGTAGTGTATTTACCTGGGCAACATATTTGGTTTTCTAATTATCATTCTGCAGGAAGGATACATTATCTTTGAACACAGTGTAATCCACTTGATGCCATTGGCAATAGTAAGAGGTGATAGTAAGAGCTTACTATCTATCATACTAAATCAACAGTTAATCGATGTCTATTTTTTGATCAAGAGTTTAGCGTATCACCAATTCACTCATTAAATTTCTGTTCAAAGTAGTGTGAATGAAGTATGACACTTGGAAAAGTGTTCCAAGCCTTTTCTTGTGGAACAATTTATATGCATTTGGATAATAATTGCAATTATATGCATTTGGATAATAACGGTATAATCCTAAACAGATAAAAATTGGTCACTGTTTACATTATGGAGTCTGTAGAAAGCTTGGTTCATCCAGCTATTAAAAGGAAGTTAAGCCTTTGTAATCCATCTCCATTATATTTTGAAGATTTTCACAATGTTATGGAAACAAGTTGTGAGTTTAGGCCTGTTTTTGATTGAGTGATGTTTCATCTCTGCTCTAGATAGAGTACAGTGATTCAAAACAAACTTCAGGGAAGGCACCGGTGGCCTAATTATCACTACATATATTATCTTCACAGTGGTACAATTTGTATAATGCCGATAATCAACCAAAGCAGGCCATGTAATGGCTTATTATCAATCTTTTATAATTTGCTATCCATTCCTTTGTGACAATAAAAGATGTTTGGTATTACAAATATCAGTACCAGCGTCATGCACCACACTCTGTACTAAGATTAAATAATAAGATGTATACACAACAAAACTGATGAGAAAATAAGAGCAGGGGTGGGCCTAATAAGTCCGATCCCATTTAATAAAATCCTAGTTGATCCGCCCTAGGTGTCTGTGCCAGTTCTACATAGCCCTTCATTTTTGCACACTTTCAAAAATGTATGTGTAAGAAAGAACTGCAGATGCTGGTTTAAATCTAAGGTAGACACAAAATGCTGGAGTAACTCAGTGGGTCAGGCAACATCTCTGGAGAGAAGGAATGGGCGACGTTTTGGGTCGAGATCCTTCTTCAGACTGAAGAAGGATCTCGACCCGAAATGTCGCCCATTCCTTCTCTTCAAAAATGTATCTATGTCCTCTTTTAAATACCTCCAGTAATCTAACTTCCACAACTCTCTAGGATAGAGAATTGCAGCAAAATACCACACCGAGTGATACAAAATCCCAATGTATGTTTTAAATGACTACCATCCTTGTTTTGTAACCGTATCCCCTTGTTTGCAACTCTCCAGCAAGTAGAAACATCTCAACATCTGCAACATCCATCTTGCCACGTCACCCCCCCATATCCAAGATCTTGTATGTTTCAATAAAGTTAACTCATTCTTTTAAACTTTCAAGGGTACAAGTCTAACATTTTTAACTGTACATAAAGGAACAAACGTCTCATCCCAGGAATTAACCAATAAATCTTTTCTGGACTGTGTCTAATGCTGTTCTATACTTCCTAAATAACAGGACTAAACCATGACTCCATGTACATTACCTCCTTAGCAGAATTATGCATACATACCGCAAGGAATGCAGATGTTTAAGAAGGCATCTTGCCATCACCACCTCAAGGACAATGGGGGTGTGGGAAATTAAATGCTGCACAAAAAACACAAATCCTTTGAATGAAAATATTTTATGTGGTGTATTATTACATGTCTTCTGGAACTCCAGCTGAAACTAGTTTTGAAAAACATGTTTTACTAATAAATGTTTCGTTTGGGATAATGTACTTAATACGGTTTTCTAAATACTAATGCATTTGATTTTGCATTGGGGTGTCTCAAAAAACACATGATAGTTCTGTGTTGGTATCTGCCTTAACAAATGTTACTTGACCAGTTATATTATTGCACCTGCAATACCCTCTAAGCAGTGTTAAAAGTGATTAACAAGACATTGTAATTATAATTATAATTTAATGCTAATAAAATAAAAATCGGTTTCTTTGAAAGCATTTTAAGAAATATTTTGCTCTGGTTTGAGTTGCACTGCAACAGTGATAAAATTAATGTAGTGAGAACACCACTTTGAGATGGTAACCCAGCACTTGCTTAAATTCAGTTCGGATGACTTCACTTTCAAATTACAACACTCATTTTGTGTCAGCGTAAAGATGAATGCCTACAGCATAAAGAAAATTGCAATAGTCAACTGTTCTATTCAAAAAGTGATATAAAACTGCTCTTGAAGTGGCCATGATATGATAAGTATAATAATAAGTATACTCAAAATTTGTTTAATTGTATATGAGAGCTATGGATGTCAGTGATAAGGTCAGTATTTAATGCCTATTCCTAATTGCCCAGATGAAAGTGGTGACGTGCTGTCATTTTGAATCACAGCAGTTCCACAGTGCTGCTATGCAGAGAGTTACAGGATTTTAATCCATTGGCAATGGGCAGATTCTTCCAAAGACCAACTGGCTGTGTCTGCTAATAAGGATTGTTCCAATGAGAAGTTGTGTGATTAGCCTGACGGAGTTAATGCATGTGGTTCGCTGAGTGGAGGGGGACACCTCTGTGACTTCTCAGGAGCAAGTAAAGGTGGCACAGTGGTCAACAGGTAGTGCTGTTGCCTCACATCTCCACCAAAGGATTACGGTCGTCATTCCTAACAGTAAATGAGTGTTGAGATGTAGGCCTGGATTTGTTGTATGATCTGACTTACTAGGAATAAGTGAGTTGTACTCTCCTCGGCTATTATGCTGAACCATTTCCAGCCCATTTATTAGGAGTTTATATTTTATTTAATTCTGACGTGTGCTGGCACATCTTATGTAGTACTATAATTATCCTTTTTTAACTGGTAATTTATTGATACTTTGCTGTTCAACTAGTTTGAAATTCATGATACAAACTTATTTTTATGCCCATGTATTAGGCTGCAAGACCTCGAGGAGCTAGGTGAGCTTTCTTCACATTGGGACACTCTACGGCAAAATGTAACCCTCCACTACCAACAGATGATTAACAGCTATCAGGAAGTACTTGCAGAGCTCAATAAATTCTCAGGTACAATATACAGTGCAAGCGACAAAATGGAGGCCCTGGTTATTCAAATAAGAGCCATTTAGAATTTGCTACATTCTTGTCATTTTTTTGTGAATAGACAGAAAAATAGTCAGTTTTACTTCCAAAATCATTGTGAATATTAAGGGAAAAAAATCAGAATTGATCTGGAACAACTTGAGAATTAAAATGAATTTTAGTCTAATTCATTGATTGTTTTTGATTTATCTACAATATTGTGTACTTTCACTCAAAATATCAGCCTGCATCCCAGAAAGACCAATTTAAGGGGAGCAATTGTTATCTAAATCTGAGTACAAAAACAGATGTGTTCTGAATTCCATTTAAATATTTCAGACTGCTATTTTAATGGGTTTAGTATCCTAGACCATTAGCTGAAAAAAAATCATTGCTCTTCTTTCGCTGATGTGCTCGTGGTTTATTCATCAGTGGCTGAAGAAAAGTCCTCTCTTAACCACACGAGACATGTTGAAAATAGACGTTAAATACATTGGGCAGTGTGGGCTACATTGTCAATTTAAAGATGATTTGCTTAGAAAGGAATTTTCTCATAACATGTTCTAACATGTTTTTTACCATGATATGTTCTGCTGTATGATTTCATGCAGCAGTAACATAAGGGGATTTTTACAAAGTTATCTGGTACCTCTATTACTAACTTGTGTCAATATATTTTTGATCGAATTGAACATATTTTACAAATCAAAATTGGACCTATAAATTTTAAGTACATTTTTGATAATATCTTATTAAATTTGGTCATATTTGGAAAAGTAATTCTGTGGTTAATTTAATGAATATTTTAAATGTCAATATAATGAAAATATAATTAACACATTTTTAATACATATTTATTTTAATAAAGAAGTGACAGTGAATGATCAAAACGAATGAGCCGATCAGTAAAACAAATCCAATCATTAAAATTAGTCTGCTCTACCTAGAAGTCAATCTCATTTTAAACTAAAAACTCACGTGTTTCCTCTCGTATCTTATAAAATGGGGAAAACAATTGATTATTCAATGTTTGCATTGTCTGTGTTTTTTCAATCTGAATGCGTTGAAACAATGTATATGCAGTTTTTACAGATTAATTGTCCGATTAATATTTTGTACCTTGATGATCTGTTTTTAACTATTACATACATCTTATATTTTTTTAATGGGCTACATTCATCAAACCAGAAAATGAATGTTATGCATAAAGAAAACATTTTATCAACCTTATCATTCAAATGTTTGAAAATCATTACCTTAAAGTTCTGAATAGCTTACGCACACACTTTACATTTCAGGTAACATTATGATTGGATCACCTTTTTCTTTCTAGATATATGCAGAGACTCTGAAAACAATGAATAGAATTCCATGGTATTTATTAAAACACCACCAGAAAATCTGCCGCAATCACTTTCAGAAGCTGTACAGATTTCTATTGCTGTTCGCCAATACAATATTGTATTAAAGGTTCATTTAATTAAGAGAGTTCTCACTGCAGTCAAATGAAGGCCATGTGACCTGTTGAACTTGCTCTGCCATTCAGTATCACCATAGCAGATTGGATTATAACCTCTACATATTTCTATTTATCTACAGCAACCTTTCACCCTCTTACTTTTGAAGAATCTCCGTGACTGCCTTAAGATTATTCAGAGTCTCTTACTTTAACCAGGAAGAGAATTTCAAAGACTCATGGCCAAAAAACCAATAGCTTCATCTGTAAAACAACTCAGGATTCAATCAAGCACCCGCTTATCCCTATAAACTCCAGCATGTGCAAGTCCACTCTATCCAACCTTTCCTCTAAGACGATTAATCAGTTGAGGTGATACAAGGAACTGCAGATGCTGGCTTACAAAAAAGATACAAAGATACAAAGTGCTACATTTCCACCCTGGGATACATACTCTGACTGTTTATCCTATCTCGGCCTCTCATAACATTATATTCTTCTATCAAGTTTCTCTGAATCTCCAGTGCTCCAGATAAATAACTCACGTTTGTCCCAGCCTCCCTTTACACTATACTCTCTAATCCAAGAAGTATCCCAGTGTGTAGGAAGGAACTACAAATGCTGGTTTAAACCAAAAATAGACACAAAAAGCTGGAGTTACTCAGCGGGTCAGAAGTATCCCAGTGAATCTCTGTGCACCCTCTCCAAAACCTCCACATCCTCTCCGTAAAGCCCCTGTCCCACTTTCACGACCTAATTGGCGACCTCTGCCGAGTTTGCCCTTGACTCATACTCGCAGCATGGTCGCCACGAGGTCGTAGGAGGTCTTCGTAACTCTTCCTCATGCTCGTGAGTGGTCTCCGCGTACTCGTGGCCTCAAGTAGGTTGCGGCGTTTTTTCCAGCCTATAAAAAATGTCCATGAGTAAAAAATAGGTCGGCATGGAAAAAATTGATACTTTTTACTCGTAGGTAGGTCGTAGGTAGATTGTGATGGTAGTCGTAGATAGTCGTAGGAGGTCCGAGAAAAAAAATGGCCCCAGAAAAAAAATGCAAACATGACATCATTTTATCATGTGATCATTTTCCACTCGTAGCGTCGTAGTTGGTCTTAGGTGTGGAAGACTGAGGTCGAGGTGGGGTCGTAGGAGTTCGTAGACATAGTCATAGGAGGTCGTAGACATAGTCATAGGAGGTCTTTTATTTTGGCGAGTCAACACGAACGTATTTCAACTCGTCTAGGGTCTTCTAAACTCATGGATCAGGTCGTCCAAGTGGGACAGGCCCTTAATGCGGTAGCCAGAAATGCACATAGTACTCCAAATGCGGCCTAAACAACGTTTTAAACAGCTGCAACATGTCTTCCCAAATTTTGTGCTGAACGCTCCAATCATTGATGGCAAACATACATACCTCTTCTTCATTAAAACCCTATACAGTTTTGTTGCCACTTTCAGGGATCTGTGGACTTGAACCCAGGAGCCCTCTGTACATCAATGTCCCTCAAGATCCTGCTGTTTTTTTTTCTTTTTTGTTAGAAGCAATTGTACAAAAAAAAAATGATCGACATAGCAGTTATACAATTTTCGTACAGCTTCAGTTTTAACATTTTATAAACTATTAACTAGATAGGGAAAAAAAGGGGAAAAAGGAAAGAAAGAAGAAAAGAAAAAAAAGCAAAGAAAAAAAAACAGAACTTGAAAAAGAAGCGGAGATATATCCAACTACCCTTCTGTATGCCCGCTCACCCAACCCTACCATCGGTTTTGAGTTTGTGTTCAACCATTATGTTGTTGAAGAAATTCAATAAAAGAAGACCATATTTTTGAAAATTGATCTGGTTTGTCAGTCAAGCGAACCTTATTTTTTTTTTTTTTTTTTTTTTTTTTTTTTTTTTTTAATTTTTATTTATTAGAAGTACATTACATCACAGCCACATACATTAATACTCGTCATTTATATCTTCTTACAATTAATGTACTCCCTTTATTTATTTTTTTTACACTAAAGAAAGAAAAGATTGAAAGAGAGAAGAAAGTGAAGGAAAAAGTGCAAGTGTAGAAAAGTGTAGAAAATGTAACAACAAAAAAAAAAGGACGAGGACCCTATGAGAGCGAAATTAAAAACAAAAAGAAAAAGAGTTAAGAAATAGGCCCTAAGAAAAGAAAAGAGAGAGAGAAAAAAAGAAAAACAAATGTTTTTTTTTTTGAGCATCACGTAAATAGGACATACCAACTCTTCAACTATCATCCCCCCTTACCCGACCTCAATTTTTTATTTTTTTAAAGTACTTTTGCACCCTATGTTTGTAATAATTCTATAAATGCAGACCACGTCAGGTGGAAGTGATCTGGTTTACCTGCTAGGAGGAGTCTTATCTCTTCAAGGTGTAGTGTTTCAAACATATTTGAAATCCACATATTTATAGTTGGTATTGGAGCCTTCTTCCAAAATTTTAGAATTAGCTTTTTTCCAGTTATTAACCCATAATCCATTAATTTCTTTTGAAACACATTTAGTTCTGGATCATCTTCCGTTATTCCGAAGATAATCCATTCTGCTTTGGGTATCAGTCTTGTTTTAAATAACTTTGTAAAGATTTCAAAAATTTCATTCCAAAATTTTTGAATTTTTGTACAGAAGACAAATGAGTGCGCTATAGTTGCTTCTTGGGATTGACATTTATCACAAATAGATGATACGTTTGGGAAAATTTTATGAATTTTAGTTTTCGAATAATATAATCTATGTAAAATTTTAAATTGTATTAAAGTGTGTCTTACATTAATCGAGCATTTATGTACTTTTAATAAGTATTCATTCCAACTTTCCTTTGAAATTTTAATAGCTAACTCTTGTTCCCAGTCTCTTCTGATACCCTCCGTAGATGGTATTTGTACATTTAAGATAATATTGTACAAATATGATATTAAGTTTGCTAATTCCGCTTTTGTCTGCATTGCCTCGTCCAGTACATCTGCTGGGTTATTATGATGATCTTTTATATATTTTTTCAAATAGTCGCATATTTGAAAGTATTTAAAATATTGATTATTTCCGAGTTTATATTTTATTTGTAATTGTTGAAATGAAAGTAATTTTCCAGTTTCATACAAGTCACCAAGCGTTTTAATTCCTAGTCTATCCCATTGTGTATAAGCTTTATCTATAATAGAAGGACTAAACGAAGGGTTATTGACTATAGGTAATAAAAGTGATAAGTTTCTTAATTTTAAATTTTGTTTTATTTGTTTCCAAATACGGATTGTACTATGAATAATTGGGTTCTTATTATAGTTTATGTTATTCAATTTCATTGGAGAGAGGAGGATCGCTCCAATGTTTCTAGAGGAGCAATCCTCTTTCTCCATTACAATCCAGTCTACTTGCTGGGCGGAGTTATCCATCAGTTGAATCATGTTTTTAATATTTACTGACCAATAATAATACATAAAATTGGGTAGTGCTAGACCCCCCAATACTTTAGATTTATTCAGATGGGTTTTTTGTATTCTATGTGATTTATAGTCCCATATAAAATTAGTGATATCTGAGTCGAGTTTTTTAAAAAACTTCTTAGGTAAGTATATAGGAATTGATTGAAATAGGTATAAAATTTGTGGTAAAAAGATCATTTTTATTGCGTTTATTCGGCCTATTAAAGACATCGGAAGCGTTTTCCAGAATTTAATTAATGTATTCAGTTTATTAAGTAGGGGGTCAAAATTTGCCCTGAGCATACCTTGATATGCTCTGGTAATTTCGATTCCCAAATATTTAAATTTTTCTGTAGCTATTTTAAAAGGGAATTTTAAAAGATGTGTTGAATCTTTCGGTTTTATTGACATAATTTCACTTTTATTCCAATTTATTCTATATCCAGAAAAAGAAAAAGAACCTTATTTTTTCTAGATGTCTCGGTCATTTCTGTGATCCACATCTTCACTGTGGGGACTGTTATCTTTTTCCAGAATTTAAAAGTATAAGTTTTTTCGCAGTTATTAAACCATCGTCAAGGAAGCGTCTTTGAAATATCGTTAGATTAGCGCAGCCCTCTGACATTCCTAATATTATTAGTTTTGGATCTGGCTCCAATGGCGTTTTAAGTGTTTTAGAAATAATATTGAATATTTCCATCCAGAAGTTTTGTATTTTTATACAGGATACAAAAGTGTGTTAGGGTGGCTTCTTGAAAGTGACATTTATCACAAAGAGGAGAAACAGTTGGGAAGATCCTGCTGTTTATTGTATACTTTCTCCTTACATTTGACCTTTCAAAGTGCAACCCTTCCCATTTGTCTGGATTAAACTCTATCTACCATTTCTCCATCCATGTTTCCAACTGGTCCATATCTTACTGTCTCCTTTGACAACCTTCTTAATTACCCACAACTCTGCCAATTTTGGTATCGTGAGAAAACTTACTCATCAGCCCACCTATATTTGTGTCCAAATCATATATCATTAAAATAAATAGAGGTCCCAACACTCATCCCTGCCGAACATGATTGGTCACAATCAAAATAACATCCTTGCACCAATACCCACAGTCTTCTATGGACTAGCCAATTTCCAATTCAATCTACAAAGTCATCCATGGATCCCATGTATTTTAATCTACTGGATATCCCACAAATCAGCTATTGTAAAAAAATCAGCGAATGCAAAAAAAAAAAGAAGTTATTACAAGAATGCACAGTGTTACTCATCAATTCAAGCCACATTTTAAAATGAGAGAACATGTCGTATAAGAACTGGATGTAGGCATTCCATTAAACATCACCCCAAAGTGGGAAATAGTCCAGACCTTTCACGTTATGGTCTGCTGCTACTTGAGTGACACACAGTAAATTAAGAGGTCTTGTTGGCACCGAACCTTGTTTCTGTTCATTGGTTGTGCCTATAGCACTTTAGCCTATTGGTTAGTCCGTATCTTTTTAAAAATCATCAGAACTTACTTTCAGATTCTTGCCCACTCTCCATGTCCTGAAATATACAACAGTTGTTGTAACTTGCAACAATTACAGACAAATTGCTGTTTTAGGTTCACTGCCACTTATCATTCAGTATGACTATTCAGACACTCTGGGGGAGGCTAGTCTGCCAGAGAATATATATTAGCAGTGACAAGAATGCTAGGCTATTGTGGGTTTTTGGAGTCGTCGTGGCAGTATAAATTAAATTCAAAATGGTGTTGGGGAGAACTTTTTTTCTAGGAGGTTAGCAACATTTGATACAGTCACTGTGCCAATTTGATTAAACTGATTTTCTTTTGCTGGCTGTAGTTACCAGAATTCACTGATTTGAACATATCTCAGAGGGGGCTGAGCAAGATCTCAAATAAGTGTAGGCAGGTGGGCAATGATTTATAACTCAAGGCAACGGGGCAGGGCTGAGAAAAACTTTGCTGATTGGACTCTATATGACAACTATTACAATATGTATGTTTGATTTGCAGGGTCATCATTCAAAGCAAGCTGCAGCAGAGGGGAAAAAAAACTTGAATTTGTTCCTGTTAATCTGCATTTACAACGAATGCAAATTCAGAACAATTCTGCCAAAACAGGTGAGGATCTTTTTGTGAAATTCATCATTGTTCGGCACTGCAGCTTTAAATGCTATTGCCTAATATTCTGTTGTCACTCATCGTAGTTTGAATGTGATATTTTGTGTCTGGGACCTCTGCTGGAAATTCAAAAGCCACATTGTGTTCAATTGAATGGGCATGTGTTAAGGCGTTCATCCCATGGAGTAAATCTCATCAGTCCAGTGTTGGGGCCTGTTCCTGGCAGTTGCTGGGAGAGGGACTGGAATTTTTTGATTTGGACTGGCGGGTAGAATTATTCAAATGCCTTCAACGGTACTGAAGCTTTATGTTGTTGTAGATTGGCTATTGCATGTTAGCCAATCAGAATGCTTAGTAATAATAACTCCGCCTAGTGCATGCTTTATAGTGTAAGAACCCGCCTACTGTATTCAGTAGCTCCAGCAGGCTGAATGTATGATGTACTGCATATCTGATACTGGTATGAACATTAAAGATGCTCACACCTTTACCTGTGTGAGAGTCAGGTATTTACATGGTGTCAGAAAACTGGGTCTAACCCTCGTCCGTTAACCGCGATTTATTTTGTTCATCAGTTTTTATTTTGTGATTTTTCGACGATATGGCCAACTCCTGCCGAAAGCCGAGTCCCCTCGTGTTTGACTCTGACATAGCCGAGCGATGGCGAATGTTTGAACGTGATTATGCTCACTACATCCGCATCGTTCACCGGAACGACCCCGATGATCTGAAGGCATCGCTACTGCTCAATCTAGTGGGTCCGGAAGCAATGATTCGTGCAGACAACTTCGAGTTCGCCCCAGCACTACAAGATGCTAATGGCCAAGTCCTGGTGCCGGCAGAAACTATCGACAACCCAACGACGGTCTTACTCAGAAAGTTTAGAGTCCTATGCGACCTGCCCTCGAACCACATCTTCGAGAGAGAGAGAGAGAGAACACGGTTCTTCGCCCGACAGCAGCAGGTCGAGGAACCTGTCGAACGATTCATCAGCGACTTACGACACATGGCTACACGGTGCCGGTTCGGTGAGTTGACTAACGAGCTAGTACGCGACAAGATTGTGGGGGGATTGAGCGATCGCAAGCTAAGAGCAGAACTACTTCGGAACGCTGAACTGACTTTAGATCAAGCCATTCATTTGTGTCAAATGGCAGAGGTCATGGCCCCACTCGCAGATTTCGACCCTGCCAGCCCACAACAGCAACATAACGTAAATCTTGCCAACTATTCTCCCTGGAATGTTTTAAACGTGCCTCACAAAAGTCCCAATGTGCCTGCCACGAGATGCCCCAACTGCAATTATTTCCACTCTAGAGGGCGCCAGCTCGGCGTTGCCCATGGGAAAGTTTGTCACAACTGCAAGAAACTTAATCACTTTGCTACATGTTGTCGATCTCGTGGGAACACTGCTTCAAGGACAAATCTGCACCTGCTTCAACAAGAACTGTCTGACTCCAATTCCCAAGTACACGATAATGCTTCCCACGGGAACGATTCCGATAACACAGACAACGACTCAGCCATACTATCTCTCCTGTGCTCCTCAGGCAAACTGCTGGATCCTGCAGTGACCATGGTGATAAACAACAAGGCCCTGACCGCCAAGGTCGACACGGGTGCAAAGGTCAATGTAATGTCACTCGGAGTTCAACAAGATCAGGAGCACTGAACTGATGAAAAAGGACTCCTCGATCCTACATGCCTATGGGGGGGAAGTCCTTCACCCTCTGGGAAAAGCTGATTTGAAATGTACTGTCAATGAGCAAATGAAAAACCTAATGTTTTACATCGTCCAACCTAACTCTGAAACCCTGCTTGGCATCAGTGCATGCCATGTCTTAGGACTGGTTTATTTCGGACGTGCTGTCCACAAACTCTGCCTGACAGAGGAGCCAACACAGCAGTTGCTATCCCAGTACAAAGACCTGTTCGACGACAAACTTGGAAAGCTGCCCAAGACATACAGAATCACTGTAGATCCTACAGTTACACCAGTGGTTCACGCACCCCACCGTGTTCCCCATGGCATGCGGGAAAGAATACACACCAAACTGAAACGCATGGTCTCCATTGGAGTCATTGCCGAGGCCAGCGAACCCTCTGACTGGGTCTCCACCATGGTCGTAACCATCAAGAAAAACAAAGAAGAGCTGCGGGTTTGCATCAACCCCAAAGATTTAAACACAGCAATTAAACGCCTACATTACCCGATGAGAACCACTGAGGATGTGTCGGCACAAATTGGAAACGCAACGATATTCTCGGTCCTTGACGCCAAAAGCTCCTTCTGGCAAATACCACTGGACCGAGCATCATCTGTTCTAACAACTTTTGCCACACCATTTGGCTGCTACAGATTTGTAAGAATGCCCTTTGGCATCAACTCAGCCGGCAAAGTCTTCCAACGTGCAATGGAACAACTGTTCACAGAATATCCATGTGCCATCATTGTTGACGATATCCTGGTCTACGGCCGTGATCTGGCCGAGCATGACGCCAAGCTGAAGAAGATACCAAACCGTGCTAGAGACATCAACCTCAAACTCAACCCTCTCAAGTGCAAGTTCCAGGTTCCAGTAGTCACCTACGTCGGTCATGTATTCACCAGCAACGGAATAAAACCTGATCTGTTAAAGACTGCAGTCATCAACGAGCTGCCAGTTCCGACCGACGTCACCAGCTTGCAATGATTCCTCAGCATGGTTAACTACCTGGGCAAATTAATTCCCAACCTCAGTGAACTTGCTGCCCCCCCTGCGACAACTGACCCACAAAGACAATACATGGTCCTGGTACCCCCAGCACCAAAGAGCCTTCGAGACACTGAAGCTCCAGCTAGCCAGCGCACCTACACTAGCATATTTCAACCTCAACCTGCCAATCACCGTCACCTGCGATGCATCCCAGTACGGGCTAGGCGCAGCGTGCCTACAGACAACTAACGACGGTGATGTGATGCCTGTCTCCTACGCCACACGCACCCTAACAGACACTGAACAACGTTATGCCCAAATCAAAAAGGAACCGCTCGCCGTCGTCTTCGCGTGTTCCAAATTTAAAGACTTCATTTTTGGCAAAACCTTCACTTTTGAGACTGACCACCAGCCACTAGTCACCATCCTAAACAAGCCCATCCATGCCGCCCCAGCTCGTCTACAGCCCATGATGATGCAACTGCAGCGGTTTGACTGCCGCATCGTATACAAGAAAAGTAAAGACACGCTCTCCAGAGCCCCGCGCACTACCAGCGAATGCCACCCTATCGAACAAGGCGAATTCTCCGTCCTGAAGGTCTCGTTCGTGTCCACCGACCGTCTACGTCGCCTTGCCGAACACACAGCTGCGGACAAAACTTCACAACTGCTGACCTCCGTCATAAGGAACGGATGGCCAAACAAACAGTCAAGCACCCCGTTTGAAATACGACCCTACTTCCTGGTTAGTGACGAACTGGTGCTACAGGACGGAATCATCGTCAAAGGCCACAAGGCAGTCATCCCCTCCACTCTACGGAGTGAGTACTATGACAACATCCATGGAGGCCACTCTAAAACGGGCCCAGAATGTGATCTATTGGCCTGGGATGACAAAGTACATACGCGAAAAGACGGAATCGTGCGCCATTTGCAACAGCCTGACACCACATCAGCAGAAACAGCCCCGCCTGCCTCAGCCGGCTCCCTTCCTTCCATGGTCATCACTGGCCGCCGACATCTTTGAATGGCATGGAAAACATTACCTCGTTCTGGTGGACTCCTACTCGAGTTGGTTCGAAATTGACCTACTCCCAACGATCACCTCCGAAACAGTGATCCAAAAACTAAAAATCCACCTGTCCGTGCATGGAGTACCCGTCCGCCTTCAAACGTACAATGGAACTCAATTCACCAGTCAAAAGTTCAAGATCTTTGCCAAACGGTGGAACTTTCAACACGTCACCAGCAGCCCAGAATACCCACAGTCCAACGGACTTGCCGAGCGTGCTGTTTGGAGCGCTAAACAACTCATGGAGCGCTCCTACCTAGATAAATCCGATTTCTACCTGGACCTACTAAACCTGCGGAACATTTCAAGGGACAGCATTCTCGGCTCCCCCGCCCAGCGGCTAATGTCTCGCCAGACGCGTTCACCACTGCCTGTCTCCCAGCAACAGCTGCAGCCGCAGGTCCCCCACCATGATACAAAAGCGAGTGCAGTTTAAACGCGACACGCAAAAGCGGTTTTACGACAAGACCAGCAAGCCGCTCAAACCACTTGTACAAGGACAAGTGGTGCGCCTACAAACCGACAAAGGACATACCAAACTGGGGCACATTCATGGCCCCTCGAAGGAACCACGCTCCTACCTGGTCGAAGTGGATGGTGTCCTCTACAGACGCAACCGTCAACACCTCCTTCTCGTGAAGGAACCTCGTCCGGCGCCTCTGGGTCCTGATGCCCCACCGCTCATGTTCACACCGACGCCTGTTGCAGCCGTTCCATCACCTGTCGCGACCAGGACCACTCACTCCCCGCGTCGGTCTGCCCCTGCGTCTCCTGTTGTAACCGGTGCCCCGGGCTCCCCGCGTCGGTCCACCCCCGGTTCCCCCATGGCGGTCTCTCCCCACAGGCCAATGGGGACTCCCGCGGCATTACCAACCCCAGTCCCCATCTTTTCAGAAGGAAAGGGTGATGAGGCAGCCCCCTACCACACGAGGATCTGCCGGGTTAGCAGGCCACCCACTAGATATGGCGATTATGTTTAACCCCACTATATTTCCTCAGCTTATCGTTTAAAGTGCCTTGGTTGCTTTTTTATTTCTACAAGAAGAGATGTAGATTGGCTATTGCATGTTAGCCAATCAGAATGCTTAGTAATAATAACTCCGCCTAGTGCATGCTTTATATGTAAGAACTCGCCTACTGTCTTCAGTAGCTACAGCAGACTGAATGTATGATGTACTGCATATATGATACTGGTATGAACATTAAAGATGCTTACACCTTTACCTGTGTGAGAGTCGGGTATTTACAGTTGTGTAGTTTGTTGTCCTTAAAGTTTAAATGTTAATTTTAACTTTCCTGTGAGTTCCGTAATCCTGACCAGCATTGTTTGTGGAGCTTTTGAAAACAAAGCTACCACATCATTTCTCCTGGAGGAAAACATTCATTGATATATGGTAATTTTATTTTAGTTGTTGGATGAATGTGGCACAGTTGGGTTCCTCAAATGGTTCAGTTGATAAGCTAGGTACTCGAAATGCTGTTACAGCAATGTTGCCCAGGAAGGATCCAATTTCTGTTGTAAGTACTGGGTATGAATCCAGGTGGAGCCAGCAATGGCTGCCTCGCCAACAGTCTGGTTCATAATCTGTATTGGCAATGTATTATTTTGGATCTATGTCGGTGCTGGAGGTACACATTTGTCAGAAACTCTGAGGCCGAGTTGCATTCAGTGAGAATGCCTTGCAATGGCATCGTGCTGCAGCTGAGATGAATAATCGTCAATTACTCATGTGATTCAATGTGTGCCATTTCCTCACTCATCACAAATCTCTTCACATAAAAATGTACCTGTTGGCTGGCCGCACTGTGAACTGTATGTACAGTTCTATTTGAGAATTAACGATCATAGAACCTGCGTTGTTTCAGTGGTCCTCCCGCATGACGCCCGGAATTTGTGTCTCTCTCCACCCTTTGAACAATGATTAGGTTGCACTTGCATTATTGTGCGCAGTTCTGAACGCCACGATATTGGAAGGATGTGGTTGCATTACAGAGAGTGCAGACAAGATACACCAGAATGATGCCTGGATTGGAGGGCTTTAGTGTTAGCAGACATTAGATAAACAATGCTTAGAGTCATAGATTGATCCACCTTGTCCTTGCTGACCGTTGACATTCTGTGGGTCACATTTGCCTGTATTTGCCCCATATCCCTCAAAAACCCTTCCTATCCACATCTGTTCAAATTTATCTTTAAGTTATAATTGTTTCTGCTTCTACTGCCCACTCTCATAGCTTTTTCCAGATGTGAACTGTCCTTTAAGTGAAAAAGTTGCTCCTAAGGCCCATCTTAAATCGTTCCCCTCTCAGCTCCTGAACCCTAATGGGCCTGTCCCACTCAGGCGATTTTTCAGGCGACTGCCGGCGACTGTCAGAGTGGAACACATACATCGCTTCCTTCACCAGCCCGTTATTCAGGCAGGGGACAGGGCAAGCGGCGGGAGCACTGTCTGAGTGAAATTCAAAGTGAGTACAAAGCCAATGTGATACAGACCGATGAACAGGAAGGTTGGCGCTGTAATTAAGACTGTGAAAGCACAGTGTACTGGAAGGGTCACGTAAGTCCTTTAAGGGGGGGGGGGAGATGGGGGGGAAAGGAGTGGACAACTTTTAAGAAGCAAAAGATACACGGTTGTGAAGCTCGGTGGACATTAACATTACCGGTCGGTTATCTTTGGTTCTGAAAACCACTGCTTACGGTTTTTTTCCCAATGAGCCAATGAGATTCACCAGTCAGCACCAGCTACGAGAATCTACGAGAACCTTTGACCTCCTGGCAACCCACTTCCACTGCACCTACGGCACGAGAATTCTCGCTACTCCATGGCGGCTTCATTTTGGTCGCCGCTAATTTTTCAACATGTTGAAAAATTCGCGGCGACCATTATGAGGCCGCGAATAGTTGCCAGAATGCGGGAACTACTCATGATCATGAAGGCGACTACCCGCCAACCACCCGCGAACATGTGGCGACCATGTGGCCTAAAAGGTCGCCTAAGTGGGACAGGCCCATAACCCTCTTAATTCAATCCCTTTTCACCTTACACCATTGCCCTCTAGCATTAGAATCCCTTACCTTAGGAAAAGACTGTGAGCATTGACTTTATCCACGTTGCTCATGATCTTATACACCTCAATAAGGTCACCCCATGGCCTCCTACGTTACAAAGAGAGAAGTCCCAGCTGATGCCACCTCTCCCTATAATTCAATCCAGCAAACGCAGGTAACACCCTGGTGAATCTCTTCCACATCCTTTCTGACCTAATGACCACGTTCTTGTCGTTGGGCTTATTTTCCTTGTAGTGAAGGAGATTGAGGGGTGATCTAACCAAAGGATACAACAGTATGGGTAGGGTCGATTCTGATGCTCTTGAAAAATGTCTAAAGTTCCACAATCGACTCAGGAAGCAGGACATACCATCCTCTGCGCATGAAAGCGGAGGAGCATCTGGTGGCAGCAGCAAGTTTAACTTATTGTCACGTGTACTGAGGTACAGTGAAAAGCTTGTTGTTGCATGATATCCATTCAGCGGAAAGACTATACATGATTACAATCAAACCATCCACAGTGTACAGATACAGGATAAAGGGAATACCGTACAGTGAAAGATAAGGTCTAGTAAAGTCCATTTAAATATAGTCCGAGTGTCTCCAATGCCAGCTGGGAAGAAACAGTCCCTGAATCTGGAGGTGTGTGTTTTCACACTTCTGTGCCTCTTGGCTGATGGGAGGGCAGAGATGAGGCAGTGAGACTAGTCCTTGATTATGCTAGTGGCCTTGCTGCAGCAGTGTGAAGTGTAGATGGAGACAATGGAAGGGAGGTTGGTTTGTGTGATGGTCTGACGTCCACAATTCTCTTCAATTTCTTGCGGTCTTGGATGGAGCTGTTCCCAAACCATGCTGTGATGCATTCCGATAAAAATCTTTCTCCTGCTCATCTGTAAAAGTTGGTGAGAGTTGTTGGGGACATTCCCAACCTCCGGTGGTCTCGAGTCGTGGTGCTGACTGAGGCGGTCAGGGGAGACCCACCCACCAGCTGGGTGAGGGAGTGAATGGAGCACGGTCTGCAGCATCTACACAGAGCATCGTGCTGGACCGGGCCAACTCCATCGCTCCAGTGCAAGCAGAACACCAGGCCTTGAAGTGAAGTATATAAGAACTGCTACAAAATACAAAGTGTTGGTGTAACACAGTGAGTCAGGCAGCATTTGTGGAGGGAACGGACAGGCGACTTTTATGGTCAGGACCCTGATCAGCCAAAAGAGGTGTCCCGACCTAATACGTCGCCTATCCCTCCCCTCACCTCCATAGATGTTGTGTGGTCCACTGAGATCCTCCAACATTTTGTGTTTAATTCAAAATTCCAGCACCTACAGTTCCTTAGGCATCATAATATAAGAATTCCAAGTCTCTCTCGGCCAAGATCAGATGTTTCAGAGACTTGGAAGTTGCAAGATTGCGCCAGAAAGTGGTGACTCTCAGTGTACTGTTCCAGAAGTGGATTTATTGTACTTGTATATGGTATGATTTCATGCAGACCATGCAGAATGAACATTTCACTATAGCTCTGTACAAGTAACAATGAATAAAATGAGATTACGGCAACTGTTCATAGGTACTGCACCAGTACTCCAAGGGCGCGGTCCGACTATGGACTTTGAATCATTTTGGCGGCATCCAAATGTGTAATAAATACAAAAATAATTTCACTGTGCAGTTGTATATGTGCGAAATCATGCACTGTTGAGGTCAATTTCTCCTGGTAGGGATATCAAAAACAAGAGGACATGACTTCAAGGCTAGAGGAGACTTTTAAAGGGGATCTGAGTGTAAAGCTTTTTACATGTGATTACCTCTGTGGAACATGCTGCCACATGAGATGGTTGAATCAAATACATTTACTATGTTAAGGAGGCATTTAGATAGACACTCAATTAACCAAGGCACAGAAGGATATGGGTCTAATACAAGCAAATGGGTTTATTGGTATTGAGCAAAAAAAGTCAGCCTTGATGTGATGGACTGAAGGGCCCATTTTTAATGCTGTACAACTAGCACCATTGTATAGCGCAGAAATTATTGTCCAAGACTAACCAAGAACCATGCCTGTGCCTCACTGTCAATCATGTCCAGATTTGTCAAGTGGAGTGTTCTGCACCATAGCAAATGTTTCTAGATTGGACCTTTTGTGTTTGTCGATATTTTCACTACTTCATTCTGGATCACTCCCCAATCTGGTGGTTTGTGTAAAGATATATGTGCAAAATATATTAAAATTTTATCTCTGTCCACAGTTCTAATCTAAATTCCCTTGCCATCAAATCTCCACAAATAATAATGAACAAACAGTATTTTTCAGTAATATTGCTCAGTGAGAAATGTTGGTTTGGCCATAGGGAAAACAGCCCGAATGTTCTTTAAATACTGCCACAGGACCAATATGAAGTTGAGTAACTTTTCACTGTAACATTTTATCCATTTGAAATGAGATTAGTGTGGCCAATAAATGTTAGATTTGGCAATAACATCCAAATCTCAAAAAATTACTAACAGATAAAAGAAATCTTTGATTCTTGCAGTCCCATTCTGATTTGTCACCTTAGACTATGTGCTCTATGAGTATCATTCCAAATAATTGACACTCAACAGCTCTGGATTCGCAATGCAAACAAATCCATGATTGATTATCCAAGAGCAGTGAAATTGTGCACCACATTATTGATCAAGGCAATAGAGACAAACAGTTTCATAATTATCTTTGCCTTAGGCCAGGCGTGGGTCTATGAATGCAAGATCTATTTCTAAGATGCACGTTTTCTGTTCAGATGCACAGAGAAATATAGTTTGAAGGCAGTTGTGGTATTTCATTTCGTTAGTATAGTTACTACCACATTAGGGCACCACACATATTGGCTTTTAATTCATAAGAACTAATTAAAAAAATTTAAATAGCATGATTATTTTGGCTACAAGTCAATATACTTTAAAAAAAACTGTTATCATTTGGAGAGTTCTGGTTCCTGTTTTGCAGGACATACAGTGAGTACTTTAACCATTTCAGGCTGAAATATTACTGTGTTTATGATTTTACTATGTTAGTGCAATGAAACCCCTCTTGTTTTCCCAAAATTGCTTTTCATAAACTTTTATCATCCATCAGATTTATCTTTCAGTCATGAAGATACTACAGATTTGATTTATGTCTTGTTTTTTTTTTAGTATTGCAGTGAATCTGGAAAGTAAATGGACATGATCTATAATGTCACTCCTTTCTATTACCGTCTTTTTTGCATGTTTAAATTGTTGACTCAACCTGAGTCTAATTCCCATACAGTTTGCATGAGCCACACAGTGCTGCACAATGCAGATAAAAGCTAATAGTTTCCAGCCCATTTCCCATTGGCATATTTGCTTTAGGATGTTAAACACCACCACCTAAAAGATAAGTTCAACAAAAAGGTTGAAGCTATTATGCTGATTAATCATTTTGTGCAATAATTAATAAATCTCTAACTCTTATTGTCAAGAATGGTTTGTGGGTGATTTATCCTTAAAAACCCATTAAAGCTCACTTAATTTCAACAGAATAATCCCATGTTTGTAAAGTATGGAGATTTTTAAATTGACTTTTTATCTTGAATCTCCATTATTAACAATTAATCCAGGGTTGATGGAGGAGATGCCTGTTATTTTTCTTGCACCTAGCTAACTGCTACAATTCTAGCAGTAAGTTAGATGGGAATAATCCATTGGGAGCAGCAAAATCAATACTTTATCAAAGGGATGACAGCTGAAATTTCGTCACATAGCCGAGCTTAAAATTGAAAAGATTGGTTAGCCATATCACAGTTTTATTTGACACCAGAGTGCAGTATAAATCAATGAACAGCAGTGTTTTTGTTAAAACTCTTGTGAAGAGTAGTTGTGGAGTTTTGGAGACCAACATTTACAATGATATATCTACTAATCAGTGGACTGTCCATCTGGAGCTCCTGGTGTGTATGTCATTTCAGATCCCCTCCCCAATCTATGTCTGTCTTTAGGTTCCTTCGTTGCCAGGGTGAGATTGAACACAAAATAGAGGAGCAGCACCTCATATTCCACCTTGGTTGTTTATAACCCGACAGCATGATCATTGAATTCTCTAATTTCACGTAACCACCTCCCCCCGTGGTCCCTCTATCCAACCAGATACTCTCACACGTATACCGTTTCTCCACAAACATCCTGCCTCCTCTCAGCCAATTCTTCACCCAATCCATCTGCCCATCACCAAAGCACTCATCCTTTGAGATCCCCCCCTCCCCTATTTCCCATCTGCCCACATTACCTCCTTTATTTGGTCCCACATTCCATCTTACTTTCCCATCAGATTCCATTTTCTGCAGCCCCTTATCAGCCCATCCAATCACATTCCAGCCTCTGTCATTATCTTCACCCTCTCTCTGCCATCTGACTCCATTAGCCAATCCACCCTTCCTCACCTGAATGCACCTATCGCATGCCAGCTCTTGGCCCCACCTCCCTCACCTCTTTATCCTGCCTAACTGTCTTCCATTCTTTCAGTCCCAAGGAAGGGTCTTGACCAAAAATGGCAACTGTCAATTTCCCTCCACATATGTTTTTCCACTGAGTTTCTCACGCAGTTTGTTTTTAAATGCAGAAGGAGAATGAAAGAGATTAGTACGGGTGTAAGGGGTTATGGGGAAAAGGCAGGAGAAATGGGGATAGGAGGGAGAGATAGTCAACCATGATTGAATGGCATAGATTTGATGGGCTGAATGGCCTAGTTTTGCTCCTATCACTTATGACCTTATGAGATTGCAGGTTTTAAGACCAGGCAGGAATATGCTGTTTAATTTATATAAATGTTTGGCTAAACATTTTTGGAAAAGAAATGGAGAAGGGTGACGTCACTCGCAGCGCGAGCAAGAAGACAGCGTGGTTTTTTTCAAAGGTCTTGCGAGCGGCGCAGCCGGGCGACGTGACTCGCAGCGCGTGAACACAACGTGCAGCCATTGTGACGTCATTACGTTATCAGCCAAAGCGGTTTCATTTTCTAAGTTATTTGATATTTTTGAAAATTTTGATTAATAACTCAATAAATAAAGGTCCAAATTTTCAGGTAAGCCGATTTTTGACTTCACCAGATAAATCTCTACAGGAAAATGTAAAAGTTTTAGCATCAGGGTGTTGTTTTTTTTACACTTACACACACACACACACGCACGCGCGCACACACACACGCACGCACGAAATTAGATAGAGGGGCTCAAAATCAAAACAAGGATACAGGGACATATATAGATGAGGATTTCCACTGACTAGTTATTTAATTGATCTTAGAAAAGCAGAAATGGGAAAGCAGGATATCCAGCAGTTTAAACAAGCAATATCATTGGTAATTTTAAGGAGTCAATTGAATAAAACATTTGGAAAAAGAAATAGAATAGGAAAGGAAGGTGTATGGAACTTAAACATTGGCTTCCTTTCAATTGCTTTCTTACAATTGTAGAATAAAACACAGAACAAATCAAACTATAATAAAACCATTAATCCTGCATGCTCCGAGAATTGGTGATGCAAGATGAGTACATTTCCCAGAATATCAGATGTTATCCTGGTAATATTCCAGAACATTTTAATTTACTTTACTCTAGATGTCACACAATAGAATAGTATATGGCTTGGTAAATTAAAGGAAACATGGGAAACCTGGCCCCATAGCTCTCAAGGGGGTTTGTGAAACAGAATCGGGTCAGTTTTGAAGGAACTTGGAAAACGAACTGGGTAAGTTTCAAGAGAGTTTTAGTGAACGGAACCAGGTGAGTTTAAAGGGAGTGTGGAAACTGAGGGTATGGTAAGTAAAAAGGGAGATTAGAGTCTGAAGAGGGATCTTGACCAGATACATCACCTATCAATGTCCTCGAGGTATGCTTCCTGACCCACTGAGATACTCCAGCATTTTATGACTTTCCTCAGAATCTGCAATCCCTGCCAAACCATTGGGACTGAATAATTTGATAGCGGATAATTGGATTTTTACTTTTGTAATTGAAAATTATTTGAACTTCCATATGTGTCCTTTCTGAAGGCACATATCTTGCATAGATTATTCTTCCTTTGAATGCATGTTCACTGTTACTTTTATCAATTAACAATTTATAAATGTAGGAGCCAGAGCTATGATTCTTCATGGGTTATTTAAGGGATAATCCTCTACTTCTACGTCTACTTCTTGAATAAGAAATCACACATATTGTTTCAAGTTGGTTACAGGATAGTGGCAAATTATTGCTAATTCTGCAATCTTTCCTAATTTTATTCTCCAGCCATAGATTTCATGCCCCCTGATATTATCTGTCTGAAAGTGAACCAGATAAATTGCAGCTTTGATACTGTAATTGACCCTGGTCTTCAGCCCATATATTATTACTAGGAGCAGCAATTTACACGTCTGTTCACTGCTTGATTCCATTTATATTTCTCTTCATGACTGCCATGACTCTCCTTTCATGTCTGTGTGACTTGGTTACTCTAGTGCTCTCTAAGCTTCCCATTCGCACCATGTCCCATTCACCCATGATTGCTGATCCACATCGATACACAGTTTTAAAGTTCTCGCCCTCATTTTGAAATATTTTAATTGTCTCACCTGTCCCTATCTCTGTACTCTGCTTCAGTTCTACAGCTTCCAAGATCTCTGCTGTCTTCAGAGTCTTAACTCAACTCTGATTTTAATTGTTACAATCATTGCTGATGGCTAAGTTTTGCAGTATCTTTACTACATTTCTCTATCATGCTACCTCTCATTCAGCTATGACACTCCTTAAAATCAACCTCTGTAAAAAGCCTCTGCTCATTTGTACCTCCTTACGTGGTTTGTTTTGTAGTTCTTTGTTGAAGTGCCTTGGAACGTTTGACACTGACTAAGTGTCATTTGTAGCCCAAGTGCATTGAGAACATGGGTGGTTTCTGTATTTTTATCCCTGCTTATAAAAATGGATCTGCATTTACTGAACCTTGAACTTGGAACTTTTTGTGCCTTTTTTAAACATTTCATAGCAAACTAGCCACCTACATTTTTTTTGAAGATTTTATTTCTCCATTTTGTATTTTTGCTTTGTAAGGGAATGTGCTGATTTGTGTGCATTGGTCTTATTTTTTCATAACTGTTGTTTTCCGAATTGAAAAATTCGTCATTACGTCCAGACCCATGGAGTCTAAGAGTGAAACAATGTTTTTTCTTTCAATGCTTTCATTGAAGAGTCGTAAGTTGTCTGTTGTGTTTGCTCTTTATTAGATGGTGTGTATGATGTGGTTACGATTGGAGCTCCTGCAGCGCACATTCGGGGGTTTCGAAATGGAGGTCTTCGCAGGCAACTGTACAGATTTGAGGGAGAAAAGAGAAAGTAAGTTAACAAGAAACTGCTTAGCAACGAACCTCAAATATTCAGTTGGCTTCTGCTTTAACTGGATTAATATGATGAACTAAATTGAATTACTTGGTTTCTTTAAAAGATTTTAGCTTCCTCCGGTATATCTTATGTTACCATTGCTTAATAGTTCAATCTGTTGAGTGAATGTTTTCAGTTTATTCAGAAGTGAACAGTTTATTGATGGATAGTGGAGAAGTCTTGTTGTTGCAAAGACTGAATCAGCATATGTGCTATGATAGATAGACAAAATACTGGAGTAACTCAGAGGGACAGGCAGCATCTCTGGAGAAAAGGAATGGGTGACATTTTGGGTCAAGATATTTAGACTTTCAAAAGTATCACAGGTTTTGCTGACCAAGAAATAACCTCGGGATTAGATCACATGAGAATGAAGCAGGACCATTCATCCCTTGAAGATGACGGCTGTTCTTCTATCTCAAGATGATTTGTTACCGATAATTATATTCTTTGACTCTGCTAATATGTAGAAATCCACAAATCCTGTTTTTTGGATGAAATTAATGACAGTCTACACAGTTTGTTGATGTAGTGAATTCTAAAGATTTGGCACTGTTGGGGTGGAAAAAAAATCTAATTTCAGTATTAGGTACCCCTTATTAAAGTGTGATGCCTAATCTTCATGGTTCTTGGCCAGGGGTAGATCATCTCATTTGTTTACTATTGAACTCTAAGAGTTTTGTACATTGCATTGAGATCACATCTCATTCTTGGCCATATATGTCTTAAATGTTGTTATTGTTCCTTCCTGCACCACCTCAACTGGCAGCTTTCTCGATGCCAATTATACTTTGTGAAAAATATCTTCCTCAAATCCCTTTTAAACCTTTGCCCTCTCATCTTAAACCTCTGCCCTCTAGATTCAGATACCCCGACCATAGAAAACAGACACTAGCTATCTACCATGTCTGTGTTTGTCACAATACGTCCATCATAGAACCTCATAATCTACTTTATACCAGAGAAAACAAATCTAGTCTTTCTAGAGAAGGGTCTCAACCCAAAACATCACCTATCCATGTTCTCCAGATATGCTACTTAACCTGCTGAGTTACTTCAGCACTTTGTCTTTTCTAACCTACACAATCTCTCCTCATAACTCAAACCTTTAATCCAACTAATATCCTTGTGAATTGTACTGTCAAGTTTAACCATGTCCTTCCTATAATGTGGTAATCAGAACTGAACACAATATTCCCAAGTGTAGCTTAACCAACATTTTCTACAACAGTGAAATGATGTCTCAACTCTCCATACACTTTCCTCGCCACTCTGTGTACCTGTGTTCCCATTGTCATGGAACTGTGCGCGTGTGCACCAAGTTGTTTCTGTTCAACAACACTCCCCAGGGTCCAATCATTCATTGTGTATGGCCGACCCTGATTTAATGTTTCACTTATCCGAATTAAATTCCATTACCCACTTTTCCAGTTGATCATAATCATAATTACTATATTAGCCAAGTATGTTTTGCAACATACAAGGAATTTGATTTGCTGTACTGTCATACCAATAAAAAGCAACAAAACACACAAAATACATTTTAATATAAACATCCACCACAGACTCCTCCACATTCCTCACTGTGATGGAAGCCAAAACAAAAGTTCAATCTCTTTCCTTCTTTGTTCTTCCGCGGTCGTGGGCCTCGAGCCTTCCGTTGACTGGGCGATCTTGACTCCCGTAGCCGGCGGCGGGTCCTCCATGTCGGGGCGATCAAGCTCCTGCATCAGGGGGGGTTTTCAGCTCCCCACGCCGGGCGATCTACCCCGGGTCGGGGCTGGTCGAAACCTTCTGCGACTGGAGCTTCCCGACATCACCCTCTACCCGAGACTGCGAGCTCCTCGATGGTGAAATCCGCAGGCCGTGTTTGGAGCATCGATCCCAGGCAAGGGATCGCAGGCTCCGATGCTACGTCCACGGCCCCGCGGTGGGGCTCAAAGTCAGTCTCGAGCAAAGGCCGTCAGCTCCGTGATGTTAGGGCGCAGAGCAACCGGAGATACGATCCAGAATACAATCGCATCTCCAGCAAGGTAAGAGATTGGGAAAGAAAGTTTCCCCCGACCCCCTTCCCCACCCCTCACATAAAACAAACCAGAGAACATTAACACATACTTTTAAAACACACTAAAAATAACAAATAAGACGAAAAAACACAGACCGTTGGCGAGGCTGCCATCGCTGATGGCGCCACCCGGTGGAATCCTGTTGTAATCTTAGATATCTTTACTGTCCACTGTGCCAACAATTTTGGTATCATCTGCAACATTACCAATCATGCTACCTACATTACCATAAAATGTATTAATATATAGAAAAATAACAAGAGGATCCACGCTGATTCCTGTGGTCTACCACTTGTCTCACGTCTCCGTTCTGAAAAATAACCCTGCTCTACTGCCAAGCCAACTTTGTATCCAATTTGCTAATTGGATCTAATGCGTTCTAGCCTTGCAGACCAGCCTACCATCGAGAACTTGGTCGATATTGCCTTTAACAAGTCTTTTAACAATATCTACCAGGCTGTCTTCATTAGTCCAATTCAAAAAATTTAATCAAATTGCTGAGGCATGATTTTCCAAGCACAAAGCTATGCCATCGCTAATCAGTTCTCGACTTCCCTAATGCAAATAGATCAAACATTCAGAATCCTCTCCGGTAACTTTCCCTGTTAGGTAATGTTAGGCATACTGGCTTGCACTTTCCTGACTTATCCCTGCTACACTTCTTAAGTAAAACACTACATTAGCCACACTTCAGTTTTCTGATGTATCAACTGCTGCTGACAAAATTGCAAATATCTTAGACAATGTCGTCATATTCCCTTCTCTTGCTTCCCATAACATTCTTTGCTCAGATGCTGGGGATTTGAGATCAGGCCTCCACCAGGAGCAGTTATTCCAGCAGTGACCAATGCTGGAAAACGTCATCTAATTCGATTGGTTAGTGTGAAGGATCAGGTTGTGCGGTGATCATGAACAAGTGTAGGAAGGAACTGCAGATGCTGGTTTAAACCGAAGATAGACACAAAAAGCTGGAGTAAGTCAACTCGACCCAAAACATCAACCATTCCTTCTATCCAGAGATGCTGCCTGACCGCTGAGTTATTCCAGCATTTTGTGTCTATCTTCGATCATGAACAAGTGTTGCACACCAAATAGATTAGTGAGAACGAGATTACAGTAGCTGATTCTGTTCTGTCAGTTTTTGTTGCACCTAGAGTGAGCCTAGTTTAGCAACTTTTTTTCATGATTAAATTGCTTGGTTAGTCATAGAGCTACCAACCATTGACGAATATTGCAGAACCTCCCCCTTAAGTGTACGTTCTGCTTTTGCTATCATGATTGTTTCTTCGAAATGGTGTTCAACGTGAAGCTGTACAGATTCATCACCTGAAAGATGATGGGAAATGTTAATCTGCAGAACGTTTCCTTGCTCATGTTTCACCTGATGCTTGTGTCCTCATGGGATCTGGAATGAATGAGAGAACCTCAGGATCACTCCATCACTATCATTGTGCTTCATATAAAATGACGAAACTACCAGTGAAGCAGAGCAGATCTTGGTGTCTTGAGAGACGACATTAGGATGCTGACTGGCAGCTATGATTTTGCATTTGTTTAATCAGTCTACATAACATTTCTCTCAAATTTGTCACAAAATCCCAGTTGGTAATGGAGAAGACTGTGTTAGGTTAATAGGTGCAATTTTGTCCAACTCCAAGCTTAGGTTGATGTTGGATGCTTTAATTCTCCTTTGCAACAGTTTGATGTAATTTCAATATGAAAGGCAAATAAAAATATAAATAACAAGGGTGTTGCACTGATGGGGAATCCACAGACAGCTTTCTGTTGGTTTGATTTTTGCTGGACTGCAAATTTCAGAAAAGTTTATTTCATGTGTCCACCATCTCACAAAATATTGTTTTTATTAATCTTCAATGTTAATCAAGGCATACATTTTGCACTTAGTCCTCTTCTACAAAGTTTGTTGATAAGATGTTATTCATTTGCACCTAATTTTTTTAATCTCCAAGAATTAAAATGTGAGCTATTCAATGTTAATTTTTGGCATCAAACAGTTTGATTAGTATGGGTGTCATGTGTTATGGGGAGAAGGCAGGAGAACAGGGTTAGGAAGGAAAAATAGATCAGCCACGATTAAATGGCGGAGTAGACTTGATGGGCCGAATTGCCTAATTCTGCTCTTATCACTTATGACCTTATATAATTTCAAAAGCCTGTGTGTTACCTTCCTCCAATTTTGTTTTCTCTAGAAAAAAAATAACTTGGCCTTTCACAAACAGTGAATTTAGGCTAAAAAAATATTCTAAACAATGAAGTCCCAATAATGGTAGTTAGTTGAGTTTTAAATCCTGCACAGAAGATAAATAGGGAACAAAGATGGGGTTTAAATTATTTATTAAATTAAGTTATTTTATTATTTTAATCTCCAAGAATTAAAACATGAGGTGCTCTTAAATGTTATTTTTTGGCATCAAAGAGTTTGGTTTCCAGGTTAAAAAAAAGCATTTACAGGGTAAAGAACAAAACTTAATTGGTTTTCAAACAAAATTAGTAAGTATTTTTCTTGTTAGCTGTTCCATGAAATTCAATGTTGCGGCTATGGTGAGGTTTCAGGCATTAGAACTATTCTGACAATAAATTGGATTGTGCTCAACTCAGCCAGCCCTTCTTATTCATCTTGCAGTCAGTAAGGAATGGAATTGCAGTGACTTGATGGACTGAAATTACCTCCTTTTCCATTTTTGAAAGGAAGCAGGTGTAGATCATTATTTGAAGCACAATGTTTGCTTTATCGCTGGTGAAAATGTCTTGGTCTTCGTTGCATTAATAAGTAAACTTTAGTATCACAAGATGTATTATCATAATAGATCACATGGAATTCCCTTTTTGGTAATAGACCTGTATTGTGCATTTCACATGCTACAAATAAATTGGCAGATCTGCATAAACGTAAACTTTTCATATTTGGCTGAACATGAGCGTTTGTTATTTGAGTCATCAAAAAAGGAGGGAAAAGAAGTGTTATGATATTTTTTCAATTATTATTGAATAGACTTCTTTCCAAAGTATTGCTAGTTTCTTGTGCTGGAAGATTTATTTCTACTGGCAGGCAACAATATATTTGTTCTTCTTTTCTAGTTCAGCGTACCAATATATTTACTATTCGCCTGAAGACACGACCAAAGCAAAAGAAGTTATAACCAACATTTATAAGCTTCACCCTCGTATATTGAGCAACACAGATCTTCTTCTTGCTGCAGCAAGACACCACTCCAGTGACAGCCTCAAAGATTCATTGAAAACACTCAGTGAAATAGTAAGAATTCAGACCATTTAAAAAAAAAAAAGAACATTGATTTTTGTGGTGCCGTTTGTTCTCATACATATTATCTTCCACCTTAATCTTCAGTTAACGCTTTCAGCTAAGTATTACAGGAATGGATAATTTGGTGATGAAGGTAAACATGTCCATCAGTATTTCTCAGATATAGGTGTATTATGATCTCCATCCAGGAATAGTCACTCCAGGTGAAGCAGTGATTCATTTGCACTTCTTCCAAGCGATTTGGTGTTCACAATTTAGTCTCCTCTTTATTGGTGAAACCAAATGCAGATTGGGTTTGGGTGACTATTTTGTGGAGCACCTACATTCAGTCCACAGTGGCAACCACAGGCTCCCTCTACCTGCCTCTTCAGTGCTCTATCTCACTCGCACTCTGATCTATCAGCCTGTGGTTTCCTACACCGTTACAATGAGCCAGAATGCAAGTTTGAGGAACAACAGCCCATCTCCCATCTGGGCATGTTACCAGCTTCTGGATTCAATACAGGTTCACCACTGATTTCAAATATTATCCCCCATTTTGTCTGTCCCCTTCTACCCATATCCCTCCCACCAGTTTTATATTTCACTCCTCCTCTCATCTTATGTGATATCCTTTTCATCTCTAGCCTTCGTCACTTACTTCGCCCATCTGCCAATCACCCCCGCCCCCCCCCCCCTCACCTATATCCACTTTTTGCTTGCCATCCTTTGTCATATCTTCATTTCTCTTTTCCAGCTTTATTCCCCCCTACTATCATGTCTGAAAAAAGGATCCCAACCCCAAACATCATCTGTCCATTCCCTCTATGGATGCTGCCTGACCCACTGAGTTACTCCAGCACTTTGTGTTTTGTTCAAGATTCCAACATCTGCAGGGTTTTTTTAATTTCCTTTTGATTTGTTGATGTCAGAATTAACAAATCCACTTTGGTTATTTCTGTTATTAAAGGATTTGCAGGTAGTTATCTTTAATGGTTAGTTCTTTAAGTAATAGTTATTGAATGTGTTAACTATTTTTTGCTCCTTTTCACTTATAGAGTCATACAGCACAGAATGGGGTACTAACCCCAACTTACCCCAAAGTAAGCATGCAGGTACAGCAGGCAGTGAAGAAAGCGAATGGCATGTTGGCCTTTATAACAAGAGGAGTCGAGTATAGAAGCAAAGAGGTCCTTCTGCAGTTGTACAGAGCCCTAGTGAGACCACACCTGGAGTATTGTGTGCAGTTTTGGTCCCCTAATTTGAGGAAGGACATTCTTGCTATTGAGGGAGTGCAGCGTAGGTTTACAAGGTTAATTCACAGGATGGCGGCACTGTCATATGCTGAGAGAATGGAGCAGCTGGGCTTGTACACTCTGGAGTTTAGAAGGATGAGAGGGGATCTTATTGAAACATATAAGATTGTTAAGGGTTTGGACACGCTAGAGGTAGGAAACATGTTCCCGATGTTGGGGGAGTCCAGAACCAGAGGCCACAGTTTAAGAATAAGGGGTCAGCCATTTAGAACGGGGACGAGGAAACACTTTTTCTCACAGAGAGTTGTGAGTCTGTGGAATTCTCTGCCTCAGAGGGCGGTGGAGGCCGGTTCTCTGGATGCTTTCCAGAGAGAGCTAGATAGGGCTCTTGAAGATAGCAGAGTCAGGGGAAATGGGAAGAAGGCAGGAACGGGGTACTGATTGGGGTTGATCAGCCATGATCACATTGAATGGCGGTGCTGGCTCGAAGGGCCTACTCCTGCGTCTATTGTCTCTTATCCATGCCGACTAAGGTGCCCCATCAAACTTAGTCCCATTGACCATGTCCATCTAAATCTTTCCTATCTTTAAATGTTGTTATTGTATCTGAGTTATTGAGTGAAAATGTTACCCCTCGGGTTCCTATTAAATCTTTCCCCTCTCACTTTAAATCTATGTCCTTTAGTTCTTGATTCCCCTTCAGGATAAAGGACTGCATTCACCAACCAATTCCTCACATGATTTTATACACCTCTATAAGATCACCCCTTAGCCTCCAACGAATAAAGCCAGCCTACCCAAACTCTCCCTATAGTTCAGGTCCTCGAGTCCAGGCAACATCCTCGTAAATCTTCTCTGCAGGGTAACCAAACTAAACACAATACTCTAAATGCAGCATCAACAATGTATTGTGCAACTGTAACATATCCATCCACATTGATTATATTTTAAAGTTGTCATCTCGTCCTTTACTGTAATTTTCCCTTCATTTATTAGTTGTTCTTGCTACTTTGTTTATCATCTGTTCCACCCTTATTTTTACTTCTTTCTATTCCCCACTGCTCAATATTAAACCACTTTTGAAATTCGCAATAAACTTTCTTGATTTTAACCTCGATTTCACAAGCTTTAAAGGGTGAACAATACTGTTTACATTGGGTAGCTGAATTTATCGATACATTAAATAAGTTATTGTTCTTTGTGACCAAATCAGGACTCAGTATTCAAGATATCGCCCAACTGATAAGAAATAAAGAATTAGTATTATACTAATTATCTACACTACTATCTTAACTAGTATTTGCGTAGACCCTTATATCTTCAAGTCTCAGTAAAAAAAGCACAGCAACATAAGGAGAAGGAGTAGCCCATTTGGCCCTTTGCTTGCGAAACGTACAGATACCACTGATCTTTTAGTCACAAAAGGCGGATCAGACAGCCTCTTGACCTGAAACGTCACCTATTCCTTTTCTCCAGAGATGCGGTCTGACCAGCTGAGTTACTCTAACATTTTGTGTCTATCTTTGGTTTAAACCAGCATCTGCAGGTCCTTCCTACACCACTGATCTTTTACCTTAGTGCCACTTTCCTGTATAGTGCCACAGACCCGTATTGTTTGATTCCCTTAACACATGTAAACTATTGATGTCTGTCTTTAGTGTACCTGGTGACTGACCCTCCACATCTTCCCTAGATAATGAATTCCATGCCCTCTACATGAAAGAGCTCCTGAACAATTGATACCCCTCGCATCTACTTTGAATTTCTCCCCTCTTGCTTTAATCTTATTTTAGACTTCGCCACCAAGGGAAAAAAAAATCAGTCCACCCTCAGAATTTTCTAAACCTCTGTAAGGTCATCTCTCAGCCTCCAACATTCCAATGAGAATAAACCCAGTTTGTAGGAAGGAACTGCAGATGCTGGTTTAAACTGAAGATCGACACAAACTGCTGGAGTAACTCAGTGGGACAGGCAGCATATCTGGAAGGAATGGGTGACGCTTCGGGTCGAGACCCTTCTTCAGTTTGAACATCTGCCATGGACCAGCAACATAGAAGCACCAGGCAAGAAGGCATGCCAACCCCACACTTACTCAGAAAATTGAGGAAATTCAGCTTGTCGTCAATGACTTATAAACTTCTACAGAAGCACCATAGAAAGCACACTGGCAGATTGCATCACAACTTGGTTTGGGAACAGCTCCAGCCAAGACCGAAAAAAATTGCAGAGAATTGTGGATGTAATCTAGTCAATCACATAGACCAGACTCCCCACCACTGACTACATCTAAAACTTCATGCTACCTTGGAAAAGCAGACATTATAATCAGACTTGTCCCAACCCAGTCATTCCTTCTTCTTCGCACTCTCTTCAGTCAGCAGATACAGAAGCTTGAAAGTGCAAAAGGCCAGGACAGCTTCTTCCCCTCTGTTATCAGGCTTCTCAACGGTCTTTCCATAAGCTACGGTACAGTCCGATTCACCTTTACTCCATTGCTGATATTGGTTTTTGTCTCTAGAACTGGTGTGTTTCAATGCTGAGAACTATGTTATGTACACTTTCTCTTTGCTCTACCTATTGTACTTGAGTTTGGCTTGTTTATATCTTTGTATTATCTGATTCAATTGGACAGCATGCAATACAAAAATTTTAAATATACCTTGGTACACGTGACAACAATAAATCTAAACCTACTCTCACACTCAAAACCTTAACATATAAAGTGAAAACAAGCCATATGCCTTCTTGAATACTTTATCCGCCTGTGTTGACATTTTCAGGGAGCTATGAATTCGCATCTCAAGGCTCCTCTGTACATCGACATTCCTGAGTTTCCTGTCTTTTAATGCGAGATGTGACATTTCACTTTTGTACATCAAGCCAGGTAGAACCTATACAATCAGTTCCAGCGAGTATTGCAGAAGAGAGAGATCTGGTAGTGCGGGTGCAAGTGGACAGTGTGGTGAAGAAGGCGTTTGGCATATTTGCCTTTATTGCAATGAGTATTGAGTACAAAAGTAGTTGGTGTGATCACACTTGGAGTAATGTGTGCAGTTACATTTGCCCAGCTATAGGAAGGATGTTATTAAGAGTGTTGAAGAGATTAACTAGGAAATTAACTGGGCTTAATTATAGGGAGAGGGTGGATAGGCAGGTTTTTTCTTTGGAGAGTAGGAGGCTGAAGATGACCTTATTGAGATGTATAAGATCGTGAGGGGCATGGATAAAGTGGATCCTCTCAGCCTTTTCCACAGGGTAGAGGATTGTAAAATTAGAGGGGATAGGCATAAAGTGAGAGGGGGGGATATTTAAGAGGGACCTCAGGAGCAACTTTTTTTCACATAGAGGATTGTCCTTAGCAGCTGCCAAAAGGAAATTTTAGAAACGGATACAATTACAACTTTAAAATAGATTTGAACAGATATATGGATGAAAGGTTTAAAGGGCTGTGTACCAAATGCAGGCAAATGGGACTAGTTCAATGCGCCAACTTGATGGGAATGGACAAGTCAGACTGAAAGGCCTGTTTCCATGCTGTATAGCTCTACGACTCCAGTGTGTGATGTATCCTTTCACAACTTTCTTCATAATCTACTATTCCGCTAACTTTTATAGCACGAGCCCCAGATATGCATCCTGGTCTAGACTTTGCTGTTTCTAGAATTGAAGGATGCTGTTACCCTGCATGTTTTAGCCATTGCATTCATCCAAATAGCTGTGTTGGATATATTACACATTTCCCACTTTGAAACTCACGAATGCACTCGAGCCATCAGTCAGGCATTATTTTCTGCATGTGTAGGAAGGAACTGCAGGTGCTGGTTTAAATCCTGCACCTGCTGGAGTAACTCAGCAGGACAGGCAGCAGGTCCGGAGAGAAGGAATGGGTGATGTTTTGGGTCGAGACCCTTCATCAGACTGGTTTGGGATAATGGAAACAAGAGATATAGACGGTGATGTGGAGAAATAAAGAACAAAGAATGAAAGATATGCAAAAAAGTAGTTGGAGAGCAGGAGGCATCACGGAGGGGGAGCAGCGAGCGAGGATGTTGCAGAACTCTCGTTGGAGAGAGGAGGAGAACTTCTTCAAAGTAGACATACCTTGAGGAGATTTCGCAGTGGAGCAGATGACCTGAAACATCACCCATTCCTTCTCTCCAGAGATGCTGCCTGAGTTACTCCAGATTTTTGTGTCTATCTTCGGTTTAAACCAGCATCTGCAGTTCCTTCCTACACATTTTGTCTGCTCCACTGCAAAATCTCCTCAAGGTATGTCTACTTTGAAGAAGTTTAATATCATAGATGTGCCAACTTACCAGGATTACAAATTTCCTGGAGTTTCCACCTTATTCCATCCCTTGCATTCTTTCTTTTATCCGCACTTTTGCTGTAACACTATAATCTGCATGGTTTGATTGTAATCATATATGGATGATTTACTGGATTGCAGGCAAAATTATTTTTTTCACTATTCCTCAGTACACTTAATAATAATAACCCAATACACCGGGGGGTGGGGGAGATCAGTGGCAAAGTCTCTAATATATCTCCTAGTGCCCTTTTTATAAGTGGAACTGGTGGAATTGTTGGGAATGGAATGATATCCTGTTTTTGCTATTTATGCATTGCAGGAGTTACAGGAAAGGGGAGAAAATTGGTTAAAGTTAAACAACATTTAATTGCACGTCGGCTGCATTTGAATGTAATAGCATTGAAAAGTTTTTAGAGAAGGATAAAACTAAATAACAGCTTCTTATCTCAGTAGGCCTGCAGGAACTCCGCATAAATATCCTTTAAAGAAGGAAGTTGGTTCTTCCTGTCCTAGTTAGCACAGGGCATGTTTGTACAATTGTTGCGTGTATTCTGAATTAAAAATTGCGAAGGAAAGTTAATAGAGAAAAGAATCTTTATTTCTGAATTTTTCCGATTCATTTTTCTTCAGTGGGGCAGCATGGTAAAATTGTGTACAAGATAAGATCTGACACACTAGATTGTTAATAAATTACAAGTGTTCATTGATAGTGTTTGCCCTGGGGCTAGAAATGGAACCTAATTTATACATGTTTTGAACTTCGTTCTAATCCCAACTAGTTAGAATACATGGGCCCAAGCTAGGTTGTGTTAAAGTCACAATGGGTGCTGATTTTCTCATGATAAAGGATGCAAAACTATTACCACCATTGATACTTTGCAGCAGAGCATATTTTTGCCAGCTTTATACAATTTCTTTATTTCTAGCTCTGTAGACTTACTCTTATTATGGAAATAAAAGGGATGTGTATAATTGACATCCTGAATAATTGAATAGTTTAAATTCCAATGAATACACACAACAATTCTACCAACAATTCTGTGCTAACGAGGACAGGAATAGCCAACTTCCTTCAGTGAGACTGATCAGGGAATTGCACTCGTAGATATTGGCACTGCACATGATGAGGGCTTTACCGACAGTCCAGGCAGAAAGGGTTGTATAGATTGTCTCCCTCCACTTCCTGTTATTGTCTGCCTTCTGCTGCTCACCGCATAACTAGTTGGTAAATAGTTGGTAGTTGGTGGCGCGACTCACGTTGCAGCGGCCCCTACAGCCTGTCTGTTTTTTTTTAATTTTTTTGTCTAGTTAAATGTAGTTGTCATGTTTTTTTAATACTGTTTTTAACTGTGTATATGTGGGGGGCGGGGGGGGTGGGTGGGAGAGGAAACTTTTTAAAATCTCTTCCCTGCACGGGAGACCCGACCTTTTCCCTGTTGAGTCTCCGTTGTCGTTGGGGCCTAGCACCGTGGAGCTGCGGACTTACCATCGTGGGGCTGGCCGGCCTCGGAGCGTGAGGAGCAGTGGTGGCTCGCTGCTGCGGCCCGACTCTGGAGCTCGGAGGCTCCAGCTGCAGGCTGATGACTGTGACATCGGGAGCTCGCGGGTCCGGGTGGGAGACCGCTTTTCGGAGCTCCCGCAACGCAACTTCTCCAGCCGTGTCGCGGGGTTGGAACGACCCGGAGCGGGGCCGTACATCGCCCAGCGCGGCTTTAATGGCCGCAGGACATTCCAACGCCCACCAGGGGCTCCAACTTTGTGACATTTGGAGCGGGGCCGTACATCGCCCGGCGCGGCCTTAAATGGCCGTGGGACTTACCATCGCCCGCCTGGGGCTTCAACATCGGGAGAAAAATGGTGCAGGGGAGAGAAAAGACTTTGCCTTCCATCACAGTGAGGAGGAGATTCACTGTGATGGATGTTTGTGTGAATTGAATTGTTTGTGTGTCTTGTAGAAATTGTTCTGTTTGTATGGCTGTAGAAACAGAGTTTCGTTTGAGCCTCATTGAGGTTCAAATGACATGGAATAAATATTGAATTGAAATATTGAATTGAATTAATGAGGTTTTCTCCTGAGGGCAAAGTTATGTGGTACGCAGTAGATTACCAGAAATGTTGACATGATCTCTGTTAAGTATCCTATGCATCTTGCACCAATCCAGACCATGGAAGCATTCTATTAGCTTGTTAATTGTCAACTCTATCAGATTTTCTGTCACAATATGGTATTCATTGCCTACCTATGGTCTTATGCCATATTGTCTAGTCATACTCCAGTTAAGGGGCTGTCCCACTTGGGCGACCTAATTGGCGAGTTTAGAAGAGTTTGAAAAAATGACATGTTGAAGACCTCCTTCGACTATGTTGAAGACCAGCTTTGACTAGCTACAACTAACTTCGGGAAAATTGGACACCGAATAGTGGAAAGTGAAGACGACCTCCTTCGACCTCCCTTCAACTATGATGAAGACTATCTACGACTACCTTTGACTTCCCTCGACCACCTACGATTAACATGATGACCTACTACGACTAAACCTATGAGTAAATAAAATATAGATTTTTTTCCATGGCGACCTTTTTTTACTCACGGGCATTTTTTAACATATTGAAAAAAACACCGCGACCTAGCTGAGGCCCCGAGTATGGGGAAACCACTCTCGAGCATGAAGGCGAGTTACGAAGACCTCCTACGACCTCATGTCGACCATGCTGCGAGTATGAGTCGAGGGCAAACTCGTCAGAACTCGCGGATTAGGTCGCCCAAGTGGGACAGGCCCTTTAGGCTTTGAGTAGGGAAAACCTTCCAGTTTTTGTAATGGAGTGAATTGAAATTCAGCACCTACACGGTGACAAACATGCAGACCTATGGAACTTAACAGCTCACGGAAAGCTGCAGACCTCTTAAAGCTGCTCACTGTGGAAGTCTGTTAAGGCTCTGTCTTACGTGTTTGCGGTCATCGGCGGTGAAGCGCGGCTTCGCCTGTAGAGTGGACCGCACGGCAACGGCGAGAGCGCCGAGCCTATCCACGGGAGCGCCGCACGGATGCTGCGCGGGGGCCGTGTGATTCAAATACAGCTGGTCCCACGTGCTTGCGGTAAGTAAAAAAAAGGGCGGGCCGACTGCGATGACGTCGGCCCGCCGCACGTGACTCACTAGCGGCGCTGTAGCAGTGGCTGTGCCTGCGGCCGTGCCGCACACGTGCCTCACTGGCGGAGGCTGTGGCGGTGCAAGTTTGACGCACGGCGCTCGAGCCACACTGGCGGCGGCCGTGCGGGCGGCCGTGCCGCACTCGTGCATCACTGGTGGAGGCTGTGCGGTAGGAAAATATTTTTCAACAGTGTAGGTTTTATTTTAGCACCGTGCGGTGTTGGGAACACCGCCGCACGGCCCCGGAATTGTGCGTTCTCACGAGTGCGCGGTCTATGGCGGCAGATTATTCCCGTTTCGCCGCCAATGACCGCAGACTCGTGAGACAGGCCTTTTAGTCTCTGACTAGAAACACTTAAATGCAGTTCAAGGTCTTTGAAGAAGGAATTTCGGTAACATTTTGATATTTGACTCAGCACTGAAATTTGACAAACAAGTCAATGCCGTGGTAAAAGCTAGCTTCTTTCAGCTTCGGACGATAGCTAAAATAAAACAATTCCTCCACTTTGATGACCTCGAAAAGATCATCCACACATTTATCTCCTCCCGCCTAGATTACTGCAACTCCCTTTGCACTGGCATCAGCCAATCTTCCCTGTCCCACCTGCAACTGGTCCAAAACGTCGCAGCGAGACTCCTGACGGGCACCCGAAAAAGGGACCACATCACCCCGATCCTGGCCTCTCTCCACTGGCTCCCTGTGCGGTTCCGTATACATTTCAAGATCCTCCTCTGTGTCTACAAAGCCCTCAATGGGCTTGCCCCCACCTACATTAAAAGTCTTCTTACCCACCACTCCACCTCCAGGTCCCTCAGATCGGCCAACTTGGGGTTGCTGAATATCCCGCGGTCTAGGCATACTCAGGGGCGACTGTGCCTTTGCGGTTGCAGCTCCTAGACTGTGGAACAGCATCCCCCTTCCCATCAGAACTGCCCCCTCCATCGACTCCTTTAAGTCAAGACTAAAAACGTATCTATACTCCCAAACCTTTCTTGACGTCCTCTGAGCGAGGGCTATATGTATATATGTATGTAGTTTGTTTGTTTATACTATTCTTATAACAAATGTAAAGTACTTTGGCCAACGAGAGTTGTTTTTTTAAATGTGCTATATAAATAAATGTGACTTGACTTGACTTGACGATCTATCACTTGACAGTCACTGGAAATGTTGTCCATTCCTTACATTGAGTTTGAAAGATGTGGCCAGTATAGGGACCAAATAGTTATTTTAGTGTTGGTCATATGCATACTGTTCCACATTGAGGTTTAGCTAGGAGACAGGATCCTAAAAGACTAGGCAGAAATAGCCTGCACCTCCCTCTTTCAGCAGCTTCCCCGAATCTGCATGGAATGCTAACTGTCCCAATCATGTTTCCACTAGTGGGAGAGTCTAGCATCAGAGGGCATAGCCTCAGAGTAAAAGAACGTACCCTTAGAAAATAATTTCTTTATTCTGAGGGTGCTAATTCTGTGGAATTCATTGCCACAGACAGCTGTGGAGGCCATCATTTTATATTTTTAAGGCAGAGATTGACAGATTCTTGATTAGTAAGGGAGTCAAGGGTTACGAGGGGAAGACAGTAGAATGGGGTTGAGAGGGAAACATAGATCAGCCTTGATTAAATGGCAGAGTAGGCTCGATGGGTCGAATTCCGCTCCAATGACCAAACTTATGAACTTATCTTATGATAGATATTTCCATGGGGAATGCTCACCAATATAACTGGTTTGTGCAGAAACTTTCAAGTGAGCATCAGCTACAGCTTGCCTTTGTCACTAGAAACAGCTCTTGAAAGCAGAAAACATTTGTAGAGTTATGTCTATGGCTAGAGAACATGAATGGAACAAGTTATCAGTGGTTGATGATAGACTTAAATTGTATCTTTGATGAGAAAATTGTGGTAAAGTCAGATTCTGCGTCCTACATCTAGCGGTGAGATGTAGAGCAGAATTTATAATTATACTAGACTAAGTGGGACCCGTTGGGTCCCATGTTCACATCGGAGGGCTGGTCCCCCAACGCAATATTCCACCTCTCCACCAATTCCAATATTGGTGGCCAGTGGGGGGGGGGGGGGGGGCTTTCTGGAGCGCTGGTATGGGTGTTGTTGGCTGCAGGGACTACTGGTCTCCAGAGGGCTAGTATGGACATTGTGGGCCAAATGGATTCTTGGGGTGGCAGCTCAGTCCCTCAAGCCTGATGTGCTGGCAGCTCACTCACGGCTTGTGGGCTGGCAGTTGACTCACGGCTATTCCTTGAAATTCCATTTCAAGCAGAGTGCATGGCCACCAAATTCAAATCCATTTTCATACAATTTCAAGCAGGGTGCAAGGCCACCAAATTCAAGTGCAGTTTCTTACCTCTTCGAGCAGGGTGCAAGGCCACAAAATTCAAGTGCAGTTTCATACCACTTCAAGCAGGGTGCAAGGCCACCAAATTCAGGTTCAGTTTCCTACCACTTCAAGCAGGGGGCAAGGCGACCGAATTCAAGTGCAGTTTCCAACCACTTCAAGCAGGGTGCAAGGCCACCAAATTCAAGTGCAGTTTCATACCACTTCAAGCAAGGTGCAAGGCCACCAAATTCAAGTGCAGTTTCATACCATTCAAGGAGGGTGCAAGGCCACCAAATTCAAATGCAGTTTCATACCATTCCAAGCAAGGGGAAACCACCATAAAACCACACAAAACACCACACTCACAGTTCAGTAGACATTCAGTGTGTTCAGTTGATTCACAGCTCAGAGTTGTGACCTCTCCTTCCCCCATCATGCAGAGACTGAGCCACACCCACACTTCCGGGTTTTATAATCCCTCCCCATTCCACCAGAAAAGGTGTGGCCTTCATGGCGTGATTGACAGGAGAGAGATTCTCAACATTTTTAAAACATTAATAACACTTTTATTTTTCATTGATGGGAAGAATCCTCTGCACCTGATCAGCAGAGGGGGACTGAGTAAGATGGGCAAAAATCACAGCCGTAAGTGGTAGCGTTTTACCTAAAACCAATATAGTGTAAACAGGAAGTTGTCAAGTTTAGACAAACAACCCTTTGCAGTGTCTTTTCACTTCAACCCCAAACCCCCCCAAACAACCCTTTGCAGTGCCTTTTCACTTCAACCCAAACCCCCCCCCCCAAACAACCCTTTGCAGTGCCTTCACCTCAACCCAAAACCGGCCCAAACAACCCTTTGCAGTGCATTTTACTTCAACCCCAAACCCCCCCAAACAACCATTTGCAGTGCATTTTTTCTTCAACCCAAACACCTCCTCAAACAACCATTTGCGGTGCATTTTTACTTCAACCCAAACACCCACCAAACAACCATTTGCAGTGCATTTTTACTTCAACCCAAACACCCCCCAAACAACCATTTGCAGTGCATTTTTACTTCAACCCAAACAACCATTTGCAGTGCATTTTTACTTCAACCCAAACAACCATTAGCAGTGCATTTTTACTTCAATCCAAACAACCATTAGCAGTGCATTTTTACTTCAACCCAAACAACCATTGGCGGTGCATTTTACTTCAACCCAAACAACCATTAACAGTGCATTTTTCTTCAACCCAAAGAACCATTAGCAGTGCATTTTTACTTCAACCCAAACAACCATTAGCAGTGCATTTTTACTTCAAACCAACCATATTTTCAAACCACATTAAGGGCACTCACAGTTGAGTAGACATGTGTTCAGTGTTATTCAGAGCTCAGAGAGATGTGAACCTCTTGCTCCCTCCATCTTGCAGAGACTGAGTGAGGCACACCACTTCCTGGTTTTATAGTCCCTCCCCCTCCCTCCAGCAGGGGCAGCAGAGAGAATGGCAATGTTTTTAAAAACATTAATATTTCTCTGATTTTTCATCGATGGGAAAAAATCCTCTGGTCCTGGAAGGAGGAGGGGGGCTCTGAGCGAGGTGGCCAAAAATGACGGCCGTAGGTGGCAGCGTTCTCTCGGAAATCGCTGCACAGCGAGCCAAAAGTGGTCAAGATCAGACTTTTAGTAATATAGATAGATAAGGTTATGAATGAATGATATGTGCCATAAATGATTCATAGTTGTAATATATTTTTATGTGTTTTTGAAGGAGGAAATTAAAAGGATGATGATTAGTATGGATCACTGCAGAAAATACCCCAAATTGGTTTTATCCCATGTTATTAGTATAGTTGTTTACAAAAGATAATGAGTTTGTTTTAGTGCTACACAATGCAAGATTGTTTTAAGCAAAGTGTATTAGGATAATTTCCAGATAAATCAGACCAGTTATAAAGTTGGACTCATACTTTAAGCCCATGATCCATTTTAATGTGTCTCAGTGCCTTCCCAATCGCAAACACGCACTGAATGAAGTTAGTAAACACGTGTTGCTCATACCGGCCCATCAACATAAATTGCATCTCCTAGGTTCAGAAAAGAACTGCTGTTTAACAGGCACAAAAAATTAAAGGGCAAACCATGCAGTATTTTTCACAGGCAGAATATTTAAGAATCCCTGCTGTTGGGAAAACTTCAGCAACTCCAAATCTCCCTGGAGGTGATTTGCATACATTCCAAAGTGCTCAGCCTGTGTGAAAACCAACAAATATTCTTTTTTGGAGAATGTAACTTATAAGGAAATGCTCCGTTTGGCTCAGTGGCCATGTTGCAAGTAACACAAGTATAGGTACAGGTTTGTCAGGCAACTCCCTGAGGGTGGCTATCATTGGGGGAAGACAAACAGCTGTACCCGATTGTAAAGACCCTCTCACCTACAGCCACCCTCTCCCCAACAGCAGCCTGCGTGCTACTGCTGTCTGGCTGTCACAGAGTTTGTGTCGCAGAGGATAATGATTTCTCTATGTTCTGTGCAGTCAAGTGGCACAAACTGGATAACAGATATTTCTCCCATTGGGACCCGTGCAGATCACAATTCAATGTGCCTTTCAAAGTAAAAACCCTCTTAAATGTTATTGCATACTTGCTTTTTATCAATTTCACAATTTATTTGGGGGGTTGATTTGGTGCTTGAGCCATATACAAGTGTAATCAATTTCTGAGGTGTTTCTCACTCCACAGATCTCTGATTATTTCTAGCTTTGCTTGTAATTGCTTACTATTTTCTATAGATATTATTTACAAACATTTTTGTGTTAATGGTTGATTGCATCTTCAATTCTGTATGACTTTCAAAATATTGCCCTTGAAGTATGAATTTAAAGGAATGGATTCAGTAATATGATTTTTTGTTTTGTTTTAATGAGATGCTAAATCTTTCAATTAATTGATAAGTGGCGCAGATCAACTTGTATTGCAGTATAAAATTGTCAACCCTGGAATCTTAATTTTTGAGTCTCATTGATATAATGAATACTTTTACAGCTTCTGGTGGAAGCGATGTGTATTGCCAACATTCATTGGTAACTTCAAATTATGAATAACACTGACATTTTCTAATGCTTTGCACAATATCACGAGAGGGTAAGAACTAATATTGTCAGTGTTACATCATGAATGTTTACTGTACTTGAAATTGAATCAATCACTAGTAGTACATAAAAAATATGAACTAAGTGTGTGTGTGTGTGTGTACATGTGCAAAGGACTTGATCAGACTTAGCTGTATTGCCTTCTGTTGTGGAATAACCTGCTGACATTCATCATCTGGACCTGCACATGAATTTTGGCCACATTGATAAAGAATGTAAATGCACAAAAATACTTCAAGTTTATACTTGAACAGCATTACTAAAAGGCAAACTTTAATTAACTATAATAGAAGAATTTTCTATGATTCTCATAACTGCATTTATTAATGTATCATGTTTCTTTTAAGTAGGCAGATTAGTTTAACATTACATTCATTCATCTGTGCATGTGTATATTTTAACAGACCGAGCAGTTTGTACATACTTTTGAAGACCAGTTGGTGAGAAGTGCCTTGTTGGCTCTACATAAGGCTCGTCCAAGCTACGTCAACAAAAAGTGCTCCACCCTCGTCAATAATCTCGAAGGCACTGAGGAACCGTCTGAATACAGTGAGCGTAGGTCAAGTAAAGACTCAATCCCCCACCACGCTGAATATGATGAGGAAGATTGGGCAAGTGAATTTTTAGAGATCTTTTACATTATACTTAGCTAATGTTTACAGTTCTTTATGTACTTTGTTGAACAATTCATTTAGGACTAATGAGAGGAAGGCCGTAAGACTACATTCCTGTATATCATATGCTGCTATCAAATAATGACCCGTATTTCTGTGATTTCTGAAAATTTTTCCTTTAGCTCAAATGATGTAAACTGCTAATGGCAAACATTTATTGCATTTAATATAATGTAAAGATCTAACATATATGAATAAAGATAAATTTTACTTTCATGAACGTCAATACAGTATATCTCTCTCCGACTATGTGCTAGTCATAGGCAATGTTGTATTTTGAAAATAGGTAAAGAAATAAATATTGTGCAATCCTCGTCCTTTCCTTAACTAAATGTTGCCAAAATAGAAAGATTGTAGTGTGAAATGTCTTTATGGTTACTTAGTTAAGTTAGGTTATCAATCGTGGCCAATCATGACTAGGTTTGTGATATGGAGTAGAAATGACTTTGAAATTCAATTCAGTTTCATTGAAATGGCTGATAAAGAAAGGATACTCAATCCTAACAATTGGAGATAGACATAACCCTCTCCCTAATTGAGACCAAGAATCTCACCCTTGTTACTCTTCCTAAATGATATTTTCTTAATCTTGTAGATGATAACTATGATTAATTTCTCAATCCTGCTATGAAGGCAATGTTTAATAATTAATAATTCAATTAACATTTTATAATGCAGGTATAGAAAATGTGTTTTTGTTCTGGATATAATTGGTTTCTTTTTCCAGGACAGGGTGTGGGTGAATGTGGGGAAAAGCTTGAACTGTATAATCGCAATGGTGGATCGACTGCTTGAACAAAATGACTGCAGGCCAGAATGTGAGCCAAACTCTTCGCCGGCTGACCAAAGCCCCTCTTCGGCATGTGGTAGGTGTGATTTCAATTATTACAAATCATAAGAAAGCAAATAAAATGACACTGCACAGTGATATAGACCCATATAGCATCTTACAGCACAGAAGCAGGCCCTTCAGACCAACTTGTCCATGTCAACCAAAGTGCTCCCACTACACTAGCCCTACCTGACTGCATTTGATCCATATCCATCTAAAGCTTTCCTATGCATGTACCTGTCCAATTGCCTTTTAAATGTTGTTATAGTACCTGCCTCAACGACCCTCTCTGGCAGCTTGTTCCATACACCCACTACCATCTGTGTGAAAAAAAAGTATGCTATTAAATCTTTCTCCTCTCATTCTAAACCTTTGTCATCTGGTTCTTGTTTCCCCTACTCTGGGTAAAACACTGTGCATTCACTCTATCGATTTCCCTCATGATCTAATACACTTCTATAAGATAAGCGCTCCTGCACTCCAAGGAATAAAATCCCAACTTCTCCCTGTCGCTCAGGCGGTCAAGGCCCGGTACCATCCTCATAAGTCTTCTCTGCAAAACTGAACACAGTGCTCCAAATGCTGCCTCATCAACACGTTGTACAACTGTTAGATAACATCTTAACTTCTGCACTCAATAACCAATGTACTCAAGGCCAATGTACTGAAAGCCTCTTGACCACCCTTTCTATCTGTGACACCACTTTTAGGGAACTATATACCTATAGTCCTAGATCCTTCTGCTGAACAACACTCCCCAAGCCCTATCATTCACTGTGAAGGTCCTGCCCTGGTTTGACTTCCCAAAATGCAACACCTTGCACGTATCTGCATTAAACCCCATTAACCATTCCGTACCCCACTTGCCCAGCTGATCAAGATCCTGCTAAATTTTTGATAACCATCTTCACAGTCTACGATACCATCCACTTTAGTGTCATCTGCAACCTTGCTAATCATGCCGTATATTCTCATTCGGAGAGAGCTGGAAGAGAGATTAGGGGGGAACAAAGCCAGGCAAGTGATCGGTCTGAAAAGAAAGACTCATTGCTGGAGTAACTCAGCGAGTCAGGCAGCATCGTGGAAAACATGGATAGATGACGTTTTGGGTCGGGACCCTTCTTCAGATTCAAACCATCGCCTATCCATGATCTCCACAGATGTTGCCTCACCGGGTGAATTATTCCATTACATTGTCTTTTTTTGTAAACCCGAACCTGCAGTTCCCTGTGTAAGTGATTGATGGAAGGGTTACAGTTGAAAGGATTTTGAATGGCAAATGGCCAGAGATGAAAAGATGAAAGGCTGTGAGATAAGTAGCGGTGGGTGAAATATGCAGCGGGAGGAAAGGAAATAGGTAGAAGCGGAAAGGGGGGGCAGGTGTGTGGGAGAACTGAGTGTGCATCCAGGTGGGGCAAAGAAAAAGCAGGGATGAAAGAGGGGGTGGTGCATTCCTTGAAAAATAGTGAATTCAATGTTCCATTACTTGCTCCATTACTTGAAAATAGTGAATTCAATGTTCATACGATTGGGTTGTAAGCAGAATATCTTGAACCCATTGAAGGGCTACCCATCTGCTATATATTATCACCTCCTCCAATTATACCCCACCTAAAACAAAAGGGAACGTAAATATGGTGCTGAATGAATGTTGCAACACATTAAAAGGCCTGTCTCACGAGTCTGCGGTCATTGGCGGCAAAACGGGAAGAATCTGCCACCATAGACCGCGCACTCGTTAGAACGCACAATTCCGGGGCCGTGTGGCGGTGTTCCCAACACCGCACGGTGCTAAAATAAAACCTACACTGTTGAAAACTATATTCTTACCGCACAACCTCCACCAGTGATGCACGAGTGCGGCACGGCCGCCCGCACGGGCCGCCGCCAGTGTGGCTCGAGCGCCGTGCGTCAAACTTCCACAGCCTCCGCCAGTGAGGCACGTGTGCGGCACGGCCGCAGGCACAGCCACCACTACAGCGCCGTGATCAGGACGGCCGCCGCCACAGCCGCCGCTCGTGAGTCACGTGCGGCGGGCCGATGTCATCGCAGTCGGCCCGCCCTTTTTTTAAACTTACCGCAAGCACGTGGGACCCGCCGTATTTGAATCGCTCGGCCCCCGCGCAGCATCCGTGCGGCGCTCCCGTGGATAGGCTCGGCGCTCTCGCCGTTGCCGTGCGGTCCACTCTACAGGCGAAGCCGCGCTTCACCGCCGATGACCGCAAACAGGTAAGACAGAGCCTTAAGGATTCTCAAATGTGTGCCAGTTCTTCAAAAAGAAGCATAGGTTTAGACACCAGTAAACAAACATGTGAAAGCGGAGCATAGGAAGTTAAATATGTAATTGTGGATCACAATGAAAGAGTGGTGCTCACATTTCGTACAAAAGGTGCTGATGGAATAATTTCCTCCTGTATCAAAGGGAATTAATCTGCTTTAATCTACATCATTATCTTTATTAAAGTACTTCCCTTTGGTAATGCATGTATCTTCAAATATTTCCCACTTTTTGAAATTGAAATAGGCTTAACTGAAATGCATAATTAAAAGCCTTAACAGAACCTTAAGGGCCTGTCCCACTCAGGAAAAAATTTCGGCGACTGTCACAGTCGTAGCAGGTCGCCGAAAAAGCAGCGACTGCCCCCCCCCCCCCCCACGACAATGTCTACAACAAGCTACGACAACATACCACCTAGTCGACGTCAAGCTACGGCAAGCTACCGACAACCGGCAACCCATTAGGACGTCCACCTATGACCACACCTAGAGCAACCTACGACCACACAGGCAACAACCTACGACAATCGAAGTCAACCTACGTCCACAAGTAACGACCCTGTCGGCGACAACTGAAGACAATTCAGTCGCCGGTACCTGACGTAGGTTGACGTAGGTAGTCGCCAATGGAATTCACCAAAGTCAACACCCGGCGACAACGTGCGTCATCCTGGCAACAACCTACGACAGGAGAAGCCAAGCTACGGCAAGCCCACAGTCGCCAAAAAGTTTTGAACATTTCAAAATCCAGCGGTGACCAGAAAAACGTTACGACTCTTTAGGTGACCCGAGGAGGCTACTCACGACTATACAGGCGTCACCCCGCGACCATGTGGCGACAGCCTAGTCGCCTGTAGTCGCCGAAAACATTGCCTAAGTGGGACAAGGGCTTTAACAGAAAGAGGCTGTGATTATAGTGAAAGATTTAGATGTATTGTCATAGGAGAAAATCAGAAAGCCAAGTAAAGGTCTTAAAAAATTGTACTCTATGACTGAGTAAGATTCTTAGTGAGGAAAAGGTATTGAAAACAAAAGTATGAAATTAAGACTATTAATCATTACTTGAGGCCTATGATGATACAGATTGTTCTTGTATATGAATGAAGATGTTTATAATGAATGTTTATAACATCATTAAGAGACATTATTTGTGCAGTGTTGATATTTAAGGCTATTATGATAGGGAGCTGCATTAAGATGGAGTTTATCTTGCACAGATTTACAACGTAAGCCCCCAAACAATGGAGATGATACAGAGGTGATTTGGTTCAGGCAGATATTTAAGATTAGTGAAAACATTATCATGGGTAATTTAAACTCATAGGGTAGATAGGGATAAAAGTATTGCTAGGGTATCAAATTGGTAATACCTTGTAGACAGTGTTCTGACTTTTTAATTTAGTTGAAGAGAATAAGATGCGGAAAATAACCAATATCTGAAAAACCAAACAATTGGGAAATAACAAGAACATCGTAGTCAACGTCGGCATTAGAGAAAAAAGGGAAAGTGTGTCAAAGATAAGAATCCTGAAACAAAAGCAAAAATAATAGCTGACATTTATGGAACATAGATAAGTACAGCATTTGTGCCAAACACAATGGCAAGAAAAACTAATCTCATCTGCCTGCACATGATTCATATCGAAGATAGACACAAAATGCTGGAGTAACTCAGCGGGATAAGCAGCATCTCTGGAGAGAAGGAATGGGTGACGTTTCGGGTTGAGACCCTTCTTCAGACTGGTCGGGGGAAAAGGAAACCAGAGGTATAGACAGTGATCTAGAGAGATATAGAACAAATGAATGAAAGATATGCAAAAGAAATAATGATGATAAAGGAAACAGCACATTGTTAGCTGTTTGCTGGGTGAGATCGAGAAGTTGGTGCGATTTGGCTGTGGGAGGGATTGCGAGAGAGGGAATGCAGGGGTTACTTGAAGTTGGGGAAATCAATATTCACCATTGGGTTGTAAGCTGCCAAAGCGAAATATGAGATGCTGTTCCTCCAATTTGCATTTAGCCTCATGCTGACAATGGAGGAGGCCTAGGATAGAAAGGTCAGTGCGGGAATGGGAAGGGGAATTAAAGTGTTTGGCAACCGGGTAATCAGGTAGGTCCAGGCGGACTGAGCGAAAGTGTTCAGCAAAACGATCGCCCGGTCTATGTTTGGTCCGGCCGATATATGAGAGTTCACATCTTGACCCATGGATACAGTAGATGAGGTTGGAGGAGGTGCAAGTGAACCTCTGCCTAACCTGAAAGGACAGGGTCCCTGAAGAGAGTCGAGGGAGGAGGTATAGTGATAGGTGTTGCATCTCCTGTGGTTGCAGGGAAAGGTACCTGGATTCAAATCCCTTCATTCCCTGCATAACCACGCGCTCATTTAAAAACTTCTTAAACATCATTATTCTATTTGCTTCCATAACTATTCGTAGCAGTTTGTTCCAGGCACCCACCACTCTGAGTAAAAATATTTTCCCCGCTTATCTCCGTTAAACTTTGCCCCTATGTAATATTTTTCACTTCGATATGCAGTCCAAAGTAATTTACAGTGACATGAAATCGGAATACAACCTGTACTAATGAGTGAAATGATAGCAAATGGTTGGTTTTGGGAAGTATTTAAGTAAAACATGGATGCAGTAATAAACAGGCATATTTTAATTAAGTGAAATCAGGGTGCATCAGATAGAGCTCAATGGATTAATAAATAGTTTGAAAATAAACTGTTTAAAATGAAAGGAAAATGTAGGATTATAAAGGAATGTGAAAAGTACTGAGGGTAGGTTAAAAAAGGTCAGATAATCTAAACAGATGGATCAAAGACTTTTCCAAAGGTGTAAGTAGTGAAAGAATAGTTTAAGAAGCTAATGTAAAAGAGTCCCATTATGGAAGATAAAGCTAGGACAATGATATTGAATATTTTGTCCAGGCCTGCTAGAAGCAGATATGGGTCAAATATTTAAGATTATAATAGAAAATATATATTTAAATTATTGAACTCAAGGCAGATACATTAGTGGATTTTAATGATACACATTTTAGGACTTGACAGGGAAACAGGGAGAATATATTTTTTTTATTTGAATGAGGAAAATCTAATTTGCCTGATGGAATCTGTAGTCGAAGATCACTAATGCAAAACTGTCAGCACAAAATATTATGATAAATTTCTCCTCGTTGCTAGTTGTGGTATCAGAATCAGAATCACACTTTACTCGCCAAGTATGTTTTGCAGCATACGAGAAATTTCATTGGCCAGGTCAGTCATACAATAAAAAGCAACAGATCACTCAAAAACACATTTTAACATAAACATCCACCACAGTGACTCCTCCTCACTCCTCACTGTGATGGAAGGCGAAAAAATGTTGCTTTTCCATGGGATCTTAAAATGGGTCCATTGAGAAGAATGCAATTAAATGAAAATCATTATAAATATTCATGACCTAGTAGAAACCATAACTGAAGAGTGAAATAGGTGGCTGGATGTCAGGGGTAACTTGAAAACTATTTTAATGCATTTCTACATACAAATTGTGCTTTGTTAATTTTCTTCATTGTATTTGTTTTATAAGATAACTGGTATGAAGGACTGTACCCTCTGGCAGTTACTCTGAAGGATTGTGTCAATGAAGTGATAAACAGAGCAAAGAAGGCCATGGTATTTGTTCTTCTTCAAGATTGTGGTTCCAATATACCACAGGCCCTGGCGTTGCATCAGAGGAGAGATATTGTATTCAGCCAAGCAGTAAGTGAATATTTCACAAATGCGACACAAAGGGAATGACTGAGATGAAATGTGCGTAGATTAAATTGTATGCAAACAGGCAATGATATCCTTGGCTACATTAAGCAGGGATCCAGGCTCATGGAGGCAAAAGGGACTGCACGTGCTGGAATGAAAAAACGAGCCACTGGAGGATGAAGTCCAGATGAAGGGTCCCGACCCGAAACATTAACTATCCATTTCCTTCCATGTTGTCTGACTTGATGAGTTCTTCCAGCGACTCATTTTTTTGATCCAGGCTCATGTCAATTATTATAGCCTCTGGGTGTAGCTTTGTGAAATCGCCATTACTAATGACCATTTATTGGTAATCACTACTGTACAAATTAAATTCCTATATTAGCAAATGGAGTTCTGGACCATTGATCAACAATTTGAACAATTTTGAATCCCATCATAGAATAATTAAATAAATCAAGACATTAAAAAAAAAACTAACTTCAGTTATTGTGAAAATACCAAATTATCATAAAACTGGTTCATTAATGGTTAGAACTCTGCCTAACTCCACAATTCAGTGGTAACTAGGGAAGGTGAATTATCCATGTCCAGTGTACAGTTTTTTTTAAAATAGCTTCTTCTATTATTCTTCCTCTCCGTCTGAAGCAAGTCCAAAGTCTGGGCTCTGAACTTGTGAGTTTCTAACGGAAAAAAAAACATTGCAGTCTAATTCAGTCTTTTGAACACAAATGCAGCCAGTTTTCTTTTGCAAGAAGTGATTGGAACTTTTCTTATTATTAGGGCAACCAATTGCAATCACTCTACTGAGATAAACTAATTTAGCACACTTCCGTGAGAGAGTAGTGTGCTCTGATACTGAATGGATGAGCTAGAAGAATACCTGATAATCACCTAATGAACCACCAGGGAATTTGTTCTGATAAGTTACCTTGAAGCATAAGAAATATCAGGCCACCGTGTGAACTGAAGATTTCCTACTTGAGTGAGGCAAATGATTCCCAGGATATTGAGTGCATGCTTACAGTAGACTGGCAAGGAAAGCACTTTAACTTAGATTATGTTCCAGCACTACCAGTAATGGAGCTTCTTTAATGGAGTAATTAATCTCATGAGAATTGAACTGACTATTATCTATTCCCAATGCAAAGCTGTGCCATACATAATTCTAAATTCTATTTAAGCTGGGGAATTTTGCTCTTCTATTCCGAAAGGAATAAACTCATGTCAAATTGTCTGATATATAAGCCTGTAGAAAAATATAACTATTTTGGTACAATTGAATTTTCTATTTTTAAGGAAGTATTGACAATCTCTCCCCTTACCTTTTTCTCTCAGGATACAGTTGCGCCATGTAATAATCCTGTAAACAGTAGATAAATAAATACAGAGTTTGTTTGTCATTGCTGGTTCTGAAAATTATAATAATGTTAGCAGACAGTAAAAATGGAAATGTGAGGGAAAGGAGCAGGTAACATTGAATAATATCTTAACATAAAAAATCATCATTTGTCTTTACAGAGGAATTACTAGACTTAATAACATGGAGCACAAATATCCTGTCACAATATCCTATCCATGAATCCTAATATTTTGTAATACATATCGAAACAAGGAATTGAATAAAATGTCTTTGTTTTTATTGGCTCAGTTAATACGATACGATGATACAATACAATACGATAGTACTTTATTTATCCCAGGAGGGAAAGTGAGGATTGGAAAGGATTGGGGATGTGCAAAGATTGTGTAAGGGGGGGGGGGGTGGGGGAGTCGGTCTCAGTACTTTGGTCTATGTAATATATGATATGGTGCAAGATTTTCTGAACCAGAAATTCTCCAATAATTAAGCAAAGACAGAAGATTTTCTTTCATATTGCTTTTCCTTGTATATTTCAGAAGTATTTGCGATGAAATTTCTTAAAACAGCAATTAAATATATACTTAATTACTGTTCTCTGAGTGACAAAGGATCTGATTGGGAAGTCAGGATGAAGATCAGACAGTGAGGGTTGGACTGGAAGGTTTGCTGTCATGGGCAAGGCAAAGACTGAGAAAAGAGGTCTGTAAGAAGATCATAATAGCAAGTTTGGAAGAAGAATTAGCAACAGACCAGCAGATCAATGCTCATTAAGCAGGGTTCATATGCTCTGGGTTGCCAGGGACTAAGGATCTCAATTAGGCATATTGCTTAAAATTGACCTTGTTGAAGTGGGTTTTTCACTTTTTCACACAGAGAGTTGTGAGTCTGTGAAATTCTCTGCCTCAGAGGGCAGTGGAGGCCGGTTCTCTGGATACTTTCAAGAGAGAGCTAGATAGGGCTTGAAGATAGCGGAGTCAGGGGATATGGGGAGAAGGCAGGAATGGGGTACTGATTGTGGGTAATCAGCCATGATCACATTGAATGGCTGGCTTGAAGGGCCAAATGGCCTACTCCTGCGCCTATTGTCTATTGTTTCCTTCAAACAATGTTTAAGTAGGTCTCGCAAGTGGCGTCTGCAGGACCAAGATCCTGTGGATCCCATTGAATATCGTTGAACATGTCTAGTCTTCTGTATGAACTAGCACATCTGTTGTACAAAGAAAATACCTACCTCTCAATGCTAGAAGCAGGAACAAGCAGTCATTGAATTTACAACACGGATGGATTCCTTTAGACCCATTGTGCATGCGTCATCAGCTGGAGTTATCTATCTCAATTCTTTGCCACTTCTCCTAGCTTTTTACTTAAATACATTCAAAGCACATGCCTTCTAATCTCAGAATTTAATATGCGGCTACTTTTCAGAGACATCCCGTGAAAAGAGGAGAGAGTGGCGGAGGGAGGGTGTGGATTGGGAAGGAAGGGAGCGCGATGCCAAAAAGAACTGGATGAGAAGGAAGATAGATTGAGCAAGGGAGTGAGGTCAGTTGTTTGGAGGAGAATGTACTGATGGAGAGAGTGAGATAGTGTAGAGAATGCAGATAGTGCAGCTGTTTAGAAACCTGTAACTGGAGTGTGAGTGGCTATTGCATGTTTTCCATTGTACCAGTGTGCTTTCATTTCGCCCCTTTGCAAGGACCAAGACCTTGCGTATGAAGACTGTGTCAAAGTTAGCGTGTAATGGCTACCACAAACTAAAGTAAATTACACAGAAGCAACATCCACTTTCTATTGATGTGGAAGTATTTCATGCTCAATCCAGAGGAATTGTCTGAGAAGAATAGATAGAATAAAAGTACTATTAGTGTCATCTTGCCTGTTTGTTTTGGAATTAGTCCTGAAGACATTTGTGTAATTTATGTTCTAGTTGATAAAATGAAATCTATACAATAAATTCCAATTTTAATGTGAAACTAGTATTCTTGTTCTCATTAGCTTGCAGGTCTAGTCTGTGGTTTTGTGATCAAACTCCACACGTGTTTACATGATCCTGGCTTCCTGCTGCAGCTTCACACTGTGGGTTTGCTGGTGCAGTTTGAAGGACTTCTCAGCACATATAGTAAGTAACATCTAACTTTTTACCACTTATTTGCTTCAGGAAACCTGTTTTTTGTTAGAGGTACTTGATTGATTCTGCAGGTGTTGAGAATACAAATGTCCATGTAATTGGGAACTGCCTATGAGAACCAACAGGAGAAACAGTGAATAGATCTTCTTCTTCTTGCGTATGGCGTGCACAGCCTAAAGTTGCAGGACAACTTGTTCTATTTAATCTTATTTGATTGTGCACGCCGGGTTGATTGCATTAGTCGAAACAGGGCGGACCACGTGAAGGTTGCAATCTCCCACCCCAGTGAATAGATCAAGAACACAGGACATGTAGTTTGTTGTCATGGAATAGAAACAACATACACCATGTGTGTAGTACCTACCAATTTACGTAGACACCTTTCATGATGCAGGATTCATACATTTATTGTTTTCTCAATTAATTTTATTTTAATGTTTTATCCCCAAAGTCAAAATCTAGAATTATTTTGGAGCATTTCTGCCACAAACCATCAAAATTGTCTACACACCACTGCAATGTGAGCTTTGCTTTTGGATGAACATTAATTATGAAGTGTAAAGTATCTTCTTTGGCCCTAATGAAAACTCTTGAATTTGACCCCCATCGTTGAGCCTATTTTGAAGAATTTATTTTTTTCCTTGGGTTTCTGCTTAAGCAAATTTACATATCTCCTAACAAAAAATTCCATGAACGTTCATTATCAGGTTATGTCTAAAAACATTTTTTTTAATACTTACTTTGAAACTGGTTCCATTATGTGTATTAGCATAATAGTGCTGCTGTTTGACTGATGCTTAAAGTCATGGAGTCATATAGCTTGGAAATAAGCCCTTCCGCCCAATTTGCCCATTCCAAAAAACATGCTTCGTCTACACTAGTCCCACCTGCCTGCGCTTGGCCCGTACCCTTCTAAACCTCCTTTTTCAACGTATGTCCAAATGCTTTCCTGAAATGATTTCTTGTCATTATGATAGTTGCAGGAAAATTTTCCAGGCATAGATGGTTGTAAATCTTTCATATTCTCTGCCTTAGAGGGTGGTGGATGCTCAGTTGATGATTGCATTCAATCTGCAGTCAATATAATTTACACAAAGGAATTGGAGGATATGGTAAGCAGAAAAGGGAGATTCAGCCATGAATAATGAATAATGAAGCAGGTTGGAAGGCCATATGGCCTGTTTCTCCTCCTACTAATTAAGCTTATTTTTGTTGTCTTTTTAAATGGGATGCAGATGTTTCTCAGTATGTTTTAAATATATACACATTCAAGTTTTTAAGAATGCCCATTACAAAAGAGGAAGAGTGTGCAAGGACTGGCGATTAGTATACATTGTGGAAATATGCGGTTAGCCATTTCACTAAGGAAAATAGAAAAGCAGAATGTCTTTAAAAGGTGAGACTAGGAGATGTCCATAATCAGACCATTGACTGACTTTTACCATTGTACCTGCATGGATTAAAAACATGTTTTTGCAGGTTCAACAAACACATCTCACAAGGTTCTTGCACATTCCGTCTCCAAATGTACATGCACTTTGATTTAATGAAGTCACTAAAGGAATACAGGTAAAGAAATTCACAGCATGAATGAAATGGAAGAAAAGGGGTTATTGTGGGTCTAGCCAAATGGGAGTGATCTGACAAACACCCAAAAATCTGTTGTAAACAAAAATGCTGGAGAAACTCAGCGGGTGAGGCAGCATCTATGGAGCGAAGGAAATAGGCAACGTTTTGGGTCGAGACCCTTCTGTTGTTTATTTCACTGAATGAAGGATTATTGAGAAGTGCTTATTCATTTTAATTAGCACAAGGACCATGAGAATCGAGATTAGGAAAAATAAAGTTATTTACAGGAGAATATTTAAAAATGAAATACCTTCAGATCAAGAATGGTTAAATTACAAACCATTGCGTATTTTAAGGAAAAAGGATAAATATTTGAAATAAGGTACACAATTAGAGGAGAGGAAAAATACTGTAGAATTAGTTTTGCAAAAGATTTTGCATGAGATAGGACAAACAGCCTCTTTGTTCTATGAGCTTCCATAATATTTTAAGTGGTAGTATAAAGTTTAAAAACTGAGATCATAATGTCATGCTAATTTTTGCACAAAACAAAAATAATTCTTGAGTATTTGTCTGACAATTTAGGTTGTTAGTTCTAAACAAAAGCATATTATTATTGCAGTAGCCAGAATTGCTTCATATTCTCGACTGCATGAAGTGTGCTATAAACTCCATGAGTTTGTAAACAATGTTTATGAAATTTAGTTAATTGAGCAGGAACTGTTTTTTTTTCCAGGGCTTCAAATTGCTATGCTTGAATAGCATTTCTCAATTTTTAAATTACCTGTGAGATCTAATGTTTCTAGCTTCCTGGACAAATCAGTGAATAATTTACCATCTTAATTTTATAACTCATTTCAATTACATTACAGCTTTAAATATTCTTTCAACTTTCCACAAGTTTGAATAATAATATTCTGATAATGATCTCCAGGATACACAAACGTTCTTTGTTCACTTCACCTTTGTCTCAGAGCTACACCGGGTTCAGTTCTGAGCTGTGGTGCTGTCGGTGAAGAGTTTGTGTGTTCTCCCTATGACTTTGTGAATTTCAGGTGTGGATTGACTTTGTCAATGCTCCAGGCTCCTCCACTTCTTAACTGGCTGCTGTAAATTGACCCTTGTGCACATGGCTGGTGGGAAGACTGGTTTTGTGTGCACATTTGAGAGAATGGATTCCACAAAAATAATAGGGGAAGGAATGGGGAGAGAGGGGAGCTGAATTGGACTGAAGGGTTTGCTCTGAAAACCAAAGTAGACTTAAGGACCGTAAAAGTATTCTTCTATAATTGTAACGGAATGTCAGATTTTAAGTTTACAATGAAATTTATTATTTTTAATGCCATCATTTGGATGATAGTGGGGTGTGAAGCTAATAATCCAAATGACTGACAAATGGAAGATAGACACAATAGCTGAAGTAACTCAGCAGGTCAGACAGCATTTCTGGAGAAAATAAATTGGTGGCATTTCGGGTCGAGACCTATCTCTTGTTTGTATTGTTATTGCACACCAAGACCTGAGGAGGTCACCAAAGGCTCTTCAGTTGACTGAAGCTCTTGATGTGCTTTTATTTTTCTTCCTACTATCTTTTTTTGCAGTTTCTTACTCTTTTTCTGATGCATTATTTACTTGGACATCTGGAACAAAATTAAGCTTCTTTGTCTGGTTCACTCTGCATTATTTACATTGTATGATTATTCCTGCTTTTTTTCTCTCCGTCACTTACACCTGAAAATGTAATTGTTTTCTTTTACTCTAAATTACACCGTAATTTGTTTTATATTTTTCTGGACTTTACTTCTTGCATATCCTAAATTAAATTATTTAACGATTACTATTAGTGCCAATGAGTTATGCAGCACAGGTCCTTCATCCCACCTCGTCTGCTGACCAAGGTAGCATTTTGGGCAAGTCATATTGCCCTGCAGTTGGCCCTTAACCCTCTAAACCTTTCCCATTCATATATCTGTACAAATATCTTAAAAGTCATAATTGTTTCCACTTCTATACCTTTCTCTGGCAGTTCATTCCTGACACAGGCTACCCTCTCAGTGAAAAAAATGTCCCTGAGGTCCCTCTTAAATCTCTCTGCTCCTAACTTAAGCCTATGTCTTCTAGTGTTAGAATTATCTACCCAGGCAAACAGATTGTTTGTCACTTTATTCATGCCCCTCGTGATCTTGTACACCTCAATAAGATCACTCCTCAACCTTCAACTGAATTACATCTTTCCTATAGCTGGGCAACCAGCACTGCACACAGTACTACAAGTGTGGTCTCACCAACAACTTGTACACCTACATTGTGATGTCCAAACTTTTGTACTCGATACCCTTCCTAATGAAGACAAGTGTGCCAAAGATCTTCTTCACCTCGTTGTCCATGTAACTCACCACTTTTAGGGAACCATGCATCTTTACTCCCGGAACTCTCTGTTCCGCAATACTATCCGTGGTTCTACCATTTACTGTGTAAATCCTGCCCTCATTTGACATACCAAATTGCAACATCTCACGCTTGTCTGAGTTAAATTCCAGATGCCTTTCCTTGGCCCACCTTCCCAATTGATCTATATCTTGTAAACTTAGATATCCTTCCTCAGGGTCTACTATTATACTTAGTTTGGTGTCTTCGACAAATTTACTAACAACGTTAACTACATTATCATCCAAATAGATAATACATAATCACTTTGCAAGACCTCATCCCTGTTCCTGTAGTGATGTGCACAACTACCCCGGAGTGCCCACCCTCTTCCTTGAGAATTTTCTGCAGCTACTCTTTGATATCCTGGACTGACGCCATCCTGGAGTCTCATTTGCAGCCACAGAATCTCCTGCGTGTCCCCCCAACAATAGCATCTCAAATCATTATAACCTTTCTGACTTCACCCTCGCCTGCTGTGCCTCAGAACCATAATTGGTGTCACAGACCTAGCTGCTCCTGCAGTATCCACAAGGGTAGACATATTTTCGAGGGAATGGCCACGGGATATTCCTGAGCTGAGATACATTGCGGAAACAGTGTCTTTGGTCCACCGACGCCGCGCCTACCAGCAATTACCCCATACACAAACACTACTGACAATTTTACCAAAGCCAATTAGCCTACAAACCTGTATGTCTTTGTCGTGTGGGAGGAAACCAGAGCACCCGGAGAAAACGCAGGCGGTCACAGGGAGAACGGACAAACTCCATACAGTCAGGATCGAACCCAGGTAACGAGGCCAGAATTTAAGAAGTGTAAATATCTCAGAAAATAACAGGGTGGCAGATATTCCGAAGATGGAGAAAGACAAGGGAATAATGCAGATGGAGGGGAAGTAATTAAGGATGAGAATTTGTAAATCATAAGGTTGAACAAGTCAGTAAGGCGGAGAGTAAGTGTGAACGAGGTGGTGAAATATGCAACAAAGTTTTGAATAGTATCAACTAACTAAAAGGTGTGTTGATATAGTTGAGTCTCAAAATTACAAAGACGCGATGAATGTTTCAGCAGGAGGTGAGCTGAATGTAAGGTGATGTTACAGGGGTAAAATTAGTTGTTACTGATGCTTCACATAGGTGATTTGAGGCTCATCTTCTGGTCAAATATGACCACAAGTTTGTGAACAGGGTCAACCTTACTCCATGATAACGATTAATAAGCAGAAGCCTCTCGTGTCTGGATTTTCGGAACTTAACAGGAAATTTGTAGTAATATTTGCAAACTTACTCATGGCAGGGTAACTCCTTTGAAATAAAATGCAAGAATATTTGTGCATTGGTTTCTTAATGGCTCAGAAAGTTAACCTCATCATGCGTGATGTTTGTCACAGCAATGGATCCAAAATCAATAGATGTGCAACAAAATGCCAGCAGTGACGTTTTATTGCATTTAATGGAATTTTTGGAAATCCACCCATTATTTCCAATCTTATACGATCCTTGTACAGGACTTCTAATTGGCACACATTAATAGCAATTTTACATGTAACATTATCTTTTAAAATAGTGAAATTTGAATCATGTTCTGGGAACAATTATTAATTGTCAGGTACGTCATTCCCAAAAATATATATTAGTGCTGCACTGGAATGGACTTTCATTCAATGTGTATCTCTCTGATGACCTTTGTAACCAGATACAAATTCATATGAAACTGACTCACCAATTTCCAACCCTTTCAGCCAAGGCTTCAAGCCCATAACTCCCGACCCAACCTCACTAATTCCTGCTCTCCATTCAGGGCCCACTCTCAATCTTACCTCTCCCAACCGTTGATTACGTACCACCAGCCATTCCCCACCCATTCTCTACTGTCTGACCGGCACGCTGACTCAACTTTTGACTCCTCAATCAATTGTGCTCTCTCATTCCCACTCCTCCTCCATACCCCCAAACACTGCCCCCCTCCCCTTTTAACCCTTTTAGTTTCCGCTCAATATGTTAAAGATGCATGTTGTATTGGACAAACGTTGAAACAATGCTATCCTCCCCTTTCATGAAGGACATTTGCTTTTCTTTAAATTTGAGGTAGAGTTATATCATTATTACTGCTGTCCAATCTGGGATATCTCATTGCAGGGCTGCCAACTCTCACGCATTGAGCGTGAGACTCAGGCATTTCTCACGCTGATCACAGAATTTCTCACGCTCAAAATGTTATTATTTTTTAAATAAAGAAAGAAAGTCACGAACAATTCAATTCGCCCAAGGCTTCCAGATCTCCTCCACATTCACCAATGAGAATAGTTTTCTGTCGGCGGGTTTCCCGTAAAGAACGAGCAATTTGATTGTCTTAAGCCCATCGCACACTATTTAAAATGGCAATGTAACTGCAGTACTAATGATTCCATTTGACATTCATGGAACCAAAAGCTGCAGGTGCTGGAAATTCAAAATAAAGCAAAAATTGTTTTAGAGGTGAGTAAAAACCACGAGGGGAATATATAAGGTGAATGCATAGTGTTTTTCCAGGGATATGTGATTCAAGAACGAGAGGGCATTGGTTTAAAGCAGGGGTGTCAAACTACCAGCCAGCGAAGGGGTCCAATCCGGCCCGCGGGCAGATTTTTTGGGGAAAAAAGTAGTTTAGTTTAGCGTCTAAACTAAACTATACATTCCCGTGCAGATTGGTGTGATAGGTGAGACACGGCGGTGGTCCCAGCACCGATCCCTGAGGCACCGCTCACACCTCCCATCCTCACCTCCGGCGGCTCTGTGTCCATCGGCCTCTCTGTCCATACCCCATGGAGTTTTAACCCCGGCCCGGAACCAGGAGCGGACCGGGTGAGTGGGGGCGTCGGTGCTGCCGCCGGAGCCGTGGGGATGAATCTCGGGCTAAGGCTCCGCTCCGATGCCTGATCCCCGGGTCACTGACCCTCACCTCCCCCGGACCCCAGCTGGACATCGAGCACCTGGGCCGGCCCGCATTCCGGGGGGGGAGGGGGGAGGGTGAGATGGAAACGCTCCCAGGACATCGCCAAGTCTCCGAATGTCCGCTCACTCCAGGTGTTGTCGCCGCTTCACTGATACACACTCTCACATACAACCTAACACACACTGGCACACACTCTCACACTCTCACACACCCACACACATACATTCTCACACACACTCTCACAAACACTTACACATACTCACACACACACCCTCGCACATCCTCACACATACACTCTTACACACCCTCACACACACACTCACACACACCCTCACACACTCACTGACACACCCTCACACACACTCACACCCTCACACACACTCTCACACACCCTCACACACACTGATACACACTCTCATATGCACTCTCACACATACTGACACATACTCTCACACACCCTCATACACACTCACACACTTTCACACACACCCTCACACACACTCACACACACCCTCACACACACTGATACACACTCACACACACTCTCATGCACACTGATACACACTCTCATATGCACTCTCACACATACTCTCACACACCCTCATACACACTCACACACTTTCACACACACCCTCACTTCAATCACTTCAATAAAAATTAGAGGCTAACTGTGTTCATTGTCTGAGTGATTGCTGGAAGCAGGCTAATAAAAATTAGGTGCAGGCGTGTAGCCTACGTTTACAATTTGTTTAGTTAGGTCTGCATTTGTGTCTGCTAATGTTCGATTTCAGATGGTTTATTAATGGAAAGGGTACATTCGCGCATGCACGACTGATCCGGCCGCATGAAATCGCTTTTTATCCAATCCGGCCCCTGACCAAAAATGAGTTTGACACCGCTGGTTTAAAGTGAGAGAGAAACGATTTAATAGGAACCTGAGGGACAACAGTTTCAAGCAGAGGATGGTGGGTATGTGGAACGAGCTGCCAGGGGAAGTAGGCAGGTAAAATGACAGCATTTAAAAGACATTTGGACAGGTACGTGGACAGGAAAGGTTTAAAGGGATATGGGCCAAATGCGGATAAATGGGACTAGTTTAGATGGGGCATCTTGATCTGCATGGACAAGTTGGGATGAGGGGCCTGTGTCCATGCTGTATGACTATGACACATTGTAGAAAGGGTGCAATTGCTCTGAAGAGGATCCAGGGGCGATTTATGAAGATGTTGTCAGGGCTGGAATTTTTTTTTCCACTTTGAAGACAGATTTGATAACTGGGATTGTATTCCCTGCAGCAATGGAGGTGAAGAAAAGACTTAGTTGAGGTGAATAATATAAGAATAGGACCTGTTTCGCTTAACAAAGAGTGCAGGAAGGAACTGCAGGTGCTGGTTTAAATTGTAGATAGACACAAAAAGCTGGAATAACTCAGCAGGACAGGCAGCATCTCTGGAGAGAAAGAATGGGTGATGTTTCGGGTCGATACCTTCAAACTGAAGAGGTTGAAAAACAGCCATATAGATGTAAAACACAATGACTGGAGATGTGTGTTACTAAGGACTGGAGAACTAAGGGCAGAAATCAGAATCATGTGTTCATCTTTATTCACGTGACACCATAATAAATATATTACAGGAAAAATAATTTAATGGGTGGCACGGTGGCGCAACGGTAGAGTTGCTGCATTACAGCACCACAGACCCAGATTTGATCCTGACTACGGGTGCTGTCTGTACAGAATTTATACATTCTCCCTATGACCACATGGGTTTTCTCCGGTTTCTCCCACATCCAAAAGAAGTGCAGGTTTGTAGGTTAATTGGCTTCTGTAAATTGTCCCTGGCGTGTAGGATAGAACTGGTGTATGGTAGATTGCTGGTCAGTGTGGACTTGGTGGGCCGAATATATATATAAAACATATATATTCCATATATATGTTTTACATATACTTGGTTGAATATGTGGCATTTTTTAAATCTTGTTTCTATGGTCAAAGGGTAAGGTTGATTAATTTATTTGCGCAGAACAGTGATGGAAGTCCAACTCACTTGCCTTGTTTCTATGTTTTTTTTCCTCTATATATATATATGCATAACAGCATGAATTATAATCTGATTTCCATACATGAATATACTAAGGTCATTCATGTGCTGCACCTGTTGATCAAAGCCTGGCTCTACTGTGGAATGTAATTACGAATGTAATTTAGCCTAACCTTATTCATACCTAATCCAATTTAAAGCATAAATGTTGTATTCAAGTGTAGATTAAAAGTCTTGCTACAGTATGCACCAGATGGCACAATTTCAAGCTAAAAAATGCAAACGCTCCCTATCGTAGGAAGGGGGACACCCCCCTCCCACCCCCCGCCCCCCTCCCACCCAGGAGCTATGCTCTCACAAGCTTGGTCACTGCGCTTCCTCACAATTTCTAACTCGACTCTCACCCAATGTTGGGAGCCCTGTCATTGTCATTGTGTTTAACCATGATGCTACTCATAAGCAATAGCACGGAGTGAAAGCTTTCACCAGATGTACTGGGACAGTTCATAAAGCTGATTCACTACTATTTCTCAGGGGAATGAAGAATTTACAAAATATATGGGTATTTACAAGAACCCACATCTGGTAAGCAAATTTAAAAAAAACAACAACACTTACCAGTGATTAAATGTGGTCCTTCCTTGAATAAACTAGTCTGCATTTTTCCAATTACGATTGCATCCTTGCTGTTTTATAATTGGTACAATTTATTGTCTTTTTCCAAGTTGAAATTGGCTGATGATTGAAAGTCTAGCCCTGCATGCAGATATGATTTACTTTAATCTTAAAGATATTGTGGTTACCATGCAAGTGTTAATAGATAGAATTAGCATTTTGGGAATCCACTGAATTTCCAGTTCTAATATTGAGTGATATTGATCACATACTTGAAGCTCATCCACAACTCCACACACAGATATTATTAATGCTGAAGATAGACACAAAAAGCTGGAGTAACTCAGCGGGTCAAACAACATCTCTGGAGAAAAGGAACAGGTGACTTTTCGGGTCGAGATCCTTCTTCAGACTAAGAATCAGGGGAGATGGAAATGAGAGACATAGACAGTGATGTAGAGAGATATAGAATAAATGAATGAAAGATTTGCAAAAAAGTAACAATGATAAAGGAAAAGGGGCCATTGTTAGCTGTTTGCTAGGTGAGAACGAGTACAGACAATGAGACTCAAAAAAACGACTTTGAAGCTGGGACGACTTGGGAGGGGGAGGAATGGAGAGAGAGGGAATGCAGAGGTTACTTGAAGTTAGAAGTTTAAAGTTTGAAAGTTGTAAGCTGCCCAAGTGAAATACCTAATGCTGTCCTGGTTCCTGAACATTCATTATGTCTATCAGATAGCACCATGAACTCAAGGTCTATCGCACAATCTCATGAGCTCCACATGAAACACACATGGACTTTGTATGGGATGAACTTTTGGTGTAATAATAATTGTACAGAACTCTTGCACCTGTCAAGAACACAATATATAGTGTAAAGTTTCTTTCAGGTCATAACTACTTAACTATATAATTTGTTCTTAGTTTATTGTTGGCAAAAGTCATTTTTCTACATGGAATTTGCTAAGCCAAATAATACCAACTGCCCAAATCTCAACCGTTTTGAGAACTTTTGTTTTGCAATACTATTATTTAAGATATATCGGCATGCGCTTGGTAGAATTTTACGAGCATTGCTGAACGGTTAAAGCTTCCATTGTGCAGCAGGTAACCATCTTTATATGTATTACTTGCATTAGGCGAGGATTTGTCAGCCAAACATCTGTCTGTTGCGTGCCACAAATTGTCTTTGGAAGGTTTATTATGTTTATATTTGAAGGGTGACTGCGTTTTATTTTTAGGCGAAGAGATTGGAATGCTGGAGGACATGTCAGTTGCAATCACAGATTTGCAGAAAGTGTCATTTAAAGTTGTTGAAGCACAGTTGGAAGAGAGCGCCAACGCTGACCTTTCTCCTCTTGTGACTGGAATCCGGTAAGAGAACCTTTCAGAATAGAAACAAACTATTGCATAATCATGTTAGAATGTAATCTTACCAGATTTTACATTGCAACACTGTACAATATGATGCAATATCAAAGTGCACTGCACTGAAATTTCTGATAAAAACTGAAACCGATTTGGTAAATCGGTCATTGATTTGGTAAGTTATTTGGTGTGTATTCTGTATATTGAAGATGATTATGACCAGGCTTGATCTTAATACGTGGCAGAGCATACATGAGGGATTGAGCGGCATACTCTTGCTCCTAATTCATACATTTGTATGTAGAATGGTGGACACACGTGAGAACTAAATGGTACTTGACATTTTGAGAAGACATGGAACATCAAACAGCTTAACCTATTGTCTCGGAATTCATTTCCAATGCTTGCAGTGAGACTGAATTTTAGAAGTAGTATATAATAGTTGTTATTCTCTATGGTGCATTTGGTATATATGCTTTAATATTAATAATAATAATAATGCATTTTATTTATGGGTGTCTTTCAGAGCACTCAAGGACACCTTACAGATTAAAACAAGCAATTTACAAATATATAATTAAAATGAAACAAAAACAACATATAGAGAGAGCAGCGGCAGCTAATCGCGCCAGCATTTAATGAGTATTTGCTCATTTGTGCTCTTTTAATACAGCTGTTTTAAAAATATGTCAATGCTTACCCAAATTGATTAAATTGATGCTGAGAAAAATAAACATCAATTGTACAAATGCTACTGGTTCATGAACACTAATGCTTGGAAGGGTTGGATACCAGGATCAATTTAAAGATTCCTCATATCTCTAATATTCATTTTGACATTGGCTTTGTATTGTCTGTAATTAATAGCTAGACATTATGAGGTGTATATTTCAGAGGGGAATGGAATAATACAAGGAAGTTCAGGTAATTTGGTGAAGCGTGTGATGAATTAATGGCAGAACTGTTTAAAGCTGACTCAGCATTCCAAAACACTGCATTCATAATGTTAATGCAGCATGGGTCCAGAGTTGCCATATTCCTAAAATATGGAAGGTTCTTGACTGCATATTTATAAGTTAACACATACTGCAGTTAAAGTCATTGTGGATATTTTGAGGCAAATTACTGTTTCCTTATTTTGCACGCTTCAACAAAAGAGAGTGTTCCAACAAATATGGGAGTTGATTTCTGATATTAGTACGACCATAAAGGACACTGAGTGAGGAAGGCTGTGGAGGTAGCTGTCCATAAGAAAGCTATTAGTATGATTTAGTATACCAATATACTACACAATATGTTGTGCACTTCTTCATAACCTAGCAATATTTTACATATGTACCTGGATGAAATTATTAATCATAATCATAATCAAACTTTATTAGCCAAGTATGTTTTGCAACATACGAGGAATTTGATTTGCCATACCAATAAAAAGCAACAAGACACACAAAATACATTTTAACATAAACATCCACCACAGTGACTCCTCCACATTCCTCACTCAGGCGAAAAAAAAAGTTCAAGCTCTTCCCTTCTTTGTCCTCCCGCCCCCGGGTCGGGGGCCTCGAGCCTTCCGTTGACGGGACGATCTTGGCTCCCATAGCCGGTGGTCTGGCCCTCCATGTCGGGGCGATCAAGCTGCCACATCGGGGGGGATCTTAGCTCCCCCGCGCCGGGCGATCAGACCCCGGGTCGGGGCTAGTCGAACCTCCTGCGACTTTGGAGCTTCCCGACATCAGTCTTTACCCGAGACTGCAAGCTCCTCGATGTTGAATTCCGCAGGCCGCGGTTGGAGGGTAAATCCCAGACAAGGGATCGCAGGCTTCGATGGTAATTCCACGGCCCCGCAGTGGGGCTCAAAGTCAGTCTCGAGCAAGGCCACCAGCTCCATGATGTTAGGCCGCAGAGCGACCGGAGATACGATCCGGAAAACAATCGCATCTCCGGCAAGGTAAGAGATTGAAAAAAAAAATTCCCCTGAACCCCTTCCCCACCCCCTACATAAATCAAACCAGAGAACATTAACACAAACTTTTAAAAACACACTAAAAATGACAAAAAAGACGAAAAGACAGACTGACCGTTGGCGAGGCTGCCATCGCTGACGGCGTCACCCGGTTATTTGAAGGCATAGCCCATTACAACGCATGACAGAAAGTGGAGTGATAGTGAAAGTTCATGGGGGCTGTGCATTATTAATCATCTCATGCTCCTTTGTTACATACTGTCAGTACAATTATCCATATATAAGATGAACTGCTGAATCGTCATTTACATTTAATTGTATGTTCATAGACAAAGTACAGCACAGAAATGGGCCCGTCAGATCATAATATCCATGCTGACCTTTTTGCCCATCTGCACTAATTCTATTTGCCTACCTTAGATCCAAATTTACAGCTTTACAAGAATGATCCCAGGAATGAGTAGGTTAACCTATGATGGGCCTGTACTGGCTGGAGTTTAGAAGAATGAGGGGGGACCTCATTGAAACAAACAGATTAGTGAAAGGCTTGGATAGTGTGGATGTGGAGAGGATGTTTCCACTAGTGGGAGAGTCCAGGACCAGAAGTTATTGCCTCAGAATTAAAGGACGTTATTTTAGGAAGGAGAGGAGGAGAAATTTCTTTAGTCAGAGGGTGGTGAATCTGTGGAATTATTTGCGAATAAGGCTGTGGAGGCCAAGTCAGTGGATACTTTTAAGGCAGGGAGATAGATTCATGATTAGTATGGGTGTAAATAGACAATAGGTGCAGGAGTAGGCCATTCGGCCCTTTGATCATCCACAATCAGTACCCCGTTCCTGCCTTCTCCCCATATCCCCTGACTCTGCTATCTTTAAGAGCCCTATCTAGCCAGAGATTATGGGGAGAAAGCAGGAGAATGGGGTTAGGAGAGAGAGATAGATCAGCCATGATTGAATGGCAGAGTAGACTTGATGGTACGAATTACCTAATTCCCCTCCCATACCTTATGACATTATGACAAATCATTTCTATGCCTTGCCTACATAAATGCCTGCCCAAATGTCTCTTAAAGGTAGTAATTTTACCCAATTTCATCACCATCTTTGGCAGCACGTTCCAGATTTCAACTACATTCTGTGTAAAACAAAACTTACATTCAAATCCTCTTTAAAACTTCTTCTTCTCACCTTAAACCTATACCAACTTATTTTGAAATTGTTTGCATGCGTAAAAGATCCTGATCAGTTACCTTAACGAAGCTTCTTATAATTGTATTTACATATGCTCCCTGGGCTTTAGAAAACCTAACTCACAGAGATACTGATTTTCTCATGAATCGTTTAAGGATTTTTCAAGCTAGTAATAATAACAATAATAATGTTTGGTGGTGTTCATTAACTGAATACAGTATTCAGTGCCCTCCATAATGTTTGGGACAAAAACACATCATTTATTTATTTGCCTCTGTACTCCACAAATTGAGATTTGTAATAGAAAAAAATCCCATGTGGTTAAAGTGTATATTCTCAGATTTTATTAAAGGCCATTTTTATACATTTTGGTTTCACCATGTAGAAATTACAGCTGTGTTTATACATAGTCCCCCCATTTCAGGGCACCATAATGTTTGGGACACATGGCTTCGCAGGTGTTTGTAATTGCTCAGGTATGTTTAATTGCTTGCTTAATGCAGGTATAAGAGAGCTCTCAGCACCTAGTCTTTCCTCCAGTCTTTCCATCACCTTTGGAAGCTTTTATTGCTGTTTATCAACACGAGGACCAAAGTTGTGCCAATGAAAGTAAAGAAGCCATTATGAGACTGAGAAACAAGAATAAAACTGTTAGAGACATGAGCCAAACCTTAGGCTCACCAAAATCAACTGTTTGGAATATCATTAAGAAGAAAGAGAGCACTGGTGAGCTTATAATCGCAAAGAGACTGGCAGGCCAAGGAAGACCTCCACAGCTGATGACAGAAGAATTCTCTCTATAATAAAGAAAAATCCCCAAACACCTGTCCGACAGATCAGAATCACTCTTCAGGTGTAGATTTGTCAATGACCACTGTCCGCAGAAGACTTCATGAACAGAAATACAGAGGTACTGCAAGATGCAAAGCACTGGTTAGCTGCAAAAATAGGATGACCAGGTTACAGTTTGCCAAGAAGTACTTAAAAGAGCAACCACAGTTCTGGAAAATGGTCTTCTGGACAGATGCGACAAAGATTAATTTAGATCTGAGTGATGGCAAGAGCAAAGTATGGAGGAGCGAAGGAACTGCCCAAGATCCAAGGCATACCACCTCATCTGTGAAACATGGTGGTGGGGGTGTTATGGTCTGGGCATGTATGGCTGCTGAAGGTACTGGCTCACTTATCTTCATTGAATAATAGCATAATGAATTCCGAAGTGAATAGACACATCCTATCTGCTCGTTCAAACAAATGCCTGAAAACATTGGCCGGCGGTTCATTCTACAGCAAGACAATAATCCCAAACATACTGCTAAAGCAACAAAGGCATTTTACAAAGCTAAAAAATGGTCAATTCTTGAGTGGCCAAGTCAATCACCCGATCTGAACCCAATTGAGCATGCCTTTTATATGCTGAAGAGAAAACTGAAGGGTACTAGCCCCCAAAACAAGCAGAAGCTAAAGATGACTGTAATACAGGCCTGGCAGAGCATGACCAGAGAAGACACCCAGCAACTGGTGATGTCCATGAATCGTAGCCTTCAAGCAGTCATTGCATGCAAAGGATATGCAACAAAATACTAAGCATGACTACTTTCATTTACATTACATTGCTGTGTCCCAAACAGTATGGTGCCCTGAAATGGGGGGACTATGTATAAACACAGCTGTAATTTCTACATGGTGCAACCAAAATGTATAAAAATGGCCTTGATTAAAATCTGTCAATGTGCACTTTAACCACGTGATTTTTTCTATTACAAATCTCAAATTGTGGAGTACAGAGGCAAATAAATAAATGATGGGTCTTTGTCCCAAACATTATGGAGGGCACTATGTTCCATTGGTTTAAACATGGGTAGTGCTAAGGTGAACATACAAGATCGTCAATTAATTGGAATAATTATAGGAAGTGTATGCAGAACAAAATTCCATGAAAAATTAAGCTCTCAAACCAGCCTGGGTGTTGGTGTTAGATTAACTTGTAACTTTTTCTGCATATGTTGGGGTTGTGCTGCCAATTCTTGGGTATGTTTTGGGTGACATTAGGGTTTGCTGTTAACATTGGATTGTTGGTAAAAGTATTTCAAGAGGCTGAGGGGCTCTTGAAATACTTCAGGAGATCAGGAGAGTTGACTGACACAGTCTAAATTGTTTCTGTTTGCCCATCAACAATATGTCTTAAACTTTCTAATCAGCTGCTGGAGACAAAATTGAAAGGTAAAAGGCATAGTCATGTGATTTCATCGGCTAAACTGCATCATTGGCACAAAGGACTGGCTGAAGGACTGGTGCAGAGGGCAGGGATTCAAATTTCTGGATCATTGGGACCTCTTTTGTGGAAGGTGCGACCTGTACAAAAAGGATGGGTTGCACTTGAACCTTAGGGGGACCAATATCCTGGCCGGGAGATTTGCAAAGGCTACTGGGGAGACTTTAAACTAGAACGGTTGGGGGGAGGGACTCAAATAGAGAAAGCTATTAGACAGTGTGTGAGGCAGGAGGCAGAGAAGGAAAGCACTCAGACCCAACATGTAGGGGGAAAGAAGAAAACAATAATAAACAGAGAATAAGAGGTGGTGGGTTCTTAAATGGGTGAGCAGAGAAACAGAGGAGTGTAAAATGCGGGCGGAAGCAATAGGTAGCAAGTTGAAAAGTAAAAGTGGCAGGCAGACAAATCCAGGACAAAAATCAAAAAGGGCCACTTTTCAACATAATTGTAAAAGGGTAAGAGCATTGTAAAAACAAGCCTGAAGGCTTTGTGTCTCAATGCAAGGAGCATTCGTAATAAGGTGGATGAGTTGAACGTGCAGATAGCTATTAATGATTATGATATAGTTGGGATCACGGAGACATGGCTCCAGGGTGACCAAGGCTGGGAGCTGAACATCCAGGGATATTCAATATTCAGGAGGGATAGAGAGAAAGGAAAAGGAGGTGGGGTAGCGTTGCTGGTTAGAGAGGAGATTAACGCAGTGGAAAGGAAGGACATTAGCTTGGAGGATGTGGAATCGGTATTGGTAGAGCTGCGAAACACTAAGGGGCAGAAAACGCTTGTGGGTGTTGTGTACAGGCCACCTAACAGTAGTAGTGAAGTTGGGGATGGCATCAAACAGGAAATTAGAAATGCGTGCAACAAAGGCAAAACAGTTATAATGGGTGACATCAACCTACATATAGATTGGATGAATCAAATTGGCAGGGGTGCTGAGGAAGAGGATTTCTTGGAATGTATGCGGGATAGTTATCTAAACCAACATGTAGAGGAACCAACGAGAGAGCAGGCTATTCTAGACTGGGTATTGAGTAATGAGGAAGGGTTAGTTAGCAGTTTTGTTGTGCGTGCCCCCTTGGGCAAGAGTGACCATAATATGGTTGAGTTCTTCATTAGGATGGAGAGTGACATTGTTAATTCAGAAACAATGGTTCTGAACTTAAAGAAAGGTAACTTTGAGGGTATGAGACGTGAATTGGCCAAGATTGACTGGCAATTAGTTCTAAAAGGGTTGACGGTGGATATGCAATGGAAGGCATTTAAAGACTGCATGGATGAACTACAAAAATTGTTCATCCCAGTTGGCAAAAGAATAAATCAGGGAAGGTAGTGCATCCGTGGATAACAAGGGAAATCAGGGATAGTATCAAAGCAAAAGATGATGCGTACAAATTAGCCGCAAAAAGCAGCATACCAGAGGACTGGGAGAAATTCAGAGACAAGCAGAGGAGGACAAAGGGCTTAATTAGGAAAGGGAAAATAGATTATGAAAGAAAACTGGCAGGGAACATAAAAACTGACTGCAAAAGTTTTTATAGATATGTGAAGAGATTAGTTAAAACAAATGTAGGTCCCTTGCAGTCAGAAACAGGTGAATTGATCATGGGGAACAAGGATATGGCGGACCAATTGAATAACTACTTTGGTTCCGTCTTCACTAAGGAAGACATAAATAATCTGCCGGAAATAGCAGGGGGCCGCGGGTCAAAGGAGATGGAGGAACTGAGTGAAATCCAGGTTAGTCGGGAAGTGGTGTTGGGTATATTGAATGGATTAAAGGCCGATAAATCACCAGGGCCAGATAGGCTGCATCCCAGAGTACTTAAGGAAGTAGCTCCAGAAATAGTGGATGCATTAGTGATAATTTTTCAAAACTCTTTAGATTCTGGAGTAGTTCCTGAGGATTGGAGGGTAGCAAATGTAACCCCACTTTTTAAGAAGGGAGGGAGAGATAAAATGGGGTATTACAGACCAGTTAGTCTAACATCGGTAGTGGGAAACTGCTAGAGTCAGTTATTAAAGATGGGATAGCAGCATATTTGGAAAGTGGTGAAATCATTGGACAAAGTCAGCATGGATTTACGAAAGGTAAATCATGTCTGACGAATCTTATAGAATTTTTCGAGGATGTAACTAGTAGAGTGGATAGGGGAGAACCAGTGGATGTGTTGCATCTGGACTTTCAGAAGGCTTTCGACAAGGTCCCACATAAGAGATTAATATACAAACTTAAAGCACACGGTATTGAGGGTTCAGTATTGATGTGGATAGAGAACTGGCTGGCAAACAGGAAGCAAAGAGTAGGAGTAAACGGGTCCTTTTCACAATGGCAGGCAGTGACTAGTGGGTACCGCAAGGCTCAGTGCTGGGACCCCAGCTATTTACAATTTATATTAATGAGCTGGATGAGGGAATTGAATGCAACATCTCCAAGTTTGCGGATGACACTAAGCTGGGGGGCAGTGTTAGCTGTGAGGAGGATGCGAGGGGACTGCAAGGTGACTTGGATAGGCTGGGTGAGTGGGCAAATGTTTGGCAGATGCAGTATAATGTGGATAAATGTGAGGTTATCCACTTTGGTGGCAAAAACAGGAAAGCAGACTATTATCTAAATGGTGGCCGATTAGGAAAAGGGGAGATGCAGCGAGACCTGCGTGTCATGCTACACCAGTCATTGAAAGTAGGCATGCAGGTGCAGCAGGCAGTGAAGAAAGCGAATGGTATGTTAGCATTCATAGCAAAAGGATTTAAGTATAGGAGCAGGGAGGTTCTACTGCAGTTGTACAGGGTCTTTGTGAGACCACACCTGGAGTATTGCGTACAGTTTTGGTCTCCAAATCTGAGGAAGGACATTATAGCCATAGAGGGAGTGCAGAGAAGGTTCACCAGACTGATTCCTGGGATGTCAGGACTTTCATATGAAGAAAGACTGGATAGACTCGGCTTATACTCGCTAGAATTTAGGAGATTGAGAGGGGATCTTATAGAAACTTACAAAATTCTTATGGGGTTGGACAGGCTAGATGCAGGAAGATTGTTCCCGATGTTGGGGAAGTCCAGGACAAGGGGTCACAGCTTAAGGATAAGGGGGAAATCCTTTAGGACCGAGATGAGAAAAAACTTTTTCACACAGAGAGTGGTGAATCTCTGGAACTCTCTGCCACAGAGGGTAGTTGAGGCCAGTTCATTGGCTATATTTAAGAGGGAGTTAGATGTGGCCCTTGTGGCTAAAGGGATCAGGGGGTATGGAGAGAAGGCTGGTACGGGATACTGAGTTGGATGATCTGCCATGATCATATTGAATGGCGGTGCAGTTCGAAGGGCCGAATGGCCTACTCCTGCACCTATTTTCTATGTATCTATCTATCTAAAACTTCAAGGAGGAAGCCTGGTAGCAAATACATCAAATAAACACTGCTGGAGCCAACAGACTCCCTGTTCGTATGCAGTCTTCACCTATTCTGTGAATCCCACGGGAATTGGAAGAAGCAGAGAATCATCTCACCACCCACTCTTGCTTTTCTACCTCCAAGTAATTCTCCAAGCCTTCACTGACCACCCCAACCTCAGTCCTCATCCTGTGCTCGGGACCACCTTCTGATGTCACACTCCAGCGTTGAAATAATTCTGCAGTTGCTGCCTGATCTGCTGTGTGTTTCCAGCATTTCTATTCTAGAATAGCGGCACAGCAGTGGAGTTGCAGCCTTACAGCACCAGTGACCCGGGCTCCATCCTGACTACGGGTGCTGACTGTGTGGAGTTTATTTACATTCTCCCTGTGACTGCGGTGGGTTTGCTCCGGGTTCCACCCACATTCCAAAGACTTGCAGGTTTGTAACTTAACTGATGTCTGCAAAAATTGGCCCTAGCGTATGGGATAGAACTATGTCGACCAACGATCCTCCTTACACTAGTTCCAGGCTATCCCAGTTTCGCGTCCTATACACCAAGGTAAATTTACAGAAGCCAATTAACCTACAAATCTGCATGTCTTTGGAATGTGGGAGGAAACCGGAGCTCCCGGAGGAAACCACACGGTCACAGGGTGGACGTGCAAACTCCGAACAGACAGCACCCGCAGTCAAGATCAAAATCAGGTCTCTGGAGCTGTAAAGGGCCTATCCGACTTGGCGATTTTTTTCGGCGACTGCCGGCATCATATCACTGTGGCCAAAAGATTTTGAACATTTCAAAATCCAGCAGCGACAAAAAAAAATGTTGCGACACTTGAAAAAACACCGCGCGCCATACGTCATCACGCCGCAAATTTTTCGGTGACCTGATACGTCAGTCAATGATGCTGGCAGTCACTGAACAAAATCGTCAAGTGGGACAGGCCCTTAATGCAGCAGCTCTACAGCTGAGCCACTGTGACACCCTAAAATACTGTTAAACTCATTTCTGCCCACATAAAGTGAGGTATAGATGTATGTTAAATGCAGTTAATGTAAGTTTGAGTCTTGCATCTTTCATATTTAGACACACAACATTTGCCCAACTGTCCATCATGTCTGAACATCTAACTACAAAGCCATTTTAAAAACCTCCTGTTCCTTCACTTCTTCCTTCTTCTGGATTTATTTCAGAGATTTTTACACGGTGGAGGTACAGCTTCCCAGCAAATTATTTGAAGTTTTGCCACAGGTGATCAAAGATGGAAAATTGTTACGTGTACACCCAGTATTTTTTAACATCGGAATAAATGAACAACAAACTCTGGCCGAAAGGTAGAATTTTGTATATGAATAAATCTATTCAAATGTGTAGGTATGTTTATTGAAGTATGTGTGAATAGAATGCATACCATTATATATTCTATTCATGAGGAAACTTGTTGAAAAATTCTAAATTCAAAAAATTCTAACAATACTAACAAACGTGCACATTCCTACATTGGAACAAGTTGTTCCCAGATTACAACAGGATTTGATTCCTGTGAATTGCTCATAAGCTGACAATGGCCTGTATCCAACCCACCAACACCAATTACTACCATAACTTCAGAATCGCTGGAGCAATGTGTCTCACAGATTTTGGCCGCAGTCCGGGCTCTGATAGATTTTTTGACATGTCTGGATCATCGAATGTCTGGAGGCTTCGTGGATGAATGAGATTCCAGAACAAAATTATACCTATGGCTCAATCTGGAATGGAATAGGGTGGGAGAAGGGAAGGTGTGTTGGAGTGAAAGTGGGTGATGGGATGGTTGCCAA